>JAPXFQ010001011.1:0-491709 GCA_028564705.1 Apricaphanius iberus | reverse complement strand
CTCATCATAGCACTGAAACAGCTCTGGTGAAGGTTACTAATGATATTCTCATAGCCTCAGACAATGGACTGGTGACCATTCTGGTCCTGTTAGATCTCAGTGCTGCCTTTGACACTGTTGACCACAATATTCTCATAGAAAGGCTTCAAAGTGTCGGTATAATAGGAACAGCACTAGGTTGGTTTAAATCTTATTTGTCTAACAGATTTCAGTTTGTTCAGGTAAACGATAGATCTTCCTCAACCTCAATAGTTACTTGCGGAGTACCACAGGGTTCAGTGCTTGGGCCGATTCTCTTTACTATATATATGCTTCCTATTGGTAAAATAATTAGGCAGCATGGGATAAAATTCCATAGTTACGCAGATGATACACAGCTATATCTATCCATAAATCCTGATGAATCCAATCAGTTAGGTAGACTACAGGCATGTCTGGAAGACATAAAAACTTGGATGACTCTAAACTTCTTGCTTCTAAATTCTGATAAAACAGAAGTTGTCGTCTTTGGACCAGAAGCTCTGAAAAAGAAACTACTTAGTCAGCCCCTTCACCTGGACGGCATTAAATTAGCCTCCAGTAATAAAGCAAAAAACCTCGGTGTCATTTTTGACCAAGATATGTCATTTAGAACTCACATTAAAGAAGTCTGTAGGATTTCCTTTTTTCACCTTAGGAATATTGCAAAAATTAGAACCATCCTGTCCAGGAGTGATGCTGAAAAACTAGTCCATGCCTTTGTTACTTCAAGGCTGGATTACTGTAACTGTCTATTATCAGGTAGTCCACAGAATACAATTAAAAGTCTTCAGTTAGTTCAAAATGCTGCTGCTAGGATTCTGATGAATATTAAAAGAAGAGATCACATTTCCCCTGTTTTAGCTTCTCTTCACTGGCTCCCAGTAAAATCTAGAATAGAATTCAAGATCCTCCTTCTGACATATAAAGCCCTTAATAATCTAGCTCCATCATACATAAGAGACCTGATTGTTCCATATGTTCCCAACAGAGACCTTCGCTCTCAGACTGCAGGTTTACTGGTAGTTCCTAGGATTTCTAAAAGTAGAATGGGTGGCAGATCTTTCAGCTATCAGGCTCCCCTCCTATGGAACCGGCTCCCAGGGTTGGTTCGTGAAGCAGACAATTTGTCTATCTTTAAAACTAGGCTAAAAACTTTCCTCTTTGACAAAGCTTACAGTTAGAGATATGTTTATAGGTAGTTAGAGTCAGGTCAGACAGGTAGATAGGAAGAGACAGGTTAATGTTAGTAGTCAGGCAGAGTGTCAAAAGTTAGGAAGAGATAGGAAGAGGTAGAGTAGCTAGGTAGAGATAGATTAATGTAAGCCAGGTAAAGATCCGGAGCCGGTCGCGGCTTACCGCCGCGGAAGAAATGCGCCCCACGGGGGCCAGCCAGCGCCGGAGAGAGGTCCCTCAAGGGGATCCTCCCGCACAGTGCGGCCGCCCATTACCTGCTGACTGTGCGGACCCCACCCGTTTATCTCTTAAACGTTTCTCGCCCTCTTCAACTCTGTCCTCTCAGTTCTGTCTATTTTTCCTTAAGATAGTTCTGTCTATTTTTCCTTAAGATAGTTGTCGACTATCGGTCTCGTGCCGGTATTTAGCCTTACATGGAGTTTACCACCCACTTTTGGGCTGCATTCTCAAACAACCCGACTCCGAGAAGACCCCGGCATGACGGGCTGAGCCTCGATCAGGAGGACTCAGACAGAGTGTTGGTAGCCAGGTCTCCTAGTAGCTAGGAGACAGGTTAATGTTAGTAGCTATGCTGCTTTAGGCTAGGCTGTTGGAGGACATTATTAGGGTCTGTTCCTACTTTCTCTCCTACTTCTCCCCAACTGCATGATGTGCTGTCAATTCAAGCACTAACCTGTTTTCTATTATAGTAGGTGCTCCGGATTAGCCCTGCTTGACGACCCTGACTAAGATGGCATTGCAGTGACGGAAAATTCTCCACGTCCTGCAACAAACTTCTGCATCAGTTCTATTGCTCTTTCTGTGTCTCTGTTATGTATTCTCCAAGCCACAGACGGTCGCGGCAGATAACCGCTTGTGCTGAGCCTGGTTCTGCCGGAGGTTTCTTCCTGTTAAAAGGGAGTTTTTCCTTCCCACTGTCGCTGCATGCTTGCTCAGTATGAGGGATTGCTGAGAATTCCACGACGCAATCTTCTGTGGTTCTGTAATTTCTACACTAAACATTGTATTGTAATAACTCTTTTTGTAAAGTGCCTTGAGATGACATCTGTTGTGAAATGGCGCTATATAAATAAACTGAATTGAATTGAATTGAAAATTGTTTGAACCTGGTATGTTACCATGCAGGAGGCAAGCATTAAAAGATATGTAAACTACACTGTAATCAAAAAAGGATGCACATGTTTAGCAGCATAATAAGCAAAGCAAATAATGCTCAGTTGCAACTTCTCTTAGAATGTCAAGGAAATATCTCCCACACCATTACATCACCAACAGGAGTCTGAACTGTTGATCCAAAGCAGGATGTATCTGTTCTTTGGAATCAAGTCTTGTCCAAACAGACAGTGTTTTCCGAGCCTTTTAATGTCCAAGCTGTTCAGTTTATTCAAATGCAAGCCTCAGTTTCTTGTATAATAACTACTTCAAAGTTTGATGTGTTGTGCATTCAGAAATGGTATTCTACTTACCTTAAACATTAAAAATTTGATAATTTACCCTCCATTTATCATGAACCATGGCTGCCCACTTTACACTGACCTCTAACATCAACACGACATTTTCATCAACAAAAATCCTCATTGAGTAATTCATCTTTTTCTTTCTCTGCAAACCAAAGTGAAGATTGTGTATGATATTTGCAGATCTGTATTCAGATCTGCAATTTCTGAAATACTCACGTCAATCCTTTTGGCATTAAACATGCTTTGTTTGAGCTTCTTCCAGTCATCAACATGTCTTTATACCTGAATTAATTCCTGGTAGAAGATTGCCTGAGTTAACAAGTAACTGAACATTTTCACCCATTAAGGGGCCAACAAGTGTGTTTTTTAACCGGTCAGAATTTTGAAATGATGGTGACCCCATCTTATTAACTATGCCTTGATAAGACAAATTGATTCATCATCAGTAGCCACTAAAGCTGCAAAGACTGTGCAACTAAGACAGTAAAGTTATTAATGGACAGTAGTTGTTTACTATGAATGCATTTTATAACAAACACAACTTTAAGCATGAAGGTCCCTACTAATTTGTGCAATATTTCTTCACTCTACTTTTATCTTTTACTACTCTCAATTTCCACTATCTGTTATTATTTTAGATATTAACTTTTTGTTTTCTTCATAGAAGCTACAACTGTTCTGGCGTTCTGCTCAGTTGTGATGCCTTGTTGGAGGAGGGCATCGGCTGGGATGATGCTCCCAGTAACTGATCTTTTTACTTTAATTAACATATATAAAATTATCTTACATAATTTCTGTTCTTTTTCTGTCTCTGATCTGTCTTCTCAAACCCCCAGATGGTTATGGAAGATGGCCACCCATATTGGGCCAGGTTCTAGCTCTCAAACAGGTGCCAATGATCCTCAGTGTCACACATTGGTTGACAGAGTTAAGTGAAACCGAAACAGCTGTGTATGAGGTTTAAAACTGAACGAGGAACAGCCAAACTCTCCTACCAAGGTGATTTTGTGGAAGATAGTTTCATGTAATGGCCAGGTTGAACATAGCAACAAGACACAAGGTAGTTCTACTACATCAGTAAGGTCTCTCCCAGATGTTAATCTTTTTTTTTCATATTTGACAGTTATTTTAGATTGGTGACAGAAAAATCTGAAGGCTGTCTGTCATTTTTACATGTTTGTATTCACACCTCCCCCTGACTGCTTAAGAGTGCATAGTTTGTTTTCAACTCTTCGCAGAGTCCTGGTAAATAAATTCCATCCATTATTTATTTATTTAGCTTCCCCTTGAAGGGTCAGATACTGTGGTGCATATCTCCAGCTGTTATCGGCGATAAGTGGGGTACACCCTGAACCATTCGTCAGTCCATCCATCCCAGACGTGCACCAAAGAGCCCGATGTGTGCCAAAGACAGGTGTTGTGCGGCGCCTGCTCCTGCTTTACCTGCAGGCTTTCTTCCGGTAGTTTAAGGGTCAGGAAACGGCTCATTCTGAGAGTCTTCAACTAATGCTTGCTTCAATGGGAGAGATGTTTCCTCATGTTAAAACATTTTGTCTGAATTTATTTAACGTACTTGCAGTCTACAGTGTAGGAGTGAAGTGCGGATTCTGCCTGCAACAGCTAAACCATGAGGTTTAATCTATTCCGTCCAAGGCAAAAATTCTGAACCTCATATCAATAACTTCTGCAAAAATCCAACTATTATATTACAAAAAAAGATATTAACTTACGTTCCATGCCATGCAGAAACCACATCAGTTATTCTTATAATAAGCCCCAGCATTTAATTTCATTTGTATGTGTAGTTCTCTGGTCAGGTTGTCTCCCCACCCCACTCCTTGATGATGATGATGATGATGATGATGATGATGATGATGATGCGGTAAGGCGAGATTAGAAATTGCTAAGAAAAACAGATCATAGCTGAGAGAAACCAGGCAGGCATAGAGAACTGTATTTCTGAATTAGTCATTCCCACTCCAAAATAACTTTTGTCTATATTTTACTAGGTAGCCCACAAGGATCAGCCATCCTGAGCCTTTTGTTCATAATTCTAGTTCTATTCTAATAATTAAAATTCTCATAATTATTAAATCTAGTGAAGTAGATTTCAGTGTTTGTCCTTGCAAATTCAATTGATGTCAGTAAGTTTGATAACCTGTAAAAAAAAAAAAACTTGCATTCTGATGAGGTTATTGGCCATCATGATTTGTTGAAATCAATGAATGAACTCAAATCTTTAGGGGCAACTGTGGCTCAGGAGTTGGGTGTTTGTATCATGATTGGAAGTGCAACAGTCTGTCAGATAAGCTTTTCAGCTCTTAAACTAATCAAAACCCATTTTCGAAAAATTTAATGAAACTAAAAAAATATGCATTAAAGTACTATCTCAAGGAAATTTCAATTGAACGCAACTGGACTTGGTAATTTGTCTTGGAAGACGTTTCACCTCTTATCCAAGAGGCTTCATCAGTTCATGTTCGCCACTGACCAGGTTGGGACTGGTCCAACTAACTGGTGTGGAGACTCAGCTATTTAACCTCTTGGAGGGCTTTTACAAGACTGATTATGTCATTGGATCCTTTGTGCTCCATGTCTTAACGACGGTCTTTGGCGTGTCGCCTATTGGTGGAGGTTAGGTTTCAGCTTCATTAGTGCCCTATTGTGTTATAACGACAGTCATTGGAGTCATAGTTGTTTTTCTTATTAGAGGCTAAATTGTTGAGTCTCCTGGGTAGGGATGAAAGGGCAGCATTGTAAATTGGAGATGTCTCAGGCCTCCTCCTCTGTTTAGCGATGGTTTCTCTACTTTTACATAGATGGCTTCTTTTATTCCTCTTTCAAACCATTTGTCCTCTCTGTCTAATATCTGGACATTTCTGTAATGTTTAATTTTATATAACTTTTAAGTGTGTTATTGTTTGCTTCCCTTGTTTAGGTTTAAAAAAAACATAGCTATGAAAGCCTGACTGCTGTGTGTATTATTAATACAGACAAGAATGCAAACTCTATACATCTATGCCACAAGAAGAATTTGATTCAATATTCTATAATGTACACATGCATTTAAATACTAAGCTATTTTAATTACTTGCTCATTACTTTTACGTATTAGGGAGCAGGAGGGTATTGTGTGTGGTATATTACTTGTAAATGTTCTTATCTTGGCCACCCCTCATTTAGTTTGTGTCCCCTTTCAGCCACCCCAGTTAAAAATTTTTGGCTACACCACTGACTCAAGTATGCACAAAAACATAGAAACTGAGACTGGACTGATGAGTCAAAATTTTACATATTTGGTTGCAACAGAAGGCAATTTGTTCGATGGGCTGGAGATTGGTACAATAATGAGCGTTCACAGGGAAGAGTAAAGAATGATGGAGGTTCCTTCAATCATTGGGGCACCATTTCCAAAGTAGATTTGGTTAAGGGTGTTCTCAATGCTGAGAAAAACAAGCAGATATTTAACCATTGTGCAATACCAACAGGGAGGTGTATGATTGAACATGAAGTCCTGGAAATGATGGTATGGCCCCCACAGAGCCCTGATCTTAACATCAAGGAGTGTGTCTGGGATACATGAAGAGACAGAAGGATGTGAGGAAGCCTACATCCACAGAAGATCTGTCGCTAGTTCCCCAAGTTGTTTGGAACCTCCTACCAGCCGAGTTCCTTCAAAACCTGTGTGCAAGTGTGCCTAGAAGAATTGATGCTGTTTTAAAGACAAAGGGTGGTCACACATAATATTGACTTAATTTAGTTTTCTCAGGAAATCTGCTGCTTGTCTTTTTGGTCAAATTACTGTTCATTAAAGGCAACTGAAATCATTAAATCATTAAAAAAGAAGTAGCCATTTGATAATGTACCATCAGCATTATTATGAACAGTGAAAAGCACCCACATTTATTCAAGTGAAAACATAATGTCAGCAGCCTTAAATGTGCTTTTGCAAGTAATGCACATGAATATGTGCCTTAATTTATTTTGAAAGTGGATAATTAAAGGATGCAGCTGACAAAATCGTGGACGATAGAAATACAAAATTTCAGTTTTCTCAAGGACTCGGATACTTATCTTTTTTTCAGGTCAAATATCATGGATCCAACATGTATAGTTAAAGAAATGTCTGTTATAGTTTAACACACAATTCTGTAGTAGGTCTTTGTGAACATTGTCCGTTCAATTTCCTTCCCCAACATACTAAGGAGACCCTGTTTTATTTTTTGCAGTATGCTGTCTATGAATGCCCTTTATGCATTTTAAGATGAGTTCAACAAAAATGGTCAGCTTTAATCGAAATCACAAATAATTGAAAGGGAATCTGATGACTTCCTTCTTAAAAATCCAGAGAATAATTTATGTTGTCCATTTGCATGTTTCGTACGTCATCGCAGTCATTTGCAAAATGGATCTTAGTAAAGAAAATGAAAAAAACAAAAAAACACAGCTTTCGACAGCACTGTACTCGAATGTCAGCTTTCTTTCTTCTATTGGAGGAATCTCATCCCATGTGGAGCTTCAGACTCAGCAGTGCATGTATTAGCAGGACAGCTTTCACAGCTAACACGCTTTTTAACTGTATTTGAATATCTATGTCTTTGCTGGTTATGTTCACTTGTTCACGGC
Source organism: Apricaphanius iberus (assembly GCA_028564705.1). Classification (NCBI taxonomy): domain Eukaryota; kingdom Metazoa; phylum Chordata; class Actinopteri; order Cyprinodontiformes; family Aphaniidae; genus Apricaphanius; species Apricaphanius iberus. The sequence goes on along the minus strand of JAPXFQ010001011.1, from coordinate 484,408 downwards.
TTTCATTTGGATTTTTGTTACACTGGTTTTAATCCTGAATAAACCGCTGCTGTACTCCACGTATTTCTCACTTATCTGTTTCAAAATTCATGGCGCTCTTCTGCCTTGTTCTGACAACCCCGATTTGTTCAGCTTCATTTAAAGGATACGACTTGTTTACTGTTCCGACAAGCTTGAACAGGAAAATATTTCATTTTCATTACATCAGAAAAAATACTATACTTTCAGGAATCATTTTTTGAATCAGATTCTCTAACTGTACATACACATAATGTAAAACGGGATACTGTGAAAAGTATTTAATTTTACACTTCTAAGGAAACAACTGTCTTTTTTCTCACTTTTTTTTTTCCAATTACAAGTTGAAACAAAGCAAATTTACCCATGCATCTTCTATTCCATGTACTGAGGGGCACCTGTGTCATAGCTTATTCAACAATATGTTAAATCGAGCTTTTCTACAAGGCTATCTCATTCATCTGCTGCTCTGCACTGCCTCTGCTCTTGCTGGTATAATTAGTTGGCATAATCAACTCTATACGGCTTTGTGTTGATAACCGTGTCATACAGCGCATATCGTTTTCTTTTGCATTTGGCAAATTAAAAGTGAAGGGGGCACCTCTCATTCACAGTCTCTTTCAGGTTTTACATCAAGGTGAAATCTGTACAGTAAAACCAAGGTATTTTAGCTTTAATTGTATACCCTGCAAACAACATAAAAAGTATTTTTATTAATTTCTAAGATAATAGGTCATTAAAACAGCCAATGTGATAATCAAAAGCTGTAAACAAACACTGCTGTCAGGTGCTAATTGCCAATCTTTGAGTTTCATGAAGGACTCGCTGTTCTGTGTTTTGAGCCTTGCATTATATGTTCCTCCAGCTAGCCAAGAATAATGAGAAAGTCTATTAAATATTATGTTTGATGCTCTACAGTTTGGTGAGGTGTTAGGCTAAGACTAGCATGTTTCCTCTGTTTTGATAAGACTCGTTGATATTCAGGCTCATCACGTATTTTTGTGCTTTTCCAGTTAATTGTGCATGAACAGAATTTATAGAAAAATGACTTTGCATGAATGTAAAAATAAATGAGTGGTATTTCAGTGGCTCTCTGCACAGCTCTACGGAAACAGAGTTAAATGAGCATAGGTAGTAGAATAGGTCATAATGTTACATAACACTTAGCTTCACTAGAGTTTTGTTCTTTCTGCAAGCCCTACTGATCGCTATACAGTCTTTTTCTCTTCGGGTCAGGTATAGTTTTGCACTAACACAAATATCTTGTAGGAGTTTTGCAAAAGTATTTCTACCTGATTAACTTTTTGTCACATTACAACTACAAATTTTTATTTAACTGGAGGGGGGGGGGGGGTAATAGCACAAAATAGTTCATTATTCTTTAGGTTAGATGATTCCTTTTAGATTGCAAATAAAACGTTGAAACATGTAGTCAGACACTGGTGAATCGAACCAAAAAATTGTACTGTTCTCATAGTGGCTTTAAATAACTTTGATTTTGTCGTCAATAGAGAGCTTAAGCTTCCCTCTAAACCTCTTCCTGTTTTCAGACATTAAACTGCTTATATTTCAGGGATTTCTTCTGCTAACTCTGTTGGATGTGTTTGTTGCGTCTTTACATCCAAAAACCCAACCACTCACGCATACGGACAAAGCGGTCAACAATGATCTGTCTGACGAAGCGGTTTAAGAACGTAAATGCTCAAGAAGCTCCCAGCCCAGGCGGTGTGTCTCCTGCCATAATCAGATACTGTGCAAATGAGCTGTCCCCAGTGTTTTCTAGCATTTTCAACTCCTCACTGGAGGCATGTCATGTGTAGGGATGGGTATCGTTAAGGATTTATCAATACTAATAGGCTGCTAGTATGCAAGTAAAGACCAAAATGGAAGCTTTTGAATGCTAAAGTGTATAGTGCAAAATAAGCCCTGAGAACATTGAGAACAACTATGTAACATCCAACCATCCATTTGCTGTACCGCTGCATCCTAATGCTGCAGCACTCAACGTATTTTAGTGTATATTAGCAAGGTGTTTGGTCAAATTACTCGTGTTCTGGCCTTTGCAAGCAAAGCTTTTATTGCATTTGTGACAGAGTGTATTGATGGCTTCTATTTTTGTAAAACAAAGCCAAAGTTTGGATTGTTTGTTCGCTCTGCCATCTTGTCTGTTTAATTTCTGCTGAGTGAAGCTTGTAGCGAGAGCACTGCGCAGCAGTCGCTCCTCCCACCATCAGTTCCCGCGGCGTGTGTGTTTGTTAAGGAAGAGCAGGCTGCCAATAATGTGTTTGACTTGTGTTTATATCTCCCGCAAAGGATGAATACGACCTTAATTTTACCTTTAAGAGGACCAATGAGGCTGAAGCTTTTTGGTCCGGGTGGACCGTCAGAATCAGCCCCTTAGCTAATTTAATAATGGCTTTGGGTACCCATTCCTAGTCATGTGCTTGCCTCCTTTAAGACCTCCTACATAGTTCATGTCCCCAAGAAGGCAAGGATCACTGGACTTAATGACTACAGACTTGTGGCTCTGACATCTGTGGTCATGAAGTCATTTGAGCACCTTTTTCTCTCCTACGTCAAGACCCTCACAGCCCCCATGACGCCCTGCAGAGTGCCTATAGAGCCAACAGGTCTTCAAACAATGCTATCAACATGGCTCTTGGTGAGTAAATTAACAAGGCTCCCTACTTCATCCTGCAGCATCTGAACTCCCCAGGAACCTACGCCAGGATCCTCTTTGTGGACTTCAGCACTTCAGAACTCCTTCAAGACATGCTTTCCCAGATGAATGTGCCTGATCCCATCTGGTGGATCACTGACTTCCTGATGGACAGGAATCAGCATGTGAGGCTGGGGAAAAATGTCTTGGACTCCCAGACAATCAGCACCAGCTCCCCTCAGGGCTGTGTTCTTTCTCCCCTGCTATGCACCTCCAACCACCAGTCTGTCAAGCTAATTAAGTTTGCAGATGACACCATTGTTATCGGACTCATCTCAGACGGGATGAACGTCTGGTGTCCTGTTGCAGCAGCAACAATCTAGTGCTGAACACCAAGACGACAATGGAGGTTATTGTGGACTTCAGGAAGTACATGACCCCATTCACCCCCCATCATCCTGACTGACACCCCAATCACCACTGTGGACTCATTCTGCTTCCTGGGTGCCAACATCACTCGGGACCTCAAGTTGAAGGTTCACACAACAAGAGCATTAGTTGAGTTTACTCAAAACAGCTTTGTAGCTGGTTGCCTTACTTTCTTAAGTTCATTCAACTTTTCTTTTTGTATGGTGTAACAAGAGATGAGTAATAACGACTTACATCTACTCTTACAGTACATTTACTTCTTTTTAAAGTACTTCCAACAGTAGCTTTACAAAGTGCTTTTTATTTCACTTGAATCATTTCAAGTTGAAGTAATGTTACATTTACTTGAATATTTATCATTGTTGGCCTATCTTCTCATCTTTGGTGAGCTGACTGAGTAAAGAACAAGTACATTTCCACCAAACATGCATGTGCACAGACACACATACAGGTTATGGTGAAGGAAGACTACCTGTATGTCCACAAGCTGTGTTGCTGTACTGTCATTTTCTGTTTGCTGAACCTACTGTGCCATTGAAAGACAAGAGATGATAAAGTATGGTGTCACTGGAGGTAGTGTGCAAAGTTCAAACATACAGTTGAAACTAGATATTTACATACAGATAAGAAAAAAAACAACAATTGTTTTTGCTTTACACATCAAATCAGAATAAACTTGTGTAGTTTTAAATAAGATGAGATCATATTGATTTTAAAGATTAACATATTTTTTGTATTTTTGAACAGTCAGAATAAATAATATATATATATGTATATATATATATATATATATATATATATAAATTCTAAGTCAGAAGTATACATACACCTCTTTAGTATTTGGTAGCATTCCCCCAGAACTGTTTCGCTTGGGCCAAAATCGTTTTCTTCCACCAGCTTTCTGCAATAATTTGCTGGAATCTTGACTGCTCTGGACAGCACTGGTGTAGTTAAACTTAAATAAGTAAAAGAATTGGTCAAAAATCTCCTTTACACCAGTCTGGTGCAACATTATGGACATCTTTTTTAGTCCTTTTATTGCTAATGCCTTCCAGACCCATTTAGACACAGACTTGAGTGGACCCCTCACAGTGTGCCGAAGTACCTCGCGCCAACATTTCAGAAGAAGATCCAGGTCCCGTATGTCATGACATTAGGCTTTCCACAGATTTCTTCCTTTGTCTAACACATCCAACAGATGCTTGACTGGACTGAGATTATGTTAAAGACTCAAACTTATTGTGCCACTGAAACCACTCCTGAACCACTTCTTTAAATGTTGCAGTGTGCATTCTCCAACTGACAGTGGCCACAGTGATCAGGTAATGTAGTTAACAACAAAAATGTGTGCAACAATAATTAGGAATGTAGTATGCTGGAGGCGCTACAAGGATTGTAGAACAAAAGACTTCTAAGAAGAATATTTCTCAGAAGCATCATACGGTTTTTGTTGGTTTGCTTGCTTCTCATAGTGTATCTTGTTGCTGCGTGTTCCCTTAGTAAGTAAGAGACACACCCAGCCATCCATGTCATATAAAAGAAAACACTCATCACACCAGACAGCCTTCTTCCGTTGGTTTATGGTTCACATTCAAATTTTCATGGTCTTTTTGTTCGTTCTAAAGCCTAGTTTACACTTCTTCATCTGGATAGATGCGGAGACACACAACGCCATTATCTGTCGACCCAAGATCATTTCACCAGAATAGTGCTCTATAGACAATGTAGTCAGTTGTCACTGCAGCTTTTTGGTACTAGATGCTTTATATTGTGAGGCCAGTTTGTCTAATTTGGCAATATTGAACAGCAGTAGGTGCAGAGAACAGAAAAACAGACCACTGATTTTGTTTATTTGTTTAAATGTATTTTTAGAGTACTCTATGAGCTATACTTTTAGTAATAAAACTTTACAGCTCAATTAAATACTTGCTTTCTGTTGGCCATTTCTTCCTAGAGTGAATGTAGGTTCACAAGCTAAAGAAAACAAATTTTTACCAGAATCAGAATTTCACATATAAAAAAATATTATAAATACTGTCTAAACAATAAGGGGAAAACCTGCCTGATGATGATATCATGGCTTTGGAAAAAAAGCTCTGGCCTGTAAAATGTATTATATTATATTATGTATTGTATTGTATTGTATTGTATTGTATTATATTACATTACATATATATATATATATATATATATCATAATATTAATTCCATTAATTGTTCCACTCTGAGGAACTTGAAGCACAATAGCAGCAATGTGACATATTCACACAAAGATAAAAACATAAAATATGAAAGCAGAATTAGGAACAATAACCCATTGGAGTTAATTAAAGACACACCCGTGGAAGTATTTTAAAGCCACACCTCGACCACATTGCTTTCTGGTTTGACAAGATGGGAGGTGATTAGAATTGCAAGACAATTAACCGTGGCTGAGTGGTTAGCAGTTCACCTTATAATCGAAGGGTTGTCAGTTCTCCATTTGTCTCAGTGGTTGTGTCCTTGGGCAAGACACTTCACCCGTTGGCTACTAGTGGTGATGCCAGTGTCCGGCAGCCTCGCCTCTGTCAGTTTGCCCAGGGAAGCTGTGGATTCAACAAAGCATTCACAAACCACTGTTGTGTACAGGTTATTTACCATTTTTACCATTTAGAATTCAGCCAACATACCAGCCTGGTTAAACGTTGGGAGCAATTTTGGGATGCTTGAATGTGCCGCATTCATCTGTTCAAACAAATCTACCCTATTATAGATATGATGGGAATGCCCAACCTTCATACTTCTCAGCAAGGCGACGGGTTCTGTGCCCCAGAGGTTTCAGTCCGAAAGATGCAAATTAACCCCAGAACAAAAGTGAAAGACCTTGTGAAGATGCTAGGTAAAGCTCGTAAGACAGCATCATTATCCCCAATGAAACGTGTCCTGTACTGACATGAGGTGAGAGGCACTCAGCAAGGAGGAAGCCATTCCTCTTAACATTAAGAAAGCCAGATTGCAGTTTCCAAATGTACACAGGGACACAATTTGGAGGGAAAAGGTGTTCTAATGTTGCAATCACACTGCCCCAAACGTCAGTGTCAGTTGTGGCAAGATTACACGTAAAACATGGTTGAGTCCGTCAGAGGTCCGTCAGAGTATCTGCGCTACTTTGTGTGCGTTGGCTCCATCATCTTTTCAAGCGTTACCTGAGTTTCAAGCGGCAACGTAGCAAATGCAAACGACCCAGAAGTTCTAGCTGAACTTTTGATGGACTTGGCACACTTGAAGCAGTGCGCCAACCAATCAGAGCGTCTCACTGTAGTGAAGTTGCCGACGTAGACGTTTTCTAACCAATCACGATCCGCTAGTGTTTTAAACATCCAGCATCATGTTGGTGGAGCTGTTCAGCTGAAGGAAGAACTGGTATACCTCATAAACCCGATGGCATGATGAGGAAAGAATTTTTTGCGGAGACATCAGCCAGAAAGTTAAACCTTGCGTGCAAATAGGTATTCCAGTGTGGCGTTGACCCTCAGGGTCATGACAAAATGGTTACCATGTGGCTTAAGGTGAATAAAGTGAATCGTTTGGAATGGCCTGATCTCAGTCCAAGAGAGAATTATTGGCAGATCTGAGTGATCAGGTCTAGAAACTTGTCCCAGTTCAGGAGCCAGGAGGAATGGGCCAGAACTCCAGCAAACTGTTGAGAAAAAAATAACCAAGTCATCCAGTTCAATAGCAAAGCTATATTTCTAATATTTTAATTAATTAATCTCTTTCTCTCATTATTTTGGCATTTAGCAAATAGAAATAATTTTCGTAATTTTAACCAACCAAAACCAGGAAAAGATTAGTCTAATTTAACTTGAGAAAATAAGAAAAAAAGGTTTTAGTTGTTTTTTATTCACTGTATATAAACATATACTATAATTAGTTCTTCACTTAGCCTCATATTTGTTTATGTAACTGATTTTTAAAGTGGGAGATCGTTTTTAAGACACCTTTTAGGCAGCAAACAGCACAAGAAGTACCAGGAATGAAAATCAACTACAGTAAAATTTGTACTGTTATCTGGTCATTTTTCTGTAAAATATTTGTGCTTTTTTTTCATTTTTTGTACCATTTTATATCCTTGCAATTCATCTGGTTCATTTAGTCAAATAAGCATCAGCAACTCTAAGGTTAAATAACGTTTTTTTCACTTGAGAAGTAAGAGATACACTAGTCAGCCATCAAATATGCCTCGTAGAAACAGAGATTAATATGCAGGTAATCATAAGTGTGAAAATTGCTGCTATCTTTCTGGTATTGCCTTGCATTCTAACGGCCCATCGGGCTCTGAAGTCATCCCGTAATAAATATTCATTTACCTTTCAGGCTCTTTGTTATTCTGACTACCTTCCATTAGTCTGATCTGTTGTGGCATGAGATTCACAAATGGTGGAAATAAATTAGGAAAAATAATTGAGGTAAATATATAAATATTAAGGACAATGAGTGAGGGGGGGGGGGTATTTGGAAGATCAAAGGCATCTCTATCTTTGCAGCTTGTAAACAGTGCGTGCCTTCAGTGAGTGGAAGAGCCCTTTTTCCTTAATGATTCAATGGAAGATTGCCACATTGACAAGAATCCTGTAATAAATCAAATTAACAAACATTTCTGTAGGGTCTGTTCAAAGGGAAAGAGAGCCCAATGTTTTTTTCTTCTTCTTCTTCTTCAGATAAGTGGTCCATACATCCCCTGCTCCTTTCTGATTAGTCTAATCCAGTGAGAAGTGCATGCAGGGTTTTGATTGAGTCAGCCGTCGAGGACCCCAGGGGGAACCCTCCTGATAAGTGCCTTTACCTTTCACCTCCAGAACCCAATGCACGTCATTTTGCCGTATCCCACTCCCTCTAATCTCATTTGGCCCAGGAAGACATGCTCAGGCACAAGAAGCTCCTGATTAACGTCCTATTTACCAAGGGATTCCATTGGCTCGGACTGCCCTCAACCTGGGCTGCTGGAGGCGCTGCATTAGCCAGGTAGTCTAGTGTGTGTGTGTGTTGGAATCCACCCTTTACAGGACTGTGTTCACACCCTGGTATTGGAAGTTTTCTTTGCTTAACACAGGAGCAGGAATGTTCATATTAGAGAAAACGTATCAAAGCAAACGTACGGCCGTAGAAAGATTTTTAGACATAGCAAGATTTAAAACGTAGAAATCTTCTACCCCTGGAGCAAGATTTTGTTTAAAATAGCACATAAAAGATGGCATTACTCTCTGTCTAAATGTGAAAATATAATTCAAATGTTGAATAATGAAAACATATCCGCCTGGGGGCATCTGTTGATGTCTAAATGTGTTTGAAAGCTGGTTGGAATTGATCCAATGGACTCCTCCCCCGAAAATGTTCAGTTTTCAATAGGGTTGAAACAATACCACTTTTTGCAAACCAATATACCGACACTTGGATCTACGTCCTGGCCTATATCGAGTACCAATGCTGATACTTCAGCCATACAAAAAAGAAAAGTAACCTATTAGAAAACAGGTTTTATTTTTTTTTCTCTGCTTGTTTAGACAAATTATGGTGAATTGGATAAAGATATAATATTATTGAAAGTGACCACAAAAATAAAATTTTAAGTGAAAAAGAAATATGTTCTGCAAAATTATTGCAAAGTTTCTACATTTTAAGTATTGGTTCATGGTACTGGTTACCTAACCAATAATGATACGAGTACATCAGAATAGTATCGGCCCCAGTATCAGTATCAGTGCATCACTAGTTTTTAACATAAATAAAGAAAATGATGGATCAACATTACAAAAGATGCCGATGGATGGATACAGACTCTGAAATTTAAAAATAGTTCAAGAGCTTTACCAATCCTCTCCGATTTAGCTTGTCTTATTTGAACTTAGTTTATGAGTCTGATGGGACTTAAACTTCCCAAAACGTCAGCGACTCGAACTTCAACCAGTTCAGAACTTCCCTAAAAAAATATCTACCACTGTAGCTAAACAGGCTCCTCTTTACAAATGTGATTACATTCATCTCTTAGTTCAACACTCTGCAGCAAGCCTTCATTCCGGCAGGAGCTTCTGTGCAGCATGATGTGCGGCCGTGGCATTTTTCCACCAGAGTATTTTGTGGGGATAATTTGAAAGGATTGTTTGGTTAAGGAAGCAAGGTCTGATTAAAGAGCTGAGTCATGTGAGCTGATGCAGCAAAGCAGTCAGATGATTACCCAGCATGCACTGCTAATGTAACATGTGATGGGTGCAAAATCCAGTCTATGCCCAAATTATAAATCCAAATGTCAAGACCATTTAGGAAAAATATATTTTATTGTAAAGCGATGGACAAAATAACCCTAAAGGATTCTACCAGATAAAGATAAATGAATTTGTCCTTTTTTCTTTTTTTAATTAGTAAAACTGTATAGACTTGTATGTAACATTACATACACACATATATATATATATATATATATATATATATATATATATAACTGTGAACCAAGAAAATAAAACTGTAGTTTCACTGTAATACTGACAATAAACTCTAATACTTTATTGATATCTGTAGCCCTACAATGAAGATACGGCACTCTGAGAATAAAATACTATATTACTACTGTATTATTATTATTATTATTATTATTATTATTATTATTATTATTATTATTATAAAAAAGCAGGCTGACGAATGTGTCAGAAATTAACATTATTTTTCAATGATTTCACCTAATTTTAAAGACAGAAATTCTGAGTTGCTCCTAATGATATATAAAATAAAAGTGGTTTAAAAATCCTTAGCGCTTTCTGGGAGGGTCATCTCCTCTAGTGTAAAAAATAAAATAAAAATTTGAAGGGTTTGAAAAGATAAGAAGCAAGAAAAGACAAAAAAGTATTTATGGAAAAACATATTTCATCTTGCTGATATTTTTTTAGACTATGTGGATCTCATTTAATCACATACAAAAAAGACCATAACCGTTATCTAATTGAAATAGGTCAGATCAGATCAGAAGTAAGGATTAAGCAGAAGCATCATGAAATGTTTGTGTATGTGTGTGTATATATTAAAAAAACTCCACTTCATCTTGGAATTGCCGTTTCCAATTTTGGCCACCTTGACTTTTTGTCAGGTAAGGAATATCTTTTGGCTGCTGCGATAAATGTTGTTTTGAAACCAATGGTAAAGTGTGAAGGCACAACAAAATGATCTCCAAATGCATCTAAACATATATCCCTAACAGCGAGCAACATGCTGTTAGTTAAGCTGAATATGTAGACATTTTGATGCATTTGATGAACAGGGAAAAAAACGAAAATTTTCAGTATTTGACAGGCCAATCACAATTCAGAGCGTATCAAACTGAAATTGGTCATTCCGATCTCTTGATTGGTGCATTTTTTTAACGTACAAATTTGAAACAGTTTTAGTTCAAGTTATGGAACCAACAAAATTATATATTTGAATTAACTTTTTACTTTTAGAATATTAGTCAGCAGTGTTAGTCAAACACTGAATTTATTCCCACTGAAATTTTTGTAAATGCAGCATTGTAAATAAATACATACATAAGTAAACCAGGTGACTCTGACTCGCTGTAGGAATGAAATGATGGGAGCAGAAAAGTGGAGCGCAGTGTGGAGTCTGCCGCTGCACTGAGGGAGCATGCAGGTTCATGTCTCCAAATGAAGCATCACATCCCACTGATGCCGAGCCTGCGGGATCTGATGATCTCCGTAGCCCCACGTGCACGCGCAAGCGTCCGATAAATAGCAAAAATGAAAACAGATGATTATTTTTTCCTTCCTTGCATCAGTCAGGGCAAATAAAGACTTTGTCTAAATCACATTTCCCACCGATGCGGGGCTTTAAACAACTGCAGCATCATTCATTCCGTTTTTCACTCTTCAATCTTTTTTTAATATTATTATTATTTTATTTCTATATCAGCGTCATGTCTTTCAAATGAGAATTCAGGGACCCCCAAAAAATCAACTCACCCCCCCCTTCCGTGTCTTCAAACAACACAAACTGTACGCTTCTACTTTTCCTCCCGTCAAAATGGTATCCCAGATTCAATTTTAGATAGAGCAGGATTTAGCCAGTGATGATTTTTTTTTCTTACTCTTTTTGAGGGATGGGGGAGTGGGTCGTGGTGATGGTGGTGGTGGTGGTGGTGGGGGGGGGGGGTTCGTCTCTGTAAGAGACAATATTTAATATGCTGAAATGAGCACAGCCCCCCGATCCTACTTCTATAGTCTATATCGGGACTAATCTGGCGCTGACACACTGCCAACATCATCTCTGCTTACAAAACTTTTTTTGATTTAGGGAATATGATCGCTCAATAGACTATATTCGCGGTGGATGGGGATTTCATGGCTGGAGTTTGAGCACAAAAATGAAAACTAATCAAACACACCAGAACCCTTCTCACCACTATTTTATTCCTTCTGATTTTGTTTCGTTTTGTTTGTTGCGCCGTTGTTATCAGTAAGAGCAAATAACTAAAAGGGAAGAAGTCAAAGCCGGCTGCCTTCCTCTGTGTTTCCCCCCTCCTCGTTGACTTTTATTGCTAAATGAAGCATATAAATGACCTGAAAGCGGCGGCTGTCGCGTTAAATGAAATAAAATAAAGAACAATTATCCTCTCCTTTTTCTCCCCTCTCTGATCTGACGCTGAAAAGGAGTCCTGGAGAGATAAGGCGGATTGAATTCTCTCTGTTGTGCGGCAATAAAAAACGTCGACGGGGGGGAAGGGGTGGGGGGGATTTAAACGAGCACACACACACACATATCCTTTCCCTTACCCGCTATAATTTAAAATAATAATTTCCCTCCCCATAATAGTCCTCATGAATGCCGTTTCTTTTTTTTTTTAATCGCTATTTATTCCAGGGCCTTGTAACCGCAGTCAATTTTCCGTGACTAAATTGGATAATTACAGGTGTGGGGAGTGAATCTGAAAGCTGAAACAAAGTGATTTGATATGAACGTTTTTATGAAACATATATACATATATATATATGACCGGCTGCGCGGCTCTAGCTCTGAAAGTAATTATAGGCTACTTATAATTATAGTAGCGTCGGTTCTGAGCTTGAACTAGGATACTTCAGGGGGCTGATGTAAAGCTTGGGTTCAATGAGGTATCATCCTAATTTACAGCTACTGATAAGGATTGAGTCTGTTAGAGGAAGAAAAAATAACCCCCCCCCCCCTCCGTCCCCTACCACCATACTCCCACCTCCTCCCTCCCCAGGACTGGTTTGCACCCCGGGCAGAATAGCAGAGAATGGGAGCCGCTCTGCCATATGTTCTTGGCAGATAAGTAAATAATTTGAATGCGCAATGTTTCTGTCTTTTAATTAATGCCACACTGCGAATCTGAGCCAACTGTATGAGCCTCGGCAAAAGCTGAGCTGTCATCCTGATCGAACAAAAGAGTGAAAAAAATGAAAAATAAAAACAACACAAAAACGTTGACAATAAAAAATTAAAATGCTGGTTCTATTGCCTCTCATTTCCTGCGGGGAGTCAGAACTCACGCAGAAAGAAGTGAGTATGCGTCGGTGTGCAGGTGCGGTTATTGAGTTCTGAATAAACGACGTCGGAGATGTTTGAAGGGAAAGTAAAAAAAAAAAAAAAAAGACAGAAAGAAGGATGGAAAAGACAACCCTTTCCATATAATTAAGCGGCTCCTTGAAGTGATTAAGCAGTCAAACGGGTCGGACAGGGCGGAATACCTCCAGGGAAAGGCCTCTTGTTGTGAACTGTCAAACATAAAAAAACTGGTTCATCACAGGTGGGGTCACAGGAAAAAAAAAAAAAAAAAAAAAACACCTTTACCATTTAAAGACTGCAGAGTGCAACACGCCCGGACCCCGCTTCTGTAACAACATGAGTCATTGCTAATGGGGGGAAAAAAATCAGAGGAGGAAGGAGATAAATGCGGAGGTAATTAAGCCTTGTTGAGAAAGTGATTTTAGTTGAAGAGGCTTGACAGCTTTAACAAAAGAGAGAAATTGGAAAAGGTATTGTAATGATCAGTGTTATTGTTCTGGTTTAACATCTGCATGCACTTAAAAAACAAAGTTTTGGATGTTAGTAAAAATTAGGCATTACATATTTTTATCAGTGAGAATGGGTTAAACTCTAGCAACATTTACAAATATATTCTGGTGGCAAATCTGGCACCAGCATTTTGGTTCTAATGTAACTCAGCGTGTTACTTCAATCAGTTATTATTCTCACTACCCAACAGGAGCTCAGTAAACCTATTTTACAATGTATGAGGAAAAATGAATTTAATAAAAGTTCAGAACTGTCATAAGACTTTTGGTTTAAAAAGTTTTGTGACAGCACTAGTGCTAAAGTCAAACTTGCTAGCTTAGTTAAGCTTAACCTGATACAGACTTTACCAATGACTAGCAGTGGTTGTCAGGGGAACGGTCATAATGCCACCCTGTTAAAACAAATTCCAATTTTAAATATTTATACTGTTCAGGAATTACTAAACTGTTTTTGTGTGGTTTCTTTCAAGTTGACTAGATGAGCATATTTTAATTAATTAAAGCTGATTTTTTTTCAGTTAGTACATGTTAAAAATGTAACTTTTAAATTTATTCAGACTCAGAAATATAAATCAGATCCCCAGATTAAATATATGCAAATTGTCACACCATATTTATTAACTGTAATCTAACAGTTTTTTTTTATTTGTTGGTTTTGTTTTTTTATCAGTGCATTGATAAGCTTCACTCTATTCTAAACTTTAAATCATGTATCATGATAAAAAATATCTACTTGTTTGTTTTATTTTTAGGTTAAATCCTGCATTGTTATTCCACTCTCTTAACTGGTGATATTTTTGTTATATTCCAAACCAATAATTATCTTGCATATCATTTCAATAACCTACAAATCCATCGAATTGATCTGGTTGAAGACAGATTGTCTTTATTCAAAAAGTCTTTGCTCAGTACTTGAACAAAGAGCAGGAGGTATCAACCTTCCAGATACAGGATCCTTTCCATAACATGACAGCTTTTAAATTACCTTCTCAGATAGAAAATACACATAGAACTCCTTGAATTCAATTAGAAGATGTTCTTATAACTAATAAAAAAAAGATAAACTAAACCTAAAGAAAACAACTGAAATGATATGTGGGACTATATTAGCACGGAACCACATGGAAAATGTAAAAATGAAACATTTTGATTTTTTTTGCCCCCCCCCCTTGTTTGTCATTTAAATAGATACTTTTAAGCTTCATTTTTTAAATTATTTTTGATAAATACAAACAATAAAACCCGTATAAAAAAGCAGCCTATGAGTCTGGATGTTGATCTTATAACCAGAAAATCATTCTAAAATAGCAAAAATGTGGACTAATTAGGCCTATACAGGTATTTGATCTCTAATTGTGCCAGCCAATTTTTTTTCTTAAAAAAAAAAAAAAAGAGTAGCCTATATCAGAATTATCAACACAAATCAGCATATCATTGAAATGTACATAATAAATAAAGTTAAAGGCCTCCCTTTCTGGTTGCCATAAACGTTATAACATTTACATTTCTTACAGTTCACTGCGCTCCGTCCTTCACATCCAACTCCAGCTCCTCTGCTCGGACAGGAACTTGTTGGATTTTTTCTGCTAAAAGTTTTTCGTCCTTTTTCTCTCCTTTTTTTGCCACAAGACCCTGTCAGATAACACTGTTCATGCCTTTTTAACGGGGCCGCGCTGTCCGTAACATATTTACATGCATTTCTGTATTCAAATAACATTAAAAACAGGGCGAACGTCTTGAGGGTTACATGGCAGTGGCGTGTGCGGATGAGTAGGGGTCTATCCCAGTCTTGGTCATACCTGGAAACAGTATGTAAGCCACCGGGGGCTGTAAACTTGACGCCGACCAGGCCGTGCAGTTGCACGGCACGACGTAGCCCGGGTTCGTGGGCGACGGGTGGGTGTGGGTGTGCTGGCTGTGGCACCCGAGGGTGCCGAACGCGCCGTTCTGGTATCCCAGCGAGGAGGCGTAGGGCAAAGTGCTGGTGCTCAACGTGTGGGGCATCTCCTGGGTCATCTTCTGGATGGCGCTGGAGCTGAACTGGGTCGGGTCGAGGAAGGAGTAGGGGGCGGAGGTGGGGGGCAGGAACGCCCGGGCTTTCTCCGAGGAGCCCAGGAGGGAGTCAGCGGCCGACACGGGCAGTCCCTTCAAGTGATCGGTGTCCCCGAGGTAAGGCAGTGGGAAGACGTAGCGGTCCTTCTTCAGCAGGTTTTTGGGCTTGCGCCTGGGTCGGTACTTGTAGTCGGGGTGCTCCTTCATGTGTTGCGCCCGCAGCCTCTTGGCCTCATCGATATACGGTCTCTTCTCGGACTCGGACAGTAGCTTCCACTCGGCGCCCAGCCTTTTGCTAATCTCAGAGTTGTGCATTTTGGGGTTCTCCTGGGCCATTTTCCTCCGCTGTCCCCGGGACCAGACCATGAACGCATTCATGGGTCTCTTAATGTGATCAGCGGGCTTCGACATCTTTAAACTTCACTTTTTTTATCCCCAGTGGTAATGACAAGGAAAAGTTCTTATCGGAAAGAAGGGAAGCTATTCACCTGCGTAATTGCCAGATACCGGTCATGCCAGGATGTTCAGCGTCTGGGAAAGAAAATGGGGCAAAAAGTAAAGCAAGATCCAGCGCCCGTTCGGTTCTTCACGAGGTTAAACACTGAAGCGCGATCTTTGCAGTCCGCTCACAACTCTGTCAGACCTGCGGCATGAAGGAAAAAGGAAAAACACGCATGCAAGATGCGCACACGTTAAAAATCCACAAAGGTGAAAGCAATGTTCCGCAATCGCTTTGCACGAGTAATAAAAAGTGTCCAGCCTTATTATTACTATTAATAAGAATATATACTTTTTTTCCTCTATCACAGACTTTCTCTCTCGCTCTCTCTCTCTTTCTCTCTCTCTCTGTGAGGTTCGTCGTCAAGCACCTGGCTTGGAAATGAGCGGAAGAGCGTGAATACGAGCCAAAAGCGGTGAAGTTCAAAGGCTGGGCTGGTTTGGTTTCTGCACGCAATCTGACATAATCTGTTGGGCGTTCACTCACCAACCTGAACGCCCAATCAGCACCGAGACCGACTCTCAGAATACCTTCAGAAAAGAAAGGAGAAAAAAAATAGGCTATGTGCATTACAACATAAACAAAGACAGGGTGGTAGTAGAAGACAAAAAAAGGGGAAACACGGGTGTGTGTTAGTGTATGTATAACGTGTGTAATGGACACGGCTAGTGTATGTGTGTGTGTGTGTGTGTGAGAGAGAGAGAGAGAGGCGTGTGTGTGGTGGTGGGGGGGCGTTGACAGGAACCCGTTTTTGGCAACAGAGACGTGCTTTCAGCATCTTTTCCAGTTAAGAGCAAACTTCAATCCAAAAAGTTGATGAGACTATGCAAACATAATCAGTACAGTAAAAGTAACTAAAAGTTGTGTTCCAATTACAATTATATATTAATTGGGATTTTATATTGCTTTATTTAGGCCAGTTAGTAAAGAACAGAAATAATAATAATAATAATAATAATAATAATAATAATAATAATAATAATAATAATAATAATAATAATAATAATAGTGACATGAAATCCACAAATCAATTATACAAAAACCCTGTCTTATTTTACTTTAAGGGCACTTAAACAGAACTCTAACCTGTGCTTATTATTTTTCACTGGGAAAGGAGGTTCACGCAGAATCTCACAACATAAATCTATCTGTCGTCATAGATAAACTAAAATATATTTAACAGTCATATTTAACTTCAAGGAAAGTATTTGCATAGCAAGACATAGCATTTTTTGGGGGAATATGAAAAATATGGTGAAATAAACAATAAAGCATGTTTGTGCAGCTAATATAATCCAGCCGGACATCAACACACGCACGCGCGCCATCCTTGCTCCGCGTGTAGCTTCTGATGTCATCGGTAAAGTTCGAGTGACGAAGCTACAAACAGCCGGGGAATGTGACGTCAAAATACACATTGTGTCAGAGAAGGCGTCGTGGGTTTAATTGTTGCATTAGTTCACGTCCCAGTTTTGACAGCGTGGTTAAGGAGGCACGGGGGAGATCGTTTTAACATGCTAATTTTTAAACGAGGGTAGTTTCCTAATAACCCTCGGGCAAATGTGGGCCTTTGATTCTCTCAGCTGTGATTATTAAATGAGAGGAAGAGCCTTTTTTTGCCCCCCCGTTCACCTCCACACTTATGTTAACTGTACAATTAAATTTAGAAAGTTGTAGCCTACTTACTCTAGGCTACTTTTGTTTATTTTATTTGTTATTTTTGTTTATTTGGTGTTTGGTCTCTTTTTATTTTTTTTCATTTTTATTAGAATTTACATTCTAATTTTTTTTTAAAAAAGCTAAAGGAATTTGACACTTGAATATTAACAATTCAAAATGCACCCTTCACAAGATATATTAAAGTAGCAGAAAAGTTCTAAGAAAGTAATATGTTTTGTTTTTTTTGCACTATAAAAATTATTTTGGTCAGTGTTAACAATTTAGCTAAGCATTAATCTGGCACATCAGTTATGGTTGTAATATTATGGTTATTTTAATTCTAATATACTACTATTATACTATGACTACACATTTAAATCAGAATTTACATGAAAATGTTGGTGTTTTACAATTTATAAAAACAAAAACAAAAAATGACTTTATTAACTCTACAAAAAAAAAAGATATTTTACAGTTTCCAGGCAATTTAGTGTTTAGGGGCAACGCTGAGGCTGAAGTAAAATATGCTAGCAAGCTGAACTTGAAAATCCAGGGGCAGTCGCCAGTGAATGAGCGATCTTTGCGTTTTAAAAAAATGGATGAATGCCCCCATGCTGCACTGTTGGAATATATTATTTTCAAATCTTACTACTTTAGTAATGTTTTCTGCTTTAATCATAAATAAATTGTTCTCCTTAACATGAGAGGACACATCAGTCAAGCAAAAATGATCTTGATACTTAGTGAGAATTTAACAAGCTTGTCTAACTGTCTTTTAGCTCCATCATCATCATCATCATCATCATCATCATCATCATCATCATCATCATCATCATCATCATCAAACTTTAACTAGTAAAACCCAATTCAGATTTAGACCTATTTTTCAAAGTTGACCTGACCAAGACGGCATCGACACATGTCATTAACAAATGACATGATGTGAAAAAATCATACATGTACAGTATGATTGAAAAATAATTTGAAGTCATAAACATTTTTAGAATCTTCCAAAAAATGTATTGACAATATGCACACATTTTATTAGTTATATTTTACAAGTTTGTTATATTAGTGTATCTTGTTGTTATTGTGTTACTATTTATATTATTCTCATTCGATCACAGTTTTATGTGACTGTTTTTGTTCTATATATGTTGCATCGAATAGGGTCTGTCTATTTTTTTCAGTATTTTTTTCCACCTTATTCCGGCCTTCACCATTATTTCCATATTTTAACCCCATCTGTGTCACTTTCTCACGCCCTCTCTCTCTCTCTCTCTCTCTCTCTCTCTCTGCCCCACGTCTCTTCTCATGCGCATGCGTTGGTCGGCAGCTGCTTACAAGAAGATTTCCATCGTATTTGTTGTGGAAAAACCTTTGAAACAGGTCTAATTGTAAAAAAAAAAAAAATAAATAAAAAATACAGAGGAAGGGGGGATTATCCTCCTTACCCAGACTCACGGGACAATCAGGTGGGGACACCTCTTTCTTGTCAGCCAAAAACAAATTAAACATCTCATCCAGTCCTACCAATCGGCTGTCGATATGTTCATCTGCAACCACGAGGTAGTATATATATACATGCTGCATGTTTTGCACTGTAAATTTCGAGTCGCCTTGAAGTCTTAAATTGCGTTATGCTATCTTACGCAGACATGTGGCGTTCGGGCTTTTGCATACCCACATCGGCTTATAGACTTCATTTGAGATGGGTGATTCAGATAACGGGGAATTATTTTAGGGGCTCAGCTTCCACTCACGGGGGTGGGGCAGTCAGCTATGTTTCTTATTCAAACACTGATTGTCTCATAAACGCGTGCCTGAAAGTTCCCTCGACAATTTAACAGGGTAATGAGAAATGCAATAGGTTTTGATTTTCGTCGAGGAGCGACATGATTATTGGCTCCCGCATTCTCTCTTTGGAGCAGCCCGATTCACATCCGCTCAGTCATATTCTGCAATAAATACACAGGGAAATGTAACGAGTGAGTTGGTACCGGATGCGCGTCGTTCAAATTCAACCTCAGTTTTCTAAATTTCAGGTCATTTGAAATGTCAACAAATTGGTTCATAGTTGAAAAATTCTGCTGGGAAAGTATTTAAACCATCTGTTTTAGGCCTACACGGCCGCATGAAAAAGAGAAGGAAAAAAAAAGGATCATCTCCGGACATGTGTCCATCCATCTCGAGTGAGCGGGGAGCGGCCTGACACGCGCAGAGCCTGTTTAGTCAACTCGGGCCCCCGCAGAGCTCCGAGGTAAGCTCCGGCTGCTGTAACTGTCCATGGTGCTGAAGCGGTAAGAGGGTTTCCTTATTGCGATCCCATGTTGTCCCCCTCTAAAAAAAGAAAAGAAAAGGAGAGAGAGAGTGAGGAAAAAAACAGCTAAAAGCTCGGGCTGACATTTCAATGCCTTTCATTGGACTTTCATCCTGTTTAGCGGTTCGCCGTGACGAAAATAAATAAAATGTCAGAAACGGAGACAACTTGAGTGATCCGCAGCTTTCCATGTTTTGAAGAGCCACTTTTGTATGTACCGTGTTTTATGTTATCAGAAAATGCTTTTAAATCAAGACGAATGAAGTTGATCTACAGCGTGTGAGCATGCACATGTCCTGCTAAAAATATTTACACACTTTTAACTTTCTCGTGTCGGTTTTTAACCGAGGTTCAGTTTGATAGACCACCACGCAGTGGATTGCAGATGCGAAGCAGAAGAAAAAAACAAACATATTTTGTTGTTTTTTGTTTTACAAAGAAAATCTAAGAAACATGATTCTACAAGTCCATTACGATATGTTTCTTCCAACTTTGCAGGAAAATTAGGTGTGATTGGAGAGACAGCATTCATTTTTTACTATTACCACATATTCTCTAATGGTTTTGGGTCTAAAGACAAAGTTGATTCAAACTGATTCATTGCAGCGTTGTCTACTGAAAAGTAAGCCTGCGAATCTGCATCATGTCCTTTGGAGGTTTTCTTCTAGGAATGCCTTGTATCTATCGCCCTCCAACTTCCCATGAACCTTGATCATTCCTGTGGCTGTTGAAAAAAAAAAGCACCCTTAAAACATAATGCCCCCACCACCATGGTTGATTGAGTTCTAGTGGTCTGCCACACAGCGTTTTGCATGTAGACTAAGGGTGCATGAACACCAGCCCTGTTTAGTCCACATTAATCAATCCTTAATTCGTTCTCCTCAAAAGTCTGGTTTGTTAGGGGAGGCGTGAATCCATGAACCCCAGTCCTAATCAAAACCTAGGTCTTGGTTCAGTTGAAAAGAACCCTTGTGCAATTCGATTGCACATCTGAATGCTAAGCGGACCTGGCCTGTTCCAAATGCAGGAAATGGACCGTAGCGCAGGGCGTTCAGGGTATAAAACTCAAATTACCACACAACAACAACTCTGCAGTGCTTTACCCTCATGCTCAGTCCACTACTGCAACTTAATTTGTCTGGAATATTTGCCAAAGACATCAGAGCAACAGTGCTTCTTGGTGCAGTGCCACCATAGTGCCACCACAGACAGGGAGGTAAACATAATGCTCAAAAGCTTTGGTTCGTTTGTCAGAGAACAGTGTGAGAGTGAACTCCACCGGCTAAAAAAAAAAGCAACAATCTTCCAATTCTGGTTCCTAAACAAAGCAAGTATACCCAACTAACATTTGGTAATGCACCCTAAAAGGTTACATTTTGGTCTCTTCTAACTCAAGGACCCTTTTCCACGTTATATAGTTTTAGACATGATCTGTTTGTTGGTTCCCTTACACAAAGGCTTAAATACAGCGGCCAGATTTTTGTTGTCTTTAAGTAATAGTTGTTCATTTGACAGAGTCTTCCACCTGAGTGGGGAAATTTTGCAGCTCCTCCATATTTACAAAGAACACGGTTTATTATAAAGCCAATTTATATGTTGTTGACCTATTCTTCCAGCCTGTTAAAATGTCAGTGCCATTAAAATATCTGATGTATGGCATCAACACCAAAATTTAGTTTCATAGTTTCTGTTAAATCCCTAATTGAAGCAAAACATTTCGGAAGGATGCAAAGATGCTCACACGGATACCGAGCTCCGGCATACATCGTTTTGAGTCTTTCTTTACATTTAGAATCAAATCTTTTGGGCAATTCCTAAAACAAATGAAGAAAAGGAGGGTAGTGAAGGATAGCTCATGCCGTGTGTGTGGGTAGAGCTCAGTTAGACTCATCTATGTTGTTCTAATAGTGTTTAACATAAACATGCTCTCATTTTCTCTGGAAGCAATTATAAAACTCATATTCTGCTCACAATGCTGCAGACCTTTTGACAGGATCTCTTTTCAAGCTTCATTCATTGGTACTGAGAAGCAATCAAAACAGCAATAAGCCGCTTCTGAGCTGTATTTCCAACATGTGGACTATATTACAGAAGGGATTCATATGTATCACATCTTTGTGATTGGAATGGTTCCTCAGTATGATAGTGAAATGAGACCTGAATAAAATTCAAAATGACTGAACTTGAGCTGCTCTCCCTTTTATTCCACAGCACCGGATAACACAGAACAGAGAAGGAAGAGAAGAAAAGTAAGCAGCGGTTCAAGGCATCAGGTAATAATGAAAGGATAGGCCAACACTTCAAAGACTGCAAGGTCCACATCACCACAATTATACAATACAATTAGGATTAAAGGGGCCAAAACAGAGATAACAGAAGATAGGGATAAATTATCACATAAGAAAGATGTGACTCTCTCCTGACCTTCATTAAGAGGGGAAAAAAAAATCTCATTTACAGCCTGCCTTCCTTGGAGGGGGATTTCAGCTTTCCACATGAGACTGACTCAGAAGATAACATTTGCTTAATATAAAGTTAGACCAGGGCTGCTATTAACCAATAACAAAACAGGTGCTTTGAAAATAACTGCAAATATGGAGACTACTGTTGTTCATTCATATACTGTAAATAAATCATGACAATGACTGGATTCACTTTTTTTTATGTATTGATTCCTCTCTGATGGTCCTAAGATGACCATGTACTGTACATCTTGGCCAGATTGCTATGAACGTAGCTTTATTATGGTAACAGCACGTGTTTCCTGAAGGCAGCATGATGACAGACTTCAGGAGTCAGGAGAAGCTCTGCCACTTATGATGGGGAGTTTTCTGTATTCATCTACAGCTAAAGTATACCTCTAAACTGTCTCATCTTTACTTACAAATCCTCAGTCACAAAGCATGCAGTAGCTTCAGCCATGATTACACGTAAGTCTACCTAAACCAAAAAAAAACATAAATATGTAAGAAATTAAACTAAAGTAACACTGGATTATATGGGAGATTATGAGACTATTTAGTTATTCATCAACAACAACAAAAATAGGGTTAGGGCTGAACAACATTTCAATAACTATATATATATATATATTCATAGACATGTGGTGCAACAGGAGAAAAAAAAGGGGTTGATGAACATTAATATAGTTAGCTTTCCTTTTTTATTATAGCGGGTAGTTTAATACTAAAGTCAGTACTTACTCCAAACCAATCAAAAACCCAGACCCAGGCATGGTCCGTCATGAAGCCCTCGTTCCTCCCGATCCACAAACATGAGAAAAAACGTTTAGCTGCAAAAAATGTCATACCAAGGATAGGTGGAGGGAAAGCTGTCGAAACAGATCAAAAACAGTTTCAGAACAAACAGGTGCATGTTGCGTCCAGTTTTGGGCCGTTACATGACGCACATAAACACTGACTGTAAAATTGGTGGACGAAATAAGACAGCATAAACTGTACTTCAATCGAGCCAAACCATCTGGTACGTCCAGTACGTCCACATAAGTGAGAACGCTTTAGTGAATAGATACGCTGGTGGAAGACCTGGTTCCAGTGTTTTGGGCGCAGTCTATGCTCAGCCATGGTGATTAGCTTCTTGGCTTTAGCATTTATGCTGAATCGGAATCAGCTTTATTGGTCAGGTTTTGGCACACATACTATTCAATTCTATTCTATTCAGTTTATTTATATAGCACTAATTCACAACAGATGTCACTTTACAAGAAAAGTAATTTCATTACACCCATACAAACATTCTAATCAATTAAAAGTTTTCTATTTAAGGAATCCCAGCAGATTGCATCAAGTCAATGACGTGACACTGAACTAATCTAAACTAATCCAAAGGTCTAAGCCAATAATATAATAGTGTTTTAAAAATAAAAATTCATTTAGAAGAGCTTAACATTTAAAGTTTTTACTTTTTTTATTGAATTGATAACATAATATTAAATGAAATTAATTTTTATTCTGTATGGTTGCCATTTCCCAGTGTCACTCTGGTCTCTTAACTTGATTTGTTTTTGTTCTCTTACACACTTTCAGTTATGGTGAATAATGTTAATGAATAAAGGCTGAATTGTAGTCAATTTTTTTGTGTGCTTTATTAGAATTAGTTCGTTGAAGATTAGCTTAAAATGGCCAGGGATGCACTTGAAACATATTTTCTACATTTTTTATAGCCAACAATAATTGGCTAAAACAGTTAATAGGACTATTCTCTTTATCGATTTGTTCTTTTCTAGATTGTTGGGCCCTAATATGGGTGTAAAAATCCAATATTCACTGTACTGGTGTCATGAGGATGAGACAAGATTTTAACAATATTTGGAGGAAATTAAGAACATCCATAAAGTAAAGATCTAACTAATCACCCTGTGTTTTAAAGAAAGTTTCAATTATAGATTAAGTAGTCCACTAATAGCATTCATTCTATGCAAATATACAAATAAAATAAAGCATTGAAATTATATATATATTTTTCAGAAGAATAAACCTAAACAAATGTTCAGTCTTTGTTCAATGTAGTCATATCAGTTGCAAGTTTGCTCAATCTTAATATTTTTAAGATTGAAATAGATCCAGGCTGAATGCAAAACCTCTGAAGAGCAGATGTTGGCTGTAGGGTCATTAGCGGCTAACAGTTAGCCGATCGTGTTTTTTTCTGTCACTTCGTCATCCTGTATCCGAAATGCTGCCACACTTAGGGTTTAAAAGTGTTGACAGCTTCTTCAGTGCTTGTGTAGTTAAACGTTGATAACCTGACTTTTTTTTGGGCCATTCAGTCAAAACAACAAAGCAACTAAAGAACTACTTCCTCTCTAACTTCAATTTAAGAGTATCAAACATAGATACACAGTGTGAAGCTTACGAATAGTAGAAAGAAGAATTTACTAAACTAGGTCAGATCACATGCAAACAACAGTTACATAATTATAAACAATCATTTTGTACCTATTTGGGTAAACATATTAAATGCTCATGATCTCTCCACAGATACGGTTTAACAAGGAAGAGAAGTATGACTTCTGTTTAAGATCAACAACAGCCCTCTCTAATTAAGATGGCTAGCTAATTCTAGAAGAAAATTCTGTCACTCTGGGGTCATGCAGCTTTTATTTATAAATACAAAAGCTCACAAGAAGGCCTTCTATATCTGGGGCCGTTGTCACTTTAAATAGCACCTGTTTACAACCTTCTAACTCAAACATTTGTGACACTCCTGGCATATTTATATGGACTCATCACAGCTGGGAGCCATATTTCATCAGTGGATGTAATTTGTCTGTTGAACTGTATGACCAGGCTCTGTTGGTCCTCCTTAATTACAAGGAAACATTATCGAGGACAATCTTTTTAATATTTGGACTGAATTTGTTTTTTTTGGACAAAAAGCATTTTAGTGCTGATTATCCTATGTAACAGCCTCAAAAGTGATATTAAAAATCATTACACAGTATTGTTATTGATGTGGGAATGAAGCCAACTTCTTCTTTTTTATCTCAGAAATACTAAAGCAAAACATGTATTATTACATATATCTATGTATAATATACACTATGGCGCATAAACTGGTTTATCATATAATATGATATAACAGTTAATGTGCCATAGCGACCACCAGTTATAAAGATGCTGGGCCTAACTAGCTAAGATTAATATGTTATTCCTGAAAAGCTGTAGATTAAATACAATGACTTTATCTGGATATGATTAGCTCTCAGCCTGATATATAAAAGAACGGTGATACAGCTGCTGTAGCTGATTGGTTTGTGGCTCTCTCCAGCTCAGTAGTTTGGTTGAAGTACAAAGTAGTTCTATTTCTCTGCGCACTATTAGCCTACTTCCCAAGGACCAGGGTGTTCAACACAAAAACACTGAATTTTGAAATTTAAAATGAATTCATGAAGTGATACTGACTGGTAAGAAATGAAACAGAACAATTTGAAGCTGAATTTGCACGAGGATGAAATACAGTTTTAAAGAAAATGATTTCATTTTCTAAATATAAAATTCTAATTTAATTTAGTGACAATCATTTCCAAACTAGGAATTTTATTTCAAATTAGGCAAATTCAGACTCAGTTTTTAAAAGCAGTTATTCAATTTTAGCTATTCAGATTCAATCTGAGTGATGCAAATTAAAACAGAACAAAGTCAAATTCAGTCCCAGGTGGCAAAAATTTCTGCCCATTGATACCATGATCCAATACTTAAATTGTGTAAACTAAATTTCGCAGAAAATATTTATTTTCCACCTAAAACATTTGTTTGTGGTCATTTTTATTAATATTTGATTTCCTTAACTAATTTGCTATCATTTGTTGTAACAAGAAGATAAGAAAATAAAAACTGTCTTCCAATTCATTGCATTTTTTTTTGTGGGATAGAAGTATCAGCATTTGTTACAGCAAGTACTCAGATCCATGTATTGGTATCACATCAGTTTGAAAAAAGTGGTATAGTTGCATCCCTAGTTTAGATCAAAGCATGTTTTAGAACGGCTCAGTCAAGTTTCACACCTAAACCTGATTGTAAATTTGGGCTTGAAAACGTATGCTCAAATTCAGTCTCATGGAGCTAGTTTGCTGAATAAGAACAAAAGTGTCAGTAGTTTTGCAAAGCTGGTAGAGAGATAGCACAAAGCAATGCGTTTCTACAAAGTATCTACTCAGCAGGAGTGAATGCGAATGCATGTGGCACTCTTTAGCTTTTCATTTAAAATGTTTTAAACATTCTTCTATTCTTTCTCTTCAACTTTACTTCTTATGTGTTACTTTAGAATAGTTGATCACAGAATTCTCCTGAAATCCACCGAAGTTCATGATCATAACGGTGACAAATTTTAAAAGCTCCAGGGGTGCTGGTAGTGTCAGGTCCAGTTTCTCTTTGGGTACACAGACCCTAACAAACTAAGTTATAGGCAGCTTTGGTGCATACTGAACAACACAAATGAGCAGTAGAGAAGAAAAGAGCATTCACATGTCAGAATGAAGAAGAAAGGGAAGAAAAATACAATTTCACCAATGTGTATAAGTGACTTATTAATTAATTTCAGCTAGACTTGTGAGATATCGGCGTCTATTACTTTTGCACATTTTACTGAGGATCTCGAGAGGGTGGTGGTTCAAACGGCGCCTCAATTAAGAGCTCCCAGTGGAAATCGGTTAAGGGAAGTCTTTACCATACATCGGGCTTTGATGTGTTTTAACTGTCCTAATCTGAAAATAAATGTGTTCAACTTTTCGTTGCCCCCCCCCCCCCTTCCTCATCTTCTTATTCACATTTCATTTAGACCACATCACACATTTGATTATCTTCCCTGACATTTCTTTCAGGAAGCTTCTAATTGATTCCGAGTTACGGGATGTGTTTACCTAATCTGCCATGTCTGAATGCGCTCCAGCTGCACGTTGATCTGGCAGGTCACAGATTTTTCTTTCTTCCAACCAGCAGCTTCTGTTTCCCTCACCTTCCTCCTAAGTAAGTCTCACACACTCGGCTTTGTGCCTTCTCCGGTAGATGCGTGATAGCTGTTTATTCGAAACCAACAAAACTTGAAAAGAGGGTTATAGCCTCGAGCGGAAACTCTGCAGGGGTGGACGGAGATTGAAATTGGTCCGACTCCTCTCCTCTCCCTCTCTCTCTCTCTCTCGAGTTGAGGGTCCATTGTAGAGTGTCAAACAAAAGGTTTTTATCAGAGGCTCTTAATGTAACCCCCTCCCTTCACCCTCTTGGCCACCAACTCGTTCTTCTCTTCCTCTCTTTTCTCATTCATTTATTCCACTGTGTGTGGAAATAGGCTGGGCAACAATTAATTTCAGAGTGAATTCAGCCAGGATCTATTACCCCCTCTCTGCCTCTATTGCTCTAATGGAAATCTATTTCACTTCTCTTTTGTGTCCAATATAATTTAATGCCCATTTTATTAATGGCCTGAAATAATTACGGGAGGCTTTTGTGATTCTTGAGTATGTTTCATTTAATTGTGTAATAAATGTCTAATCAGAGCTCCCATCTGAAGCCATTATGGCATTAAAATTAACAATTACGCCACAAATGTCTTGGTGAATGCGTCGGGGTCTATAGAAATCGTTGCTGATAACAAGACACATATAAATCATTCATGAGAATTTTTTTGCAGAGAAAAGCGGCGCAAGAGATAGCAGGATGGGAGGGAGAAAAAAAGATGGGAGAAGAAAAGAGGAGAAGAAAGAGGCTGAGTTTTCTTTATTCCATTGAAAAACGGGGATGGCCAGAAGATAGGGCATTCTAAAACTGTGTCACCCTCTCCAGTCCTTTTCTTCCCCGGTCTCTCTCTATCTCCCTTTAATTTGCCTCCCTCTTTATTTTTGAAGTGACAGATTTCACTTTGGGAATTCATTAACCGTTAACTTGAGTGATAAAATATCTATCAGGCCCCTCTGCCCGGTTCCTTTGCTAAGCTGCGTGGCGCTCCAGTTTAACGTTGTGGGTGACCGAAGGCAATTAAAGAGGCTTCACACTCCCTCCCTCGCCGGGCGACACTCTTCTGTGTGAGGACGGGAATGCTGCTCAACGCTCCAGCGAGAATTGTTTTCTTCGTGGCCAAGTATACAAATTTCATGGTATGAGGGGAACTCTGTCTGCCACAAAGACCCTTCGTCAGTTCCTCTCTGTCATTTTCAAGCTAATATAGCACGATTGGTTTTGGTGAATCTATTTTAATAGTGTTAGGTTTTGGCCTTTCTTTGTTCTCTACCATGATGTAAAAAGAAACCTAACTGTATCCGGTGCCTAACCAGACTTGGAAGAGAAAGAGAAGGTGGTGTTGAAGTTTTACCTTAATGAAAGACTGAATTCAACAGAATAACTGTTCTTCCTGTTCTTCTAAACGCATTCTGAGCTCAACAGAAAGCTGCTGCTACTGGAGGGACAGTCCAGGCTTACAGCTAAAGGAAAGGGAGAATGTAATTCATGGTTCCAAACCTAAGATCCAAATGAATGATTTAGAATATTCAGTTCAATTCAATTATGATATACTTTATTCGTCCAAAATAGAAATTAAATCAGGTTGGATCTCCAGTAGGAGTCAGTCTCACAACAAATCTGAAGAGGCCTCTGACAGAGAACTGTTGGTGTATGACTCGTCTTCACCTTCATGACATGCTAACTGACGTTAGGAGTTGTGACAATGATCGTTGCCCATTATGATCGATGGAAAAGTGGGTTTGAACTTCCTTTTTCTCTCTCTGCTCCTTGGTTCTGCTCAGCATCCGCCCAGCTTCTCTGAGTTTTGGATCACAGTCCAGAGCTTTTGAGATGCTCCCACTTGTAAAAAACAAAAAACCTGGTCCCAAGTTATGCATCATAACAACTGTCCAAAAGTAAAAAACTGACAGCAAAAATCCTTTCGGCTGGCCATACTCCAAAAGCAGAAGGAAAAATTATGAAAAAAAGTCAAGATAAAGAACAAATACACTATCTACAATACACTAAAACATGTTGTTGGGTGAACATAATACAATTATGTAAATCATTTCTACCCAACTGATTTGGTTTGATTTATTAATAATGAATTTTGTTGATTGAACTAAATGTAAATATGTTGGGTCAACCTAAAACATTTAGGTCGCTATAAGTCACAATAATAAACAATGGGATGGGACTCAAACTCAGAAAAGGGCCTCTGTTTTCTAAGCACCTGGACTAACCACTTTACTACACAATAACTCAGAAAGCTTGTATATAATAAAATATATGACTTCATTTCCAGTGTTAACTAAACATGGTTATAATGATTTCAGTAATATCGTTTCTGTACTTTTTTTCACGAAAAAAAAGGGAATTGGCAGGTCTTTATAATATAATAATTTTTAGTTAACACTTCAATCTTCATCTTCACCCAACAAGTTTTTATTTTAAAGCTTTCTGTGTAATTCTGACAGGAGATTAGGCCACTCATCTTGATAGAATGCACAAAGCTAATTTTCTTATCATAGTCTACAAATGTTCAAAGAGGATGAGGTTCAGGGTTTGGAGAACATCTGAAGGAAGCTTTAAATGGTTACTTTAGATTTGTTTGACAGTAGGTTCTTTAAAGAACAAGTGTGGTTCTGTTACATGTAGTAGAAGTCAAAACTGGTTCTAGCCTATGGATCTACATGAATGAATGAATGAATGATTTTATTTGGCACTGTAAAGAGTGGTGGAACGAAATTGCCATCTAGCACAACCTTCCAAGAGAAAAACATATGGACATGACTTAGAGGAGGTCAGGCGGCTGTGGGTTCACCAGGGTTAACAATAGGTCAGGGTAGGTGGGTGAGGAAAAAAACAGGCACATTTGCCCTGCTCTCTAATGTGGAACTTGACAGGGTTACAAAAAAAACCCCACTTTATTACATTAAAGCACATACTGTATTTGAGACAATCCCATCCTGTTAAATCCGGTTAAGAATAGGATGTAGTGCAGTATATCTGGATGTACTTTAGGGACAGATTCTATTGATACAGATAATTCATTTTGCAATTTGTCAAACAGCGGCCTAAACAAAGTTAAAGAATTTTACCAGCTGGTTGTCAAAGACTTTGAAGAAAGAGTCACGGCAGAACAAAAGAGCATCTTGTTCTTTTGAGTCATGTCGATGAAAATGGGACAAAACAGAAGCAGTACTCCTCCCGAACCATGTTCTAAAAGCTCACATGCTGACAGCTGGTAAGGTCTTGACGTTGCCATTAAAAAACAAAAAAAAAACTATTTCATTATCCAGTGGTATTCAATAAATTAAATTTATTTTAAATTCTCTGAAAGCTTGATTTTGAAGGACAAAAACAGAGGCAGATGAAAATGTTTTGTGAAATAAAAGAGATGGTCATTGTGCAGGTAAGAGGCATTACATCTCAAAATGAATTTCCTGATGAATTTAAGCAAGAAAAAGGGCTGACTGATTCAACAAATAAATGAATTCATTGCAAAGGGTTCAGTTAGAAAGGAGTGCTTTGTTTGAAAGCATGCCAAAAAATTATTTGACCAATAAAATGCATTTTCTGGATTATTCTAAGAACCATATAACACAAGGTAGAGTTTTCAAAAACTCCTTGTAACCTTGACGAACAAAAGGCAATGCATTTCACTTTGATTGGTAAAATGCCTCAGTTGAGTTTCAAGTGACTTGAATTATTGTGTCGCATTGATATTGTGGAAAAATGTTGGTGCCCGGAAGTCACAAACAGATGGGGAAAAAAAGGTATGTTACTTTTGGATTCGGCTATCTCAAAAGCACTAGTAATGTTTATTTATGTAAATCATAGACCTGTCAGAGGACCACACATGTTGTCCATCCAGGGTTATTAATAAATGATGTTACATAAACTGCATTTATAGCAAGCTATTTCATCAACTTGACAAGAGCATTTATGTATGTACTCTTTTATCTAAAACTGTGTACAACTGATCTCTTCTCAATAGAGATGGATTTCTTTACAGAGAGGCCGTGGGACTGAATAGAAAGAACAACAGCGTTTCATTGTGATGGTTGTGTTGGTATTTTTATTCACACCTGTTCCCCATTGGTGCTGTCTTTGTAGAAAGGTATGTGTCGTTTTATATATAATGTCATGATTCTCCACTGCCAGGATAAAAGCCTCATCATCCATGCTAAAAAACACACCTATGGGCTCCTCAAAAGATGCAGGGAGCAAATGAGCCCTTTGGTCACTGGCAATTATGTAATGTTTAAATAGTTAAGCAATCCTAAAATTTCTATTTGTCTTTTATTTTGAAATTTACAAGATGATTTACACTGATATGTGTGTGATTTCCTATTTAGCTTCACGTTATCTCCGGAGCATGACAAGTTTTGGAAGTGTGGCAGATTAAAAATAATACCCAAATGTATCTTTAGCAGCGACAACATGCTTCTGGGGCGCATCCGACACACGGTGCAGTGCTTCCATTATGCACCAAACAGACCACAGGGGCAGCAACGCTGATGTAACGCACCGCTCACGCACCCAGTGTTGATTGTGGGTTAAATAGAGACTGTAACACTTAAGGTTCGTTAGATAAGAGCCAACATGGCACTAATTATTAAAGAACTCCAGATTGATTGTTGATCCACTCATTATCAAATGATTTCACTGCTACTTGATCATAATCTACAATCACCTGTTCTATATTGGTTAACTAGTCTTTATGGAAAGGCTTAATTAGTGGTTGGCTATTCATGAAAATACTAAAGGGATCCTAGAATTCAAAACCACATTTACCTTGTTGCTGTTTAATTTAGACAGTTTGGGGTGTCAAAGGTTTTATATCCTGTGCAGATTCATATTTTTTTTTAATGGGTCAGGAGAAATGGTCCAGTCTTGGCAAAGACCTGGGCCCTCAATTATCAAGCGTACTTATGTGCAGATCTGTGGGTATGTCGTTCATAGGAACAATTCACGCATTGTCTGGTATTTATTAATTTGTACTTGTGCATAGAAATGTTCGCAAATATAAGTACAGCTCTGATTGTTCGTACGCACAGCATCTACTGTTAGAACGGAGGAACTGCAACACTGAAATAGTTTTAGTTTGACAGAATATTTCTCTCAGCAGTTCATCGACTCCACCGAGGAGCTCATGTTGCCGTCTGTCTTTTAGCAAAAATAAGTCAAAAAGTTAGATGTAGATTGTTGGGGGTGATCATGCATGGAGAGTCTGTCACTCGCAATTTGCGCTCTCCGTGCACAGACCAACCCCCCACCCCCACGCTGTTTATTTATTTATTTGTTATACCAAGCGCTTCGGCTTAATGGGATGTTGTTAACCTCTAATAAATGTTTTGCTAACTGCACAGTGATAACTAAATGGTCCTGCTTATCAGTGAAATAAATAGTAATTTTTTACTTGCGTACTGATGGCAGCACAAGCGTGTCTCGAATTATACATGGCCACAAAAGAGTCAAATATTATTATTGGAGCATTGTTTTATATTAGTACGCACAAGAGGGATTTATGATGCCGAGGAGCGTGCGTACAAGTTGCCAACGCACATTTCATAAATCAGACTTTCGACTGTTCATAGGAACATTCTAAATTTCATTCGTAGGATAGAATATAGGACGGTTTCTACAAACATTTGATAAATTAAGGCCCTGGGCTGCACCTTCTACTACACTTGCTACATAGCAGGCGGAAAGAAGTATCAATGTGATCAATGCAGTAGATCCGAAATCTCCAGTATGGATCAGTTTAGTAAGCACAAAGTTACCAGATGTGGACTACCACCACAGTATGGAGCCGGTGGATGCTACGATGTCCCACAATGCAGCAGAAGTCCCAAAGTCGTTGAAGAACGGCCTTGTGAAAAGAATGGCTACTGAGGAACTGTCAACCATTCACTCAGCCGCAATTTCGCCATATAACTGTAAGTGCAGCGATGTTACTGATAGTTTAAATTTATTTTTTTTAACACTGATCAAACATTTAAGGTGATTAAGGCGACCTTACGTAACCTAAACATCCAAATGAATGGTCATACGCATTCGTGTGGATAACCTATCATAGATAGTAGACATGCCCCCTTAAATGTATATGCCCCCACCCACTTTAACATTGCTAGTATGTAACTGCTGGTTATACAACGGTTAACCCTGTTGTCATAGAGATGTGCTCCATTGCTTTCAAGTGCCACACAAGAGATGCAACATCATCCACACCTTCTAAAACAATCAATCATCTTGTTAGTCTACAGAGTGTTTTCCTAAAAGTCTGGGGATCATGAGGACATATTTAGGCATATATGATACTTGCCTTTGGTTTCTTTTTAATCAGCAGTGGGTTTTTGCCCAGTTTCCTCCTTGTTGTTGAATCTTACTAAGAAAAGCGAGGACTGCAGTGCTATGGATGTTGTCTTAGGGAACTTTCTACTACCTAAAGATGAAAAAGTGTGTAAAAACTGAGGACATCCAAAAAACAAAATTATGTCTTTATCTACATCCACAGATATACAAGATTAAGGACTTACTATAATTCTGATAAAATATAAGACTGTATAAAAGGCTGTAGATTGTATAACCCAATCTTTTTGTATCACATGAAAAGTACAGAAACACGACCCATGTGGAAATGCCAAACTGTGCAGAAATCACTCCATCTAGGTCAGCTCTTTTCTAAAGTCCTCCTCGTTCAGCTTTCCTTTGACCAAAACCATTTGAATATTTCTTTTAACTGCGCCGCAAATTAACCTTGGCATTTTCACAAAGACACAAGCGTCTTTGTGATCGAGTCTCGCACCTTTTACCCCTCCTCTTCTTCCAGTCCATTTAACTCCAAGGCCCAGATTTCATGGTCAATTTTATCTCACGTTCTCTCAAAGAGACTATCATCAATTCTTCACAAGTTTTCATGTGCCTTTTCTCTGCAGATCCACTGCGAAATTGTCCATTCAGCTGATTAAATAACTGTGACTGCTATACATTTCTGGCAACACCCACGCTTTTAAATCTGCATTTGGAGTTGTGACCCCTGGCAGTAATTTTTTTAATCCTTGTTTATGCCTGGTTTATCTAAAAAAAATCACATAGTTCTTTTCATTGTTTTTTTTCCATCCACATTTATCTCCCTCATCATCAACAAACAAATGCATGCAAAACTTTTTTTAATGTGTGTCCAAGCCAGATACTGAGATTGAAACAGCCATGCAATTAAGGCCAACATAAGTAATCCATTTTCCAATTAAATCAAGGGATTTCTGCAAATCTTAAAATTTCAAAAATTCTTTAAATATACAACACATCTAATATTACCTAAAACAAATAAACAAACAACACCAAAAACAGTAGCCTTTTAGCCCCAAACTGGTAAACTGGGTTTATTTAAGCTCAACTGGAGGGATTTGTTTTTTCCTGGAAAAAATGTAAAGTTGCATCCTTGTTGCTAATGTGTACTTCATGAACTATTTTCACTCAAATTCATGCAGAACTACCCTAGGCTGAAATTTAAACTGAGGACCTTCTTGCTGCACGGTAACAGTGCTTCCCACTGTGCCACTGTGCAGGCCATGTTCAATTTTTCTAGCGGAGTCATCCTAGGAGATTTATAGAACTTGTTTCCTGACACCATCTAAAAAAAGAATCAGACACCATGGAACATGGTCTTTTCAAGAGATGACGTATTTGCCTTCTTTCCAGTCACATTAAAAAAATGTATTTGAACAAACAGCAGCTATCACTTGTTTTTACTAAATTTTTATTTAACTAAATAAAAAACACACAATGCTTTCACAATGCTGACCTGACCAAGAAAGGCAGCAGCACACGTAATATTAGAAAATATAATTCTTCTAAATAAAAATATAAAGTGCAAAAAATGTAAAGTGTAGTAATTATTATTACAATAATGATTAAAAACAGTTATGTAGACTTAAAACTCAGGCAATATTGAAACGATTCATTCCCTGAAATAGAGGGTAAAGTCTTCAATGAAACAAAAATCAAATAGAGTCATTTAAGATTCCAGAGAAGGCAGAACAATGGAAATATTTTTTTTCCCTTTTCTGTTTACATGCAAGGAACATAAAGTTACAAACTGTCATTCGAGCATAAGCCAAAATAAGTGCATAAATACATTGGAAATAAGCCAATAAGAGTCATTGGGTAGCTTATATTGCCTTGCATTCAGACAAGGCATTCCATCTCTGGCATACATGTCACATCGGTGGATCAGGAAGCTACAACCAGTGGTAAATCACAAAACACAGTGGTACAATGGAGTTAAGGACTGTAGACAGCAAACATACATGCATAACATGGCTATAGCTGAGTTAAGGAAAGAAAATTGCTGATATCAGATGCTTCCGAGCTTTGAGGGAGAACAATAAATTCTTTCTGACATAAAAATGGAGCTTCACTCTTTATCCGGAGAATAAATGTTTCACTTGAAGTTAAAAAGAAAGCTCCTCATCGATAATAATCCCAGCTCCTTGTAACTGCTGATCAGCTCCATAAGTTCCCCTTCAGTGTTGTGCCTGAACAAATTCAGTAAAAGATTGTTCTTAAACTCGTTCGTATTTTTGGTGAATGTAAACTGAACTCACTGTAATTTTTCTGATTAACATTATGGTGAGTCACTCATTTTGGCGTTTATGAACGCCGATCTCTCGCAGTTTACTTTTGTTTAAGAGACGAACAGATTTTCATGGAACCTTCTCGATATGACCTTGGCTATGGCTACAACATACTGTTAACCATAGACATCATACGAAGTAGAGACCACACATTGGCTGATGGGGCACAGGAAATGCTGCTGCCATCATGGACCAACATACATAGACAGACACCAACAAATTAGAAGTCATAGATCCACGATGCCTGAATACTGACGTATCCCTGCCCATTAGGCAGTAGTGGTAGATGAGCCTTCAGGTCTTTATAATATTTATGCTGTTTCAACAGGCTTTAAAATGGGAAATATTAAAACAATAGTTACAAATTCTAACAAGCAGCAGCATTACTTCTACAACAATAATTAATACAACATCTTTGAATGAACACTTGAAAGGTTTTTGAAAAGGTCAGTAAGTATCCAGGTGGAAAAAATATAATAGTTTTTGCATTATTTATTTATTGAAAATGTTATTTAACCCTACTTTTGAGTAGCCTATGAACAATTTTATGTTGTTTTTGATTGATTAATTTGGGTTTATTGTTGCACTTTGTGATCCAAGTTCAATAACTTTTCTTTTTGCTTCGGCAAACAAGTCAGAAAAAGTGTGCACAAAAGTTGAAAAGTGACTTAATTGAAAGATAATTCATGTTTAAGTGCCTACAAAGACTTTAAATGTCATATTGATGTTAACCAGAGAGAAACAGCATGTGTATTTTAAAAGTGCTTGCTTAAGGTACCCCCTTTTTGAGCCAACTATTCATTTTCTTTGGTGTCATACATATTTTTGTTACAACTTTTGTTTTTCAAATTTCTCTCTATTGAAATTTTTACTTCCATATACTTCTTTAATTCTGCATTGAGGTATGTAAGGTTTTTTCTATTCCTCTTCAAAATAAAAACTTTTTGGAAAGAAAAAAATAAAACGAAAGGCTATAGCCTAGCTGTTTTGATTTAACCCATTAATAATTCATCTCATAACATATTCCAGTGCAGTTTCAGTTTCCCGTGTTTAAAAAAATAATTGCAGAAAAAGCTGTGCTTACATGTGGAATCTTAGTCTATAAGTGTCAGTAAGGAAACTTTAGTTGTGACCTGCATTAACCCAGCAAAGTCTAGTATTGGTAAATCTTACTATTTTATACTTACTTTGAAAAGTTAGTAAAATGTTATTTAAAAAAAAATCAAATATTCTAAAAACACAATGTAAATATTAAGAAGGTTTGCAATAGACGATTTACTTGGTCTAAAAGTATGTTCTTTTTTCCCCTGATTATAGAAAACGGAAATCTGTTTTTGTCATAATGCTAATCAATCAGAACTATTCTCTTTGGTGTCTATTTATTTTAAAAATTTAGAGCTATACAGGCTGCAGCTTTAAAGGAACACTGAGTACTGTAACGACGGCATCTGAAAATTAAAATAAAGGCAACTTTTGGAAGCTTTATGAATATCTAAAAATAGCCATACGTCCATCACTGTGTAGTTTGGCTCAGACACAAAATCACACAACTCTGAACTTCAAAGAACAATCAGGTCTGCAAAATGATCATGCAGGACTTGTGCAGCTCTAGGGTCAGCAAAAGGTTGGCTAACATCTCTACAGACCCCACACATCCTGGACACAAACTATTTAGACTTTTACCTTCAGGTAAAAGTTTGCCGCTCATTATTTGCAAAAACGAGCTGCCAGAGAGACAATTTCCTTCTACAGGCGTCAACGTCCAAAACGGCATGATGTTAAGTGTATGGTTCAGGCCGTCAGAGAACCGTCAGAGTCTCCACGGTGCTTTGTGTGCTTTGGCCATGGCAATTTTTGAAACTTTTGCTGCTTTCCAAGCTTCAAAGCGGCAAAAACCAGCAACGCAGAAGTTGACCTAGATGAACTTTCAGTGCCGTTCACTGAGCGCCAACCAATCAGACCTTTTGACTGTAGTGACGTTGAAGACGTGTGCTGGACGTTATCTAGCAGATAAAACATGCCACTCTCTCAATATTATCTGCCATTGTTTAAGACATCTGGCAACAGAAGAAGCCCCGCCCATAAACTCTTTTTTGCCCAGGAAGTGACATGCTTTGCAAGCTGCAGGCTTGAAAATGGATAGGCTTCAAAACTTAGTCACATTATTATCATGTGTTGTGAATGTGTCATTAGAAGTGCTTGCTTGTTAAACACAGGTTCAAATTCAGCTAAGTCCACATATTAGCATCATTTTCATGAAAAGAAAGATGTTATGCTATCGCTTTTATGAAGTGTGCCAATTCCACTAGCTTAAAAAAAACACCAACCCACCATGATGCTTCCACCTTCGTACTTCAGAGTTGATATGGTGTTCCCAGCGTTGCAGCCCTACCCAACAAAATCTAACACCAGTCATTAGGGCCAGACACTTCAACTTCAGTTATCATTCACAAATTGTTTAACGGCATATAATCTCATTGTCTGCAAACTTTTGATTGATTGTAAGTAAGTAATGTTTTTTTTTTGTGTTAAAATTCTCATTAAGCTAATAGAAATTATTTTGATTTCCTAATGTAGGAATTGTTTAGTCTGATTATTTAGTTTGATCTCATAAAACACAGAGAGAGAAGAATGTGTTTTTAAACAGTGTATGTAAACAACTGGGTTAAACCATGTATTGTGGGGAACATATATAGTTGTGTGTACATCCTAGATGGTGTTTCGCTGCTTTTGGTTTTATTACTCTTTAATAGTGGACAGAGTAATTAAGATAAAAGCTATGTCTTTATGACATTTAGACACAGTCGAAGTCTTACTTTGTATTGTAAGACACCATGAGCTATAACTGGAGACCAGTGCACATCATCCTTCGGCTGAGAGGCTAAATGAGGGATCCCTAGACTCCAGGATTACCCTATTATTGAGAAGACGTTCCACTAAGCCTCCACCGCTGACACATATTCCTGTTCTGTGGCCTATTCACTTTGAAATATGTCTCGTCAGGGAGGCTTACGGGAATCTACATAATCCTTTATCATCACAATTAAAGATACCACTGAACAATAAAATTGCTTGCTCTCTGGTTTGTTTCATGTTGCTTTGACAAAAAAAAGGGGGCGAGGGAAATGCGGCTGGGTTGCCATTGAGGGTAGCAAAAGGTAGAGTGGAATTTTAGATGGTGTCTAAACTGAAGGAAAGCAAATAAAATTTTATGTCTTAAGTTTTTCAGTGGCTGTTCAGAAACAAAAGTAAAATATATATAAAGACTTAAAGCAGAAAATGTCATAATAAGGTTTATTTTTCTTAATATTAACTATTGGTTAAGTAAAAAAATGTATTTTCTACCCCCTTGACATGATCCAGCGAGAGACTGCTCATGTTTATTAGGATGCAGCATTCGTAAGAGATCCTGTTCAATACCTGATCATTCTAAGCCAAACAAATGTCAGGAATTCATTTAAAGTTCATGATGTATGTGCAAGAAGTAGTGCTACATTCTTTGGTTGTGGTGTTTCACCTAACGTGGACTTTAAAGGGCTATCTTATCATTTGTTTCATGTTAAGCTCAAGAGTTATGGGCCTAAAATAACGTAAAAACTCTCTTAATCTGTAGTTTTTATTTCTTTTAAAATAAGTACTTTTGTGGGAGTGTTTGGTAAATCATACTGCACATAGCAGTATGACACTGCAATGCCAATAATGATTTTTAACTCTAAAGCATATTCAGGAAAATTTATTTAGCAAAGAAAGGAGTAATCAATGAAATTTTTTGGTTGAAAGTCTCCAAAGTTTTTATATTTTCCCCTGTGATTCTTTGGGACAATTATTTTTCAATTTAAGTTTGGGCTCAGTGTTTTGGAGTTTGTCACGTTTGTTCCAGTTCCATTTTAGCTGTGTGCTTTTGTTGTTCTCTGCTTCCTCCTTTCTTCCTGTTTTGTGGTTCTTACCTTCCTGCATCGCCGACTTCCCAGCCAAGAAAATCGAGAAAATACCTTAATGGAACCTTTCTGAAAACATCAATAGAAATGAGATCTCAAAAAGTTACCACATGGTGAGCTAAGGAAATCAAGAAAAAGTGAAAAACAAAGTAATTGACATTAATCAATCTAGAAAGGGTTACAGAGCCATTCCTAAGGTTTTACAGTGA
This sequence comes from Apricaphanius iberus, assembly GCA_028564705.1. Taxonomy (NCBI): domain Eukaryota; kingdom Metazoa; phylum Chordata; class Actinopteri; order Cyprinodontiformes; family Aphaniidae; genus Apricaphanius; species Apricaphanius iberus. The sequence goes on along the minus strand of JAPXFQ010001011.1, from coordinate 444,472 downwards.
AGCTCAGTGAAAGGCTTGATCCAGAAATGGAGAAAACACAGTAAAATGGAGAAGTTTCTCAGGAGTGGCTGACCTACCAAAATGACTTAAGGAATGCATTACAATTTATCCAGGAAACAGTAAGGTGTCGTGAGGTTCATCACTGGTGAGGATCTGACTACTCTGGAGTCAGATGTACGAATATAAAAAGCCCAAATAGCGACTCCTGTGTTGCAATTTTGACCTTCATTTTTATTAAAACATTATTTTTCAAGCTTTTAATCATATTCTAATATTCTCAATACTGTTCAATAATACTATAAGAAAAGATTACTTTAAATAAGGACAAATTAGATTTTTTAAAATATTTTCTTTTTACTGTTCTCTCTTTTCTTGAAACTGAACACTATGTATGTATGAGGTTCGTATCACCCTCAATGAATAAAATCATAATTTGAAAACTGATTTTCATATTTCTTCAAGTTATCTTTGTGATATTATATATTTTATCCATCCATCCATTATCTATACTGTCTATCTTTTGCAGGGGTGCAGGGTGTTGCCTATATCAATCAATCAACACATTTTTTATGGTTGTCTGATAAGTTTAAGGGTGGCAAAAAAGAAAAAAACAGAAGATATCCCTTGAATGAGTCATATTTTCTTGCAGCAATGTATATATGCTGACATTTTTTTTTAAAACCAGTTTTAATGAAGTTCACAAAGCAAACCTTTAATATAGCTTGTTTTAATTACAGGTCCAGAGTCAGTGGTTCAAATAAGTTCCAGTGTTGGTGCACACTGGTTGCGCTTCATATCGCTGTTAAAGAACTAATTAATGACAAAATGGTGACTCATGGCCCTCAGGTATTATGTTCTGCTGAAGGGACAGTTTGTACAGAGACTAATATTTCATCCTCGCTGTGTGACCTATGAGTGTGTAAGGAAGTCCTTGCTCTAAGATTCGACAGGCCTGACACCAAAACATGGCATTTAACTCCCGCATTTAACTTCTTGACTGTGACCTGGTATGAAAATTCAAAACCTCCCTGTGTCAGTCCAGTTTATTCACAAGCGGGGTGCACCGCTACCACCTATTCTCTGAGTTTTTGACCCCTCTGAAGGAGTAGCACCAGTAAAGTTAACAAGTGAAGCACATTCCACAGTCTCCTGCAGGAGTATTTGAAGTAAGGTCCAGATAGGAGGGCAGGGAGAGAAGGGCAAACATAATCTTGTTCAGAATGTCCAAAATCCTGGGTTTTACATCCGCTGGGTCTTTCATCTCTTGGATCCTTATTCTCCAAGTCCTTAGCTGAAGCTGGAGGTCAGCTGGTGTCATGGCAGACGTACAGAACGCACACAGCCTATCCTGTTGCTCCCTCATCATCAGCAGGCTTCCCTCATGACCTCTGCACAGGTGCAAGTTTTTTTTTTTTTTTTATGTCCGATTGTAGGTTATTGTCTGTTACATCTGAAAATGGGAAGGGAAATATAAGCCCTGATCCCAGGTCAAAGGTTTAATTTAAAGATTGAGCTTGATGGAACTAAAGCAAACTGTATGTCTGATTTAAAATTAAATTAAAAATTAAAAAAATTGCATGCATATTTACACAACTGTACAACTTGTGATAGCTCAATTTGTCTTTGGAATCATCTTGCAGTCCTAAATTTACCACTGCGAGTAACTAAGCTATATCTGTATTGGGGCCATAAAATATTAAAAGAACATACTTTTCTCAGATATAAACCTGAACGAAGGGAAATACATAAGGCTTGTAAAATCAGTCAATCTTTATAAGCTGTGACTTTAATTCAAATTCAATTAAAATTCAAAAATACCTTATTGATCCCAGAGGGAAATTTTTGTTGAATCACATGCAGACAGGAGTGACTTCACCGTTATGTGACGCAAGTAAACATCACATTAAGAAAAGTAAAGAGCCCACGTTTTACAAAACCAGACCGTGGAAGGGCTGAAAGTTTGATCTCACATATCTTCATGCAGAGCTTCATAAGAACTGTTGGTTTGATTCCAGTGGTTTTGTGTTTGCCTAAGGAGACAAAGTATTTGACATTTTCTATTTCATCATAAATAAAACATGAAACATGAAGATACAGACATATAAAAAAAAATTTACGTGCAAAAAATAGCCTTAAAATATTATGTAACATATAATGATTATAATAAGTGTCAGTATAATAAGTATAGCTACCCATTTTTAGTGCAAAGCTTTCAGATCTGTTTCCAATAGTTAAAAAGATATAGGACCGAACTGAGGATTGACTGCCAGTTCAGTAAGGAGAGATCCACAATGACTTAATTAACTACATTGTTTTGTTACACATCTACCTAGCACTTTTTTTTTAACCTGGACCTTATTTATAGCATGCATTATGTTTATTTACTCACCCAGACAAGTTATGAGCTACTTGAAGTCAATTTGAAGATGTTTAGATCTATTTGCTATCAGCTTACATACATGCAATAGGAATTGTTGGGGCACGCAAAGTGCAGCTAAATCAGGCATAATCAATCACAAAACTCCTTCATGTCACCAATAGTTTGTTTTTAATAGCACTATTCCCCTTGTGAGTTCGTAGCCTCAGAGGCACTTTATTGTTGTTTTCTGGGTTGTTTACAGGCTTTTATTGCAACTGGTTCCAACTTTAAACAAACGGCAACTACGATGACATCGCAGTCGCCCGCCATTGCAGTTGGAGTCTAAGCAGGTTGCAGAAAAGGAGCTTGTGGAAGCTGAACTTAGTCCACTTGGTCACTATGTTTGTGCAATTTGGAAACATGTAAACTAACCCATATGGGGAGTAGCAAGTTCTGTCTAACCGACCACCATTATTGAGCAAAGAGCAAAATTCCTGCTCAGACTACAACTGTAATGGGGAAAAGCAGTGAAGATATTGAAATCGTGGGTTGGTGAAGTTGGATTAGAAGCCTGTAAAAAATCCCAGATGACAACAATGCAGCACCTCTGAGACATTTCAAACTCACAGGGGAAGAGTGCTAACTATTCATAAAAAATATTGGTGAAATGAAGGTTTTTTTTGGAAGATAATGCCTTAATTAGAGCCTGCACTTTGGTTTCCCTAACAACTCCCATATTTTGGCTATACACTGATCGTGAACGGATCTAACCATCTCAGAAGAACTTCAAGTCAAACCGAAATTGATTCTATCATGAGACTTTACTTTCCAGTCCTCGGATGGATCATCCAGTAGATAACTTTGGGCTATTAGCCATTGCCTTTGGGTATTTTATCAGATGGTAACCTATGAAATGTCACATTACTATCCTTTCATCTCTTTGTGAATCCCACAGCCCTGCGCATGTTAACCATTTTGAATAGATTTTATTCCACCACTTTGTAGCACAATCTGTTAACTGACAGCTAAGAAAAACGGAAGTCAGGAGTATTTTTGCCCTCCAGCCAGAAGCCGGGGTGGGAGCTTGGCTGCATTATGTCACATGTCAGCATGCGTAGTAGAATGATAAAGTGTGCATGTTCATCTTATGTCCTGTGCGTGAATTAAAATGGATGTCACATTGCACATAGTTTTTCTATTTATTTAAAGTGACTGTGTGTCGTTACCTGGTGATATGGGGCAGTACATACATAAATCATTGCAAGCAAGTGGTATTTTGTGTTTATTTGATACGACCTTACCAACGGATGGCCATAAAGGCCAAAAATCGCAATTGTGCAATTTTCTGCTACATCGCCGGATTGTTTAACCTCCAGCAAAATCATATATTCAGCAGAATGACAAACATCAGAGTCTCTTTCATCACAGGCAGCGAGCACAGAGGTAACTGTGTAAAAGAACATTTATGAGGGGTAAAAGTTTTCAGCATTTTATCGGTTAGTGATATTATTCAGATATTTCTTTTTAAATGAATAAACTGTAATATTAGATAGAATGATCTCAATGGAAAAAAAAGACTAATTTCAGGGTAGTTGTACTACGTATCACCGTGACTGGCACTAGTTTGAAATCACTACGATGAATGTTACCTGTAGAAAGCATGCGACTTCACGATGTTTCGTTTGACTTTGCTTCTCCTTTCAGTTATTTCTGTCAAGCAAATGCGAAGCCAATGTTTACTCAAGTTTATTGGGGGTGTTGATCATCTCCATGGGTTTCCGCCTCTGACACAGAAGCATGGGCTGGGTATGTGTCACTCTCCTGAGCCTCAGTGAACCTGGGTTGGGTGGGTCTCAGATCAGTCCAGGTTGGAGAATGGGGCTTGTTCAGTCTGTTCATAGAGCTCTTCATTCAAACTTAATGCAGAGGGTGAGGGGATAGTGATGTAGCCGTGAGTTCAAAAATCAAGAGCTAGTTTTGTCCACATAGACTCATGTAGAAAGAAACATGACATCCAATATGTTCATACTTCATACAGTTTATACAAATGGTTACAAAGGTAAACGAACTACTGCAGAGATAACAGGGAAACATTTCAAAAATGATGATTAGCTTAAAGGAGATATATCATGCTTTTTAATCCTTCCTTTTCACATGTAAATCATTCACTTGTGGTCTATGTAAAGTAGAACCACAGTGGTTTGGTCTGAATTCCATGTTCTTGTAGCCCCACAGACCCTCCTTATACCGTTCTGAGGAGCATCTTTAGAGCAACTCATTTTCGTGAGTTGTCCCTTTAAATGTAAGCGAAACATTTCATGCCCCGCCCCCTCCAGGTTACAGAGCGTTCCGCTCCACCCCGTTCTGAGATTTTTGTAGTCTGATAGCAGCGATTCGATTACTACTGGCAGATAAAATTTTCATTGTGAAGCGATCGTCGCTAAATTCCTGTACATCATGTGTACCCCACGACAAAAACCGGAAAAAAAGCCCAATCATTTTATTCAAAGCATGCAGTACAGTTATATCCTCAGCTAAAAGCTAGCACACATCGCTAACAGAAGCAGAATGTACAATGCTACAACTATCAAAACAATCGCCCGTACGACATATAAACACACAACATTCATGTCTAAAATAAAGTTTACTGTCATTTTAGTGTTATTTGAAGCTTACCGCTTTGCTTTGTCCGTCGTCTCCATGGATAGAAGGAACTGACCCCTCAATGAGACCAAGTCTTTCGGCAAATCCCTCCTGACACAGACCGAGGTTGCTGAAGGACTCGTCCTCGAAGTGCTTCGCGCAAACGAGGAGAACTTTCCCCACGGATGTCTGTATATTTCCACCAAAAATAAATTTTAACCAGGCACTTCTCAGAGGCTCTGATGCTGGGGGTCCATGTAGGGATTTATGTGGGTTAATACACCCAATAACTGAACATTTTGACCTGCTTTCTTGTAACTTCGACATGACTGACCTTGGACTACAAAATCGCTGTGGGGGAGAAAAAATGGCGGCTTCACGAAATTGGTTACCCGGAAGTCCATTACCTTATTTGGCAGTTCAACAACAAATGCTGTAACGTAATAGACAAGAAAACGTAATAGCGAATAGAGAAAACTAAACAGACCGAAAAATAGGACCAAAAAAGAATGGAAAGATATAAACACAGCACCAGAAGAGAATAAGTGTAAGTTGTCTGCACTCCTAAACACCCAAAATACACATTTACATGCATTTAAGGGCTAAAAAAGTGGATTTTCCATGATATGTCTCTTTTAATCACATAAGGAGAACACAGATAAAAACAGTCTCTTAAAGAAGCTATACTCCTGAACCTATAATCCTGAATCCAATTTATCATTTTGTCTTTCGGGTCGGATTTTTCGCGCGCTGTGTCTGTGGATGAGACATATGCGCGTTCATGTTAAACGTTTCAGATCACCACCGCTAGTCAGCGATTAGCTTACACTCGCAAGTGGTGCAATGGATTGGACAAATACACAGAAGAGAACCAGGACAACTCTGACACCAACAGGAACTCCAAATCAAACTTCAAAAGGTAAACCCCTGACAAGTGCCCGGAAAAGATCGAAGATTGAGAGTGACCGGCGCTGAGCACTGTTCTTACCTCTGTAAACATAATGTTGACTTCTTTGCAGCGGATGACGGGTGACGCGTGCACGAGCGCACGCTGCGGGAACGAGCAGAAAGGAAGAGCAGTTCCGTTTTTGGCCCCAGGTGTCAGTCGCGAGTTGAAATTTCAGGAAACTCTATATAGCCTCTTTAATACAACTGTACTGTATTTCAAAATATACAGTATTATTGTGCAAATAGAAGGTCACTTTCTGGGCATTTAGATAGCTTCAGTTATTCTTCACCAGATTAATAAACAGCTGCATGTTTTCTGTCTGGAGCAACATGCATAAAATACATTGAATAACAAGAATGTAGGCGGCATTGACCTTTAGTGCTGTATAAACACTAGACTCATTTTTATTGCTTTCACTCAACATTATTTTTTGGACTTCTATTGAAATCTAAATACTGACTGTCAGATCATAGCATGGCTTCCTTTTCAGCGTGTCTAAGTTGTGGGTGTTCCTGTCAAAAGAGTTATTTAGTGGAAAGTATTTTCTGATTATGCATTTTTAGGGTTGTTTTTTTCTTTTTTTTAATAAATATTTACCAAAGTAACATTTGTTGAGCAGCGTTTCAAACTATTTAGCTGCATACAAAAATCCAGTTGATGATGCAAGAAATCCTGTTAACTTCTCACCAACCAATGTTGTTGGCGTGACAAAGTCGAATCCTTTCTGCTATGATTACACAACACAGTTTCTCAGAAGTTTGTGAGACTCCCAATAGAACTTAATCCACTGCTTTGAGTTACTTTCTTGCCTTTTTGTCAGTCATAAGGACATAAAACTGCTTTATAGGAATACAGTCTAAGGTAAAATGGAGACGGAAACAGTGACAGCTATCTTTAACAAGAAAACTGTTGCTTGACTACGGTGATATTGTTATAAATGGCTTAGGAGAAAGAGACATCAGTTCAATTTTTGTCTGATCAAGACTTTTCTAATCTAATTTAACAACATATCACTTTAAAACTTCACCTGTTTATAAGGATATATGAGGATGCTTTCACTTACTGTTTTATTAGGTAAGCTAGGGAACAAAAGTAAGCACAAGTTCTAAATTTTTGCAATTAAATTCTGAAAGTTTATCTTACATGTATTATCAAATGTTGACCACTTTCATTTATTCAGTTCAGTTGATTTCATCTCAAAACATTTTACAAGAAGAATCATTTCAAAACAGCCATACAACCATTTAAATCAGTTTAAAAGTTTTCTATTTAAGGAATCCCAGCAGATTGCATCGAGTCGACTGGAAGTTTTGCCCTTTACTTCACAAAAAAGCTAAAGTAAACAATCAGGCTAACATTAAAGATCTTAGATTTTTTGTTAGTTCTTCTTTTCATCGTCAAAAAGCAGAATTCTCATAATGTTAATTTCTTAAAACTCCCATTTTATTTGTTTAGACCAGGCCAAATATTTGATTTGAGATATCTTACCAATCATTTGGGTTTTAAACAGGATGATCAAAAATGAAATCTGATGGTTTGAAACAGACTGTGGAATTTAGCAATCCAGGCAGCCAGTTGTCTGTTTTCAGTCATTAAATAGTATGCCTGCATTCACATGCAGCAGTTTCCATAAACCTGATTTAGAACTTTTTCTAAACTAAAAGGGGTAATCTGCAAAGATGGATTTTAATTTATTTTTTAGCTCTCTTTTTCACCCAAAAAGAGATTTGGTTATAGAAACCTTGATTTTTAAAAAGCCTTTCAAAGTTTACATTTTCAAAAAAAATATCTCTAAAAATATCAGCGATCTGAAGATAATTATAAAGGATGAGTGTTAACATTTTTTTGCTAGCATTGTTGCTTTGCAGAAAGAGACTCTTGGGTTCAAATCCTATCTTGAACTTTACTACATGGAGTTTGGATGTTCTACATGTATTTGCGTAAGTTCTCTCTAGATACTCTAACATCTACCCACAGTTTAAAAACATAGATATTGCATGAATTAGTCTAAATTGCCTATTAATATGAGTGTTTGTGTAAGCTTGTCTTATTTGTATATTTGCTGCCCTGTTAAGGTGACCTCTTCAGGGTGTATCTCACTGCTGCAGAAATACCAGTCCTCCTGTAACAAAGGATGAAGTAATGTAATGTAAGTAATGTAAATTTCTAGATGGATCTTTTTCTATCATGCTAGTTAATTGTATAGATAAAGTATTATATATATATCCTCTAATTTTGACAAGATAAAAAAAGATGCAACTGATCCAGTAGTACTATATGAATTAAGAACTATTTCTAAATTGCTTTGGTATTTTTTTACAAACATAGTCACATGCATGTAGAAAAAAAATCAAAAGCAGGTTATTCCACTTTTATAAACATCTTAAATTATTAACTATAACCCAGGAGTTTCATAATTAGTCTAACTTCTCTTTCTGTGACATGAAATAGTACAAAGTTTAACATTGTGGCATTACTGGCTGCCATCTTCAACCCACATGTCTTGAAAGAATGCAGTTCCTGCTTTGTAGCAGGCGGTGTAATCCTTGAAAGTAAAGCTAATTATATTCCAAAGCATGTCTTCCAAATACCAATTTGTAAGTGCCTGTGCAGCTGGGGGTTGTATAGTATGGATACAGGAGATTTTGTTGGTAATCTCCATTCTCACTGCTCCCTGAATGGCTCTTGGTGGCTTTAGTTCAGGGTGGATCAGACACCAACGGGGGAAAAAATACTTTTATTTATCTGCCAGGCACAGGGAGAACCAGGTGTCAAGGTGTCACTGCCGCCGTGTTGCTCAAAGTGACTCATGACTTTCTGGCATTGAATTAAAGATGAATCACAAGTATGATTATATTGGACAAGTTGAGTTAAAGACCCTCTAATTTCTTAGTCGGCGAAGTGTCAAGCAGTTTTCCCTAGAGGATCATCTTCTATAAAGCCATGGAGTATAAATCGTGTCAAACCACTAAGACAACCACCAAAAAGTCACAAGGTTTTGTGGAATGTTTAGTTAATGTTGGACACTAAAGTTGAGCATATTAAGACTTTAAAAGACAACTACTGATCTAACCCATATTTTAATAGATGGCTCAATGTCTATAGATGGGACTATATTTAGATAGGGCTCCCATTCAATCTATGGACATGAACATGTTAGCAAACTATTAAACAGCTAGCTATTGAATGGCAAAACATGTTGATACCCTGCCAAAGCAAAGAACTGATCTAATAGTGATTCCCACTCTCATTCAAGAGGAAAGTGTCTTTTTTTTTTTTTAGGGAACCATGAAAAGAAATGAGGGTTTGAAAACGCCATCTAAAATACTAAAGATTAAATCACTGCAAGAATGGCTTTCAAACATGTAACACAGAGGCTTTAAGAACCAATGTGTGTGTTATCAAGATTGTGAAAAGCTTTTGTCAAATGCTTCTGTGGATTCTGTTGAAGTTGTTCTGGAATCCATCTGGAGCCAGCAGGTTTTCTGGGCCTGTCCCATGTCCGAATTTCCTGAGGCAGAACCAGATCTTGTTGGAGTGACTATATATCTGTTTCAGTCCTGAGATTCCTTAAAAGGGGAGGGAGAGTCCTGAGTTTCATTAGGGACCTATTACCTTTGGAACATAATTCATAACCTGAAGACCATACATGGATGGATGAACAGCTTACACGCTTCACTTCTTTTTACTTGGAATAATAGTCATGTAACCAGAGCTTCATTTCAGTATTTTAGCTTAGCTACAGCTGGGCATGGACCACTGTGTGGACCTACCTGTTTATTGGAAATCCAGTGCAGTATCATCATTCTCTGCTTAAGATTCAGGCGTTATGTGAACACATTAATGTAGCAATAAGCTACTAACCCTTGATTTACACAGAGCATGTTACAGTAACGGCATGGTTTTGTCACAACCTCATCAGCACATCAATTCCCACTGGGAGCATTTCAGACATGTAACCGCTGTGTCCGCCGAGACGAAGGGAAACACCTCAAGTTCCAAGTTCCCTCTCCCACCCTTCAGACTCCGCCCTACTCAAAAGCAGATACAATATCAACAGTCGACTGACTAACTCAAAGGTGTTAGGAGTCTATGGTCTTTGTCTGTGTCTTATCTATGTTTTTCTCTATCTGCTTCTTGCTCTTTTCTCCACCATTCTGGAAAGTTCTACCAGAGATCCATGTGAGGTCAGGACCTGTCCATCATGCTGGGGACAGAGCCAGCTCTCCGCACCAGGACAGGTAAAGCTCTTTGAGCTCATCGCTGGCTGAGGGTATAAGGAGATGGCTGTCAGATCTTTAGTGCCCGAGTGTTAAACCATCTGGTAAAACCTCAAGTCTTCTCTGTGATCTCCAAGTAATCTTATTGTGCTCTATTACCTGCTAAAAGCTATCTTTGCTCCTCTCAAGGTTTCTTCTTCGTAACCTCCTAGAGATTCGTTCTCCAGCTTAAGCCTTGACTAACCTTACACATCCAACTGCCTTCAAGCTCCAAGTTCCTCTGTGATTCCTGCTCTGTGCTATGCATGCCAGCCCTCTGTGCTCTATCCTCGTTATCGGACTCCACATCTCCCCATCTCCAGGAACAAATCAGGAAACTTCCACAGACATCCCAGACTACTTTCGCTTCCTCTTTCTCCAGTCCTCTCTGTTCCTGTACCCTTAATCATTATAATTCTTTCTAAATCATTGTTTCAATGAACCTTAAAATAAAATAAAAGAATACTTAAAAACTGGAATCTCTAGTGGTGTTTTGCATGTGGACAAAGAAGCTTAGTAGTGTCTTTATTGCAAGATGTTCTAAAAATGCAGTGTGGCTGTTCCATGTATGCATGGATGCACAGGACCTGTAAAAAAGATCTGTGCAATCAGATATAATTCTCCCCTGCCAGGCTAAAACCCTTTTTGTGGTTTATGTTGAAAAAAACCCTGATAATTTCTTCAAAAGGTGCATGGGGCAAAAAAAAACACACATAACACACCGCTGGCCAATCTGGTGTAAATTGGAGGTAAATTTCACACATTGTAGACTGTAGATTCCCAAATTCACTCTGCTAAAGGCAAAGTAGTGAGCGGTCAAACATAGTTCAACACAAAGACACTCTGAAGAAGCAACCTGGCACACCAATTAGTGATGTGTCGTTCGTGAACGATTCGTTCAAAATGAACTAATCTTTTATACGACCCGAGAGTAACGAGTCCTCTCAGTGAGCGATTCGTTCATTATCTAAGTACCTTCTCTTGCCACATGTCAGCAGCTGCGTGAGCTCAGTCAGCAGCAAGACAGGAAACAGAAATGATTCGTTCATGACTCACTCAGCTGCTGCGTCCGTTTTCAGGTCCCAGTTCTTTTGTCATGTGACAGCCAGACCGCTCAGTCTGTGTGTGGCGAGCAGCAAGTACTACAGTTCGCTCACGATTCGTTCATGTACGGATCGTGACGGATCATTCTTACTCATTCGTCACGTGAAAACTGTGGCTCAGCTTGCTACGGGCTGTGGAGCGGACTGAGAGATGAACAAGGAAATGAATGATGTCTGATATCTAATGTTCCTTTATTTGTCATTCGACACCCGATATATATTATTTATTCATTAAATCATAATTATTTAGTGGACTTCAATTCTTGTAGATGTGTTATTGTGTGTATAATTTAAAGTGTGTTAGTAAATAAATACTTTCGAAAATTATATCAGCATATTGATTAAATAATAAATATATAATGATGATAATAACAACAAACATAATCAATAATAGTAGTAGTAATAATAATAATAATAATAATAATGTAAAATTTTGTATACAATAAACGCACCATGTAAACATAGGGAACTTATTAATTATTCCTTTTTGTTTTAATTGTATCACTAATTGTCAAAATTAGTTTACACTCACTCTTCCTCTACCCAGCTGTAATGTGACCAACAGTTCGGACTGAACGGATCTCCTCGTTCATCGTTCACAGCTCAGGGTGTACTGTGTGTGGAGTAGTAGATTCGTTCATTTGTCACGTGACACCTACCTAGTCACTGTCGCGTTGTTAAACAATGATGGCAGCGTGGACACAAATAACTTTATTGTGGTGTGTATATGCTTTCCTAGGTTTTCGAATTGCTTGTGGCATTTTGTTTTTTATTGTCAGGTGAAACAAAACACGTTGCCTTCTGTATTGTAGTGGAGAATTGAGCTGTGAGCCGGGAAGGAGGAGGGGTGAATGAGTCGTTCAGCTCGTTTGAGCTGTGAGCCGGCAGTGAGCGATTTATTCACGCTAGCAATTCAGCAGCAGACATTGCAAGCTAGCTTCGGTTAGCTCTCGGAAAGGAAGGGGTGAGTAAGTCAATGTGCTGTTAGCATGTTAGCAGAGCTATACTACTGTGAACTGATGAGCTATTCTCGTAATGTGAGTTTTGTACTCAGGGTTTTTCTTCCAGTCCAGAGCAGAAATGTTTTTTTACTGGGTGTTTTCTCCCCCACAAATTTAATTATAAACTATAAATATTTCTACTAATCAAATTAGTTGCTAAGAGTAACAGGAATGAGTCGGTAAATGGGTCACTTGGGGTTGTGAATTATGATTCGTTGGAGAACCGCTGCCTTGTTTACTACGACGCCCACAAGAGGGAAACAGCGCCACCTGCTGTTAAAATGAACTAAATGATTCGTTCAAGATTCGTTCAATTTAATGTTCGAGAGTAAATGATCCGAGTCGGTAAAAAGAGTCGGTCTTCCCATCACTAACGCCAATAAAGAGTCATTTTTGGATTGTGAGAGGAAGTTGGAGTACTTGGAAAAGACCCGCCCACACAGTGGAGGGAACATGCGTTAAGGGGCGGAGAGGATGTCACTCATGTTGTTGGCTCAATATTGTGGAATTGCTAATACAGGTACAAGCAACATTAAATATACAATTAAAGGGGATATACAATTTTTTTCAACCTGGACTTTATTTACAGCATGCAATACATTAATTCACTCACCAAGACAAGTTAGAGCCACCTGAAGTCCTATGAGAGAAGTTTGTATTCATTTCCAATAAGCATATATCCATATAATTCAAGTTAATGGGGCATTATCCACCAAATAAACTCCTTCATTTCACCAATGTTTTGTTTTGAATCACTAAGCAGTATCCCCCTGTGAGTTCAGAGAGTCTCGGAGGTGCTGCATTGTCCTGGAGATTGTTTCACAGACTTTTAATCATCCTTACCTTTCACACAATTTTAGTGATGTTGCTGCCGTGCAGCATCCTGATTGTGGTCTGAGTGCTCTGACTGCGGGCGGTTTGACAGAACTTGCTATTTCAAAAATCAACATTATTCGGGTTTGTGTGTTTCCAAACTGCAGAAATAAAATCACCAGGTTGACTAAGTTCAGCTTGCACAGGCTCAATTTCCACAAACCATACAGAATAGAGCTGTAACGGTGCTTACACACCAAACGTGACCAACAGACCAGAGAGTAAGTTGCCTGCATAATTCGCAATTTCACACCAGAAGCATAGGTGGTGCGAGACTATGACTAGTGATGCCAGATTTGGTCTTTTCCCCATTTTAAACAACATGGCTTTAGTCGGCCTTTTGTCAGGAATACTCGAATGAAATCTAGCATCACTTGAAAAAAATTAACTGTGTGAGAGTGCCATTGAATACATCATTTCCTTTACTGCTAGTAGGTTTATTTGGCTGCGGTTGTAGCTTCAACCTCCCCAGCTCCGGGTCTGAATCCATACCTTGCCACTCATGTTAATGTTAGTGCTTGCAGGTCGGGAGTGTTTCGGCCATAGAATCTCTATGCTTTCGGTGGCATGTTGTTCAGGGGTATTATGGGATGGTATACACAATGCAGAGACACACATTTCCCAAAACGTATATCTTCATCTTTGAGGAGGAAGGTGGAAAACACACAAGAATTCCAATGGTATTACGGAATTCACTGTATTCCGAAAACCATGTTTAAAAATAGTAACTGTAACGGAATACAGTTACTCATAATTACATTCTAAATACATATTGCCGGTACATGTATCCCATTACTACCCAACACTGATTATATTATACACTTTCACTAACCGCACAGATAGACAGCCATTCAGCTTGGTAGTTGGTGTGTCGGCGGGCAAAGCTTGGACCTTCATGGGACAAATTGGACAAGCCGGCTAGGTTCGCATGTTGGCGGGGAGCCGGGGTGTTTATGATCCCTCCGCCACAGCCCCACTGGTAGCTCTCCAAACCCCCACTGCAGCAGTCCAGGCTCCACCGGAGGCCAGGCCGAACACATAATCTATGCAGTCCTCCGTCAGCTCAGAGACCATAGTCCACCGGCTGTAAAAACCCTGAATGACGACAACAAAGCACTTCAGAGACACTCCGATCTCACAGGGGAATACCGCAAGCAATTAATAACAAAGCATTGGTAAAATGAAGGAGCGAATGGCAGATAATTCATTAGTTAGTTTTTGCTCTGTGGTTGCCCCATTAACTGCTATTATAGGGATATACGGTGATTGGAAATGGATATGAACTTCTCCTGAAGGACTCCAGATGGCTCTAAACTTATCTGGGTGTGTAAATTGATATAATGCAGGCCAGCAATAAGGTCCAGGTTGAAGAAAAATGTACCTCCCCTTTAATTTTATATATATTAATAACCAACTTTTTTGTGCCGGTCGTTTCTTTTTATTTTGTTGCATCAACATGCCGGTCCATGTGACTATTGTCTGATATTAAATCGTCCCTTACCAAAAAAAAAAGGGTTGGGGTAACAGATCTAACTGAGATGAAAAATTAAATGTTGATCAAGACTGGCAAAAAGTCTTTAATTTCTATCTCATTACACATGTTGTTGTATAACTCATGATATAGTATAGTATGGTCCGATTTTATCATTATATCAACAAAATCTCAGAGTCATTTCAGTTTTCTCAGCTGTAAAAGCAGGCAAAGCATCACAGGACCTTGATACTCATTGTCTATTTAACACAGCAGCTCAGAGCCAATCAAACTGAGCTGATGACTCCTGACCTTGATAAAGGAATGCTGAACCCCTACGGTCTCAAACGCTTTGTGTTAACGGGTCAGAGCAAGCATTAACTTAGCATATAATTAATGTTTAATAACCCCTGGTTGTTTGTCAACACTTCTCCCACTGTCTTTTTTTCCACGCCTTATAATCTTCAGAGAGCCTGCAGGCAGTGCATTCACTGATAGCATCTTAAGCCTCTTGTTCCAATACCCTGGCCTGGCAGTAACAACACTGGCCAGTCACTCATTTACAAGCAAAGATAAATGCACAGTCCTTAATCTGTCTCCAGTTAGGGCTCTAGCAACACAACACAGCGCAGGCCAGACCCACGCCTTTAACTCCTCCTCAGGCTTAGCTGCTCCATCAGCCGTGCTGCTGCCACGTAAAGCCGCCTCCACTCTCACCTCTATCACCTGCCACACAGGTACCCGCTGATAAGCACACACACAGCAGGGGTAGTGTGTATGTGAGTGTATTTGCTTAGTAATTAGGATGAATTCAAAATTTAGCACCTTTTCTATATGTGTGCATTATTAGGCCAGAATTTACTACAGAAGAGATTATACTTTTTAAATGGTAATATATGTAATAAGGATACTCAATTGAAAAATAAAATCTTTGGCATATCCTTAAGGGACATCAGTTAGAGTTTGGTGGGTTTAGTCTCTGCATACAGGTAACCCCCCCCCCCAAAAAATCTTTATTTGATGTACAGTATTTTACTGTATAATCAGTTAAATAAAAAGTTGGCATCTGAATGGAAATGAAACATGTGTCACGCGAACGAAGACAAGATTTACAAGGGGTATTAATTTAGAATAAAAAATAAAATTGAAAAAAAGACAATTATTTCATAATCAGTAGAAACATTTCATATTGGCATTACAACTGAACACTTCACATAGTTTCTGGCAAGCTTTTTGAAAGTCCTCACTAGTGTTTTTGTGACAATTCATCTTTTGTGATAATGTTCATGGCAATGGACTGAACTTATATATAGGGCTTTTCTAGTCTTACTGACCACTCAAACACTTTACATTGAAGTCACATTCACCCATTCACACTCGCATTCATACACCGACACCCAACATGGCTTGGTAGGACAATGTAGAATTTGGTGGTTAAGTGCCTTGCGACATGTGACTGGAGGAAACTGGAATTGAACCTATGACCCTCCGATTGCAAGCAAACTACTCTACCACTGAGCCACAGTCGCCACCAAGCTTGACAGTAATATTACCACACATTGCCACAGCGCTGTCATGAGTCTCGTCCTCCAGTCCCATTCAGTCCCTCTCATCTTCATCCTCACCTGTGTCTCCGATTATCCACACCTGTTCAGTTCACTTAGCACCAGATCATTACTGATGTATCCATGGTGTGTTCCCCTAACGTCTGAAGTCCTGTATCTCCGTTCCTGCCATCACCGTCATTTCTATCATCACCTTTACCAGCAGTAAGACAATAAGCATCTGCACACTTAATCTGCTTCTGCGTTTGGGTCCGTACATCCAACCGCACAACTCCGGACAAACGCTGGTCTTATGAACGAAGATCAGGCCATGCCTCAACAGAGGGTGATGTCACGATGTGCACTGAGCCCCAGCCGGCCACAGGATGTAAAATGCAAGAAAACATAGGGAGTTTATTTAGAATTTGTAAACTCTATCAGCTGAGATGGCAAACTGGAGTGATGCAGAGGTCTGGGAGCTTTAGCCCGGACACCACCCCCATTTTATTTTTTCGTTTTTTGTTTATTTATTTTAACTGATTGTCTTTCATCTGTTTTTACTCCAAATGCTTTTGCATAAATTTGTTTCTTATACCATACCTAAATTGCTCCTTTTATTAATGGATTCTCATATTTTGTTTTTAATTTTCATACTCTCACATACATTTTACAGTTTATGTTATGCTTCAATTACTAAATGCATTTATTTTAGTGATGATCTGTTTTAATTTTCATATTTTTATCATGTATTTGGTTTCTTTACCACTGAATCATGTAAAGGGCCTTGAATTGCCTTGTGTTGAAAGTGTGCTATATAAAGAAAATTGCCTTGCCTTGCCATAACCCTCTTTATCCCAGCATGGCGTAATTTTATGAACAAAACATTGCATTTTTGAAAAATTGCAAAAGAAATAATAAAAGAGCCCGTATTTTGAGGTGATCGGCTCCTGAATGAACAGCTCTCTTCAAAGAGCCATAACTAGTGGAGGCCAAAATTTTTCAAATAAGAAAACAACCACTGTTACAAAACCTACACCAAATCACATTACAGTGGTGAATATCTAAGTGTGAAGCAGCACACAAAGTAAGAACACTATAGTATCCATTGGCCAACGCTGGGTTACCATTGAGCCTGACTGCAGACTGGTAGTCATACATTGCTGACCAAAGAAGTACAATGGGGACTTCTAGTGTGATCTCATGACACCCCTTCCACGTCCAACTGCTCCAAACGTAAACACAATGACAGTAGCCAAGGAGATCCAGTTTACTGTTTACTGCAAGAGTTTAAACCATCTCCTTGTTTTCTTCCAGAGGAAAGTGGTAGCAACATCCCCATAGCTTCTGGGGGACCTCCTACTACTGCTAGGGAGAAAGCGATCTCCTGCCACACAAAGAAACACTATAGTTTGTTGTTTTTCTTATGGAAAACAATGTCCTTCTTCTATAATTAATGAGAAAGCTCCAGTCTTGATTAGCATTTTACATATTTTATTGTCAGGCCCTAATGCAATAATACAAGAGCCCCTTTTTGGGCAGCTCCACTATCCTACCTCTATCAAGTCATTTCTGCATATACTAAGCCCT
The DNA here is from genome assembly GCA_028564705.1 of Apricaphanius iberus. Classification (NCBI taxonomy): domain Eukaryota; kingdom Metazoa; phylum Chordata; class Actinopteri; order Cyprinodontiformes; family Aphaniidae; genus Apricaphanius; species Apricaphanius iberus. The sequence goes on along the minus strand of JAPXFQ010001011.1, from coordinate 426,683 downwards.
GTTCCTGCTTCTCTTCTGTTATTTCTTCTCACAAGGTTACAAAACCACTTCTACCTGTAAAGAGGGAAGTAGGTTAAAGGCCTCCTCTTTGACTTCTAATGATCTGTTTTAATGCCATGTTCCCAAGATACCTTTACTAATAATTACTTAATCAGTGAATAGAAGTACATTTAGAATATTTTTTCTGTAACAGTTGCCTTAGGAAAACAGAAAAAAAAGTGTTTTTAAATCAATGACTCTAAGAATGTAACATAGGAAGATATAAAGCAGTTTCCTTTTATCATGGTGCCATTTCTCATTAATAAGAGGCATTGTACTTCCTAAACTGGTCGTAAAAAATATATTGTCTGTTTCTGTTTCATATCTGGATTTTTAAAACATAAATATATTTGTTCTAAATCCTTTCTGAGTCTTGATTGATATTATTTCTGTCACTTGTGTCTTAGGCAAGCAAATCAAACTGTTAGGCAAGCACAACAAAATCCCTCTCACTTTCTGAGAACTAAGAACTAAGTGAGTCTGTTACTCAAGCTCATTAGAGTACGTGCTATCCACTTCATATCCTTTTGGTCTGAAGAACACAAAAGAAGAACAATATCCTATTAAAGGCTGTTTCCTCACCCTATTCATTTCCGCTGGTAGTGAAGTGTCAGTGTTTTGCTATGGATTAAAGTCTGATTGCGCTTGCAGGAAGGATGAATCCTCCGTTTGAAGACTTGTGAATACACCAAGGCAAGAGGCAGAGGAGAACAGACTAAAAGCGAGCCTGAGCAGGAACAGATGAGTGCGAGACATAATGGAAGAGCACTTCTCATGCACTGTCTGCAGCGGATGAATTAGGAGGCGAATAGCGTGATTATTGTGTGATGTGCCGGTGGCAGCAGCAGTGATGGTGGGATCTCGCCAGCTCTTGGATGCAGATAGAAACCATCAGGGGTACAGGAGAGGAGCAGGCAGTTGTGATTTATGGGTAGCAGCGGGGCTGATAAGGAAGCTCCCTTCATTTAATGCCTTATCGGCTGTGTTAAAGAAAGGCCACAATTTGCAGCATTCTTAAAAGCCCCAGATGTAACTAATCTCTGCAACCTTCCAGACGATCTGTCTTGGGGAAAAACTATAGATCACTCACTTGTCTTACTGATCCCAGACTCTTTTTCTTTTGGTTGTAACAACTGAAAACTGGTGAAGGAAAATGACTGTAGGGCAAAGAAGTGAAAGTTGGAACTGTCCAATACCTAAATTTGCCAATGTGTAACAAATAAGGTGCTCAAACTGCACAATTTTCTTACAGGAACAATTTATGGATGATGTTTTTGTTTTCAACTAAATCATTTCAGAACAAATGTAACCCAAACCCGTTAATATTTTTTTTCTCCACATCCTATTCAAATATTATATATGTCACTTATTATAACAGTTTCCGTAATATCCTGTTTTATCATTGGATTGGATGCAAGATGCAGATTGTATTAAATGCATCCACACGCCCATCAAGTCCAACAAATATTCAAGGAATTCACACATATTGTTTGGCTCTGGATGCTGTTTTTTCTGTCGTCTTCTCTCATGACTTCTGGCTTCCTAAGTGCGGGCTCGCTACCCCCAACCAAAACCAATACAACACAGTAATCAATCAGGAGATTCCTCAATGCACTTCACCCTTGTTGCAAAATGTGAACAGGTAATTTAGCTGGGTTCTTCTAATATAAAGTACTTATTGGCTTGTGTCACTTTTTGACAATATGTTTCTACAAGAAATGTGCAGCTCAGCTAGAAATTAAACCAATCAATTTAGCCAAAAAAAGTTAAAATAATGGTAGTGTAGAATTGTAGGTAGGTATAAACAGTTTTTTTTATTGTTTTAGTATATAAGAACCTGTTTTCCAAGAGAAACGAGGGTAACATATATAGACTTAATAGCATTTATTGCCAATACAGTAAAGTATTGATATTAAGACTTTGGTGTAAGATTTTGATCTAAGCAGATGAAGATCCAAATTTTCTAATGTGGTTCAAGGGTCAACAGGACTCTAAACAATTACTTTTTTATGGTTTAAAAAGGGATTCAAAAAGTTAATCAATAACCAGCACCCGCAAAAAATCAAGTTACAATGAAGAGAAAATTACTGCTGATTGTTAAATCGCTGTCAGGTGGCCACCAGGATAACTTCTCTTGAAATTATAAACAAAGAATCTATGATTGTGTTTTTTTATGTGGATTTGAAGATTTTTAGTGTTAGGAAGAAATTGATGTTGACAAAAAAAAAACAATGGGCTAATGATGATACAGCTAAGAGCTGTTACACTGTTTTATAAGGTTGTGTTTTTTTTAATCGGCATTATAACCAACTTAGTTCAAACTAGGAACTAGAGCTGCAACTTTATACTAAACTAAGATTAATGTTAAATTCAGAAGAACAGAAACAGTTATTTGTAATAAACTTTACTCCTGAACATAACCTTTACTAACACCCCCCCTCGCCCCCCCGAAACACAAACACACACACAAATTAAATGTTTGCTCTCTGCTGAATAAAACTTTTATAATAAATGACTTGATTTTAGATAATAAACTTCAGTGTTTATTTTTAACAGAGACATGGGTGAGTACAGATGCCCCTGCTGTTCTTACAGAGGCCTCTCCACCTAATAATAACTTTTCTTATTCAACGAGGAGTAGCCAGAGGGGAGGCGGAACTGCTTTTATTAGTTCATCAACTCTTTCCACCAAACCTGTTTTATTTAATAATTTTACCACGATTGAATACACTGCCTCTGTTTTTAGCACTCCTCAGATTTTATGTGTCACAGTTTATAGGCCTCCGAAAAGGAATGCACTTTTTATTCCAGAATTTTTAGAGTTTTTATCAATTTTACACAACTTTTATGAAATGATCATTTTAGCTGGTGATTTTAATCTACATATAGATAACCTTTTAGATCCTTTATCAACAGATTTTTTAAATATTTTAAATTATATGGATTTTAGCCAACATGTCCTTCAGCCAATTCACAACAGAGGACAAACCCTGGACTTGGTCATCACGTATGGCCTGTCCACCAGTGCGTCCTCTGTTGTTGACTTGCAATCTCTGACCTATCCTGTTTGTTTTTTAATATCACCAGTTTTATCCAATTGGAGACCTCTGTGAGAACTGCCAGGAAGCATCATCTAACCCCTGAAGTGACTGCAGGTTTTCTGGAAGTTTTAAAAAAGTTCCCTCCTGTACTTTTACCTGCCCCCTGTGATTTTATTGTTAATGATTTTAACAGTAGGCTTCAATCTGCTCTCGACCTGCTGGCTTCAATTAAAGTTGTACAGTAAACACTCATTCAAAACGTACAGTACCGTGGAGAAAAGCAGCTATTAGAAAATTAAAGAGGAGCTGCAGGGTGGCAGAAAGGAAATGGAGGAAAAATAAAATCACAATAAATCATCAGATATACATAGAACATCTCAGATTATATAATAACGCTTTAAGAAATTCCAGAAATACATACTTTTCCAGAATCATCTCAGAACATAAAAATAATCCCAAAATTCTGTTTTCCACCATTGACAACATTCTACATCATAATTCTAATACTTTTCAGAAAACCCCCTCAAACACTCTCTGTGAGGAGTATGCAGACCACTTCAGAGGGAAGGTAGACACCATCAGATGTAGTATTTTATCCTCACAAACAAACACGGTTTTAGACAAATCTGAGTGTCTGCCTTCAACAGAGGAAACATTGGACAGTTTTGTCCTGGTGGAAGCTGGGACCCTTGATAAAGTTTTCTCCTCAGTGAGGCCCACCACAAGCGCTTTGGACCCGATTCCCACCAGGTTTTTAAGCAATTTTATGGTTCTTTTAAAGATGAGATTTTAAACTCTATAAATTGCTCCCTTCAGATGGGTGTTTTTCCTGCTGCCTTTAAAGCAGTGGTAGTGAGGCCCCTGCTGAAGAAGAGCAATTTAGATTTTAATGATTTAAACAACTACCGACCGGTATCTAACTTACCATTTTTAAGCAAAGTTTTAGAAAAACTTGTTTTTATTCAACTTAATGATTTTATTAACGCTCATAATGTCCTAGAGAAATTTCAGTCTGGTTTTAGGATGAACCACAGCACAGAGACGGCGCTTTTAAAGATTTTAAATGATTTTAGATTAAACTATGATGCTAAAAAGGTGACAGCGTTGGTTCTTCTGGATCTAAGCGCTGCCTTTGATACAGTTGACCACACTATTCTTTTAACTCGTTTAAAACAGATCGGCCTCTCTGGTGCTGTTCACAAATGGTTCACATCCTACCTCACAGACAGGACTTTTTATGGTAAGTCTGGATACCTGTTCCTCTAAGGTCCATAAGATCACTTGTTGTGTGCCCCAGGGTTTAGTATTAGGCCCAGTGCTTTTTAACCTGTATATGCTCCCTCTTGGCAGTGTTACCAGGAGACATGGAGTTAACTTTCACAGTTATGCTGATGATACACAGTTGTACATCTCCATGTCTCCTGATAACACACGGCCAATGGATGCACTTTTTATCTGCATTTTAGACATTAAATCCTGGATGGCAGAAAACTTTCTCCAGCTCGACCAGGACAAAACTGAGGTTTTAGTTATCGGTCCTGAGGCTCAGAGAGAGAAACTTTTACCAAAACTACAATCATTGTCTTTTTATCCTTCTTTACAAGTGAAGAACCTGGGTGTGATTTTTGTCTCTGAGCTGACTTTTATCCCTCACATTAAAAACATCACCAAAATAGGTTTTTATCACCTAAAGAACATTGCCAGAGTCCGCCCCATTCTCTCTCGGGCCAATACGGAGACGCTAATGCATGCTTTTATCACCAGTAGAATTGATTATTGTAATACCCTGCTTTCTGGTCTTCCCAAAAAGACTACCTCAAGTTTACAGCTTTTACAGAATTCAGCAGCTCGTGTCCTGATGAAGACCAGGAGGCGGGAGCACATTACACCGGACTTAGAATCACTGAATTGGCTCCCCGTATGTTTTAGGATCGATTTTAAGGTTCTTTTAATGATTTTTAAGTGTCTTAATGGTCTTGGGCCTTCTTATCTGTCAGAAATGCTTTTAGCGTATGAACCCTCGCGGTCTCTGCGCTCCTCTGGCAGCCGTCTCCTCGTCAGCCCCAAAGTCAGGACACAGACTCATGGTGAGGCGTCTTTCCATTATTATGGCCCTCACCTCTAGAACAGGCTGCCAGAGGATCTCAGGGCCGCAGAGAATGTTCATGTTTTTAAAAGCAGACTCAAGACTCACCTTCTTAGCTTAGCCTTTAACTAATTATTATTTATTAATATATTTTTAACTGCTCAGCATGTTTTACCTGATTTAATTAGTTTAGCTTTTAACTGTTTATTTATTAATCTGCTTTTCATTTTTTTTATTTGTTTTACACTTATTGTTTTATACTTTATATACTTTATATTTTATAAACTTTATATTTTAACGTATTTGAATCTTTCTCACCAGTGTTTCCTCTCTGGGGGGCCCCCTGCATCGCGGGCGGTGGTCGGCTGTGGCTGCCTGGGTGTTCGCCAGGTAGCGCTTGGTTGGAGGTGGGGGTACCAGCCCTCCCTCCTCTGGGCGCCCTGGGTCGGAGCCTTGGCTGCTGCTGTTGATCTGCTGCTGCCGATGCAGATGGCTCCCACGATGGCATTTCCTGGCTCATCTGTACTCAGCCCGCTTTTGGTAGCTTCTAAGTGTGTGTCTGTGTGTGTGTGTGTGTGAGTATGGCTGATGGGTTGGGTTGGGAGGGGGTTGTATTTGCATTGATGATTTTATTTTTGAAGGGAGGTTGTGGTTTTTTTTTAAATCTGTAAAGCACTTTGAGTAACTTTGTTTGTTTGAAAAGCGCTTTATAAATAAAGTTTGATTGATTGATTGATTGATTAAAAAAGGGAGTCCACCGTATTAGGACCAGGCTTCGGTCCTAACAAGATCCATTGGTCCTAAGAAGGTTAGTCAATATCCCAAAACCGGTCCTAAGAAGGATGGTAACACAAGACCACGCATGCACACACACACACACACACACAAAGGGGGTCATAAGTAAAAATTGCATAATTTTTAGATTTATTCTGCTTATTTACAGTTGCAAAAGTTACAGTTTATTCTTTAGGGGGTAAATTTTGGAATTGATAGTCATAGAAATGTGGGACTGAATAATTTATTTTGTCTGGAGGAGGTAAGGACAGTTTATTTCAGCTTTTTGGAACCTGTACAATGAAATTGAGGATATGTTTTATAGTAAGGGGATGAGCTTACAGCAGGAGAGAGTTGGAGCACGCAACGCTGATGCAGGTTGGGAGGCAGAAGATGAAGGCTGAGTTCCTGAGGAGTTTGCAGGGTGTGAGGTGATACTTTAGATCCCCAGCATCAGAGAACTGAACGGAAGAGGCAGGCAGGCTGGTGGTGGTCCTGACGATGCCGGAGCTACAGTGCAGCTCATACAATACTCTAAAAATGCATTTAAACAAGCACAGCATTCTGTTTCATTGTTCTTCACACCTTCTTGTGTTCAAAATCTAAAATTGCAAAAAGACCGTATTATATAAACTGTCCTCGCAATATAAAGCATGTAGTGCCAAACATTGCATTAACTACTGATTACAGCGACTATTGAGCACCATTCTGGTTAAATGACCTCTGGCTGTCGTTGAGCTGACCAATCACAGGCATCCCACTTTGACGGAGACGGATGGTTACAAAATTGGGCTCCGTCCGTCGTTGCGCAGGTGATGGAGAGCCCTGGTGTCTACAGATAATGGCGCTGCGTCAATCCGTTTCGACGTAGACAGAGAAGTGTTAACTTGGCTTTAGTACTAGTTCACACAGTGGGGTTTTGAAATGGTCACATAAGCTTCAGACCACATACGTGGCAATAAAAACGAAATCACGGATATTTCTGTTTTGATCCTAAAGTGTTCGGTGTGCAGGCCATAGAGCAATGACGAGACACCACACATGAACTCATTTTATTCACAAACATTCAAAGCCAGACAGGAGATCTCACAAAAGCTTGTTATATTAAACGTGACTAAGGTCAAAGGAGTTATTAAGATGTCAATGATGAGGCATTGTCTAGAGTTTGTAGACTATTTTTTAACAGAGAAAAAATAAATCAATCCTGCTGTTGGATAAAGGAGTGGACACTACAGGAGCAGGGGCTCTACTTGCCATACAAAGATATGGAGGTGAATTATATTATTATATTATTATTATTATTATTATTATAATAATAATAATAATAATAATAATAATAATAATAATAATAATAATAATAATAATAATAATTATTAATAATAATAATAATAATAATAATAATAATAATATGCACATCACTGCCTGTCACCTCGCTTTCTGATTGGCTACACTGATTGGCCAAGACAATCCAACATGTTGAATATCCCCGATTTGTGATGGGAGCGGTCCCGATGTCCTTCCAAGTGGATCAGAGCACTCTGACCACACCAAACACGGCAGAAAAATAGTTTAGGATGATTTTAAGAGCAATCCCAATAATTTGGGCACGCTGGAAGAGGAAAATTGAAAAGTTGGCCTACAATTCCTGCTGTGTGAACCAGGCCTTACACTCACACACCAGAGTCCTGACAGCTGTCACAACTACAACACAACCAGACCTCCACAATAGCTAACTAAAATGCTTGCAGCCTTATCAGAGTTGCTTTCAAGCCTAGTTTATACTTTTTCACCTACTTTGAAACGGATAGACGCAATGCTATTACCCTATTGACGCAAGGGCTCTCTGCCACCTACGCAACGATGGATGAAGTAGAGCCCTATTGTCTAACTATACATATCTCTGTCAATCGAGGGTGTATGCCTGTGATTGGTCAGCTCAACAACAGACAAAAATCATTTCACCAGAACGGGGCTCTATAGTCAATGTAATTAGTAGTCAATTCAGCATTTGGCCACTACATGCTTTATATTGTAGGAACAGTTTATCTAATATGGTCTTTATGTGATTTTGAACACAAGGATGTGTAGAGAACAAAAAACTGACCGCTGTGTTTGTTTACATACTCTTTTAGAGTATTCTATGAACTACACTTTTATTAAAAAGGTTTACTGCTCAATCAAAATGTGCTTTCTGTCTTCCATAGCCCCTTGCAGGGGAATGTGTTCACAAGCTGAAAAAAATAAACTCCTGTTAAACGGGCAAAAACACTGCAATAGTAGGCAGACCTGCCAGAAAAAGTCAGCATCCCCTTCTGTCCTGGTTGGGGTATTGGTTTGCAACACTTACACTCTAACGAAGAACTATGAACGAAAAGCATCTCAATGACCAGTTTCATGCTTATCTTTCAATTATAAAGGGAGAAATGTCTTGTTTTGGAATCATCTCTGGTACTAAGGAATCTTTTTCAACCCAAAAAACTTGAATCTTTATTTACCGTTAATAAAATTCATCGTAATTGATAGCAGATGTGTATTTAAGAAGACAGAATGCTTGAATTGGTTTAAACCCATTTTTTAAATATTTTATTTTTATCACAGTTTATAAAAATGAACAAAACTGGATGGTATAAATAGTAATTTGACATTTTGCTGGGATATAACAAAATATCCTGACTGTTTAGTGGAATAGAAGTGGGCATGAGAAAAAACACAATTTGTTGATTTGGATTAAATGTTCTTATTATCTAAGTCACATGTAAAGATACAGACTGAAATTAATTTGTGAACACACACAGTCAGGTGTCTCTGTACTGGTTTATCAGTAAACTGGGAACTTAAAAAAGCCACACCACTGATCAATACCAATCATGGGAATAATTACTCACCAGAGCTTAGGTATGCTATTGATTTTATAGGGCAGCTGTTTGCATTGCTGTCATATCTGACCTGAATAATCTTAAAGAGTTTTTTTCTCTCTCTCTCTGTTGAAGTTTAGTCAAGTTGTATGAAATGTATGAATGTCATAGCAAGGTCTGATCAATCCTACTAACGTGTGGAGGAGCATTTCTAGAGCCTTTCATGTGCATAGGCCTGTTTCATGGTTGAAACTGTGCATGATAAGCAGCGTTGAAGATTAATACACTAGTGTTAGGGGAGAAACTTTTACATTTTTAAAATATGGACTGGCTATTGATCTTTTTGGGCAGTGTTTAGGAGAAACAATAGCACTCTGTATGATTCTTAGGCCTGCGCTGCACTGGCAACCTGTCCAGGGTGTACCCCGCCTCTCGGTCGTTGACAGATGGAGATAGGGACCAGCACCACCGCCACATTGAGGATAAGCGGTTTAGAAAATGGATGGATGATTATTAGGCTGGTCCCCAATATCAAGGTATACCAGTTTTAAAACCACAGCATGAAAAACATAAAGATTATTTTTAGGGATTAAAGACCTTTTCAAATGAGTAGATTGATGAGTAATCTCTCTAGTTGGTTTAGTAACACAGCGCTACCTCGTCTCCGATTGTTGCTGCACTCTGCAGGTCAACTGACGAAAGAAGGCTACTGCACTTGTCCATCACTTGCTTTACTAATCCCAAAGGTGAAGTTAACTGAAATCTTGATGTTTGGAAATATTTCCAGTTTGTGAAAAATGCAATAGTCAAGGCATTAAATCTAAAGGTTCTCCATACATCCGTTTTACTAAGGTGACACTGTTTTACTTCAAATAAAAAAATATAAAAACTTTATTGATGTATTATGAGATATCAAGTATCGTTGTAGCTCATACTAATTTATTATTCAAGGAGTTGTTTTAGATAATTATGACTGTGGGCAGGAAGCACTTTATGTGGCGGTCTGTGTTGTGTTACGGGAAAATTATTTCAAAATGAGTTCTGTTTAGTGATTTGTAATTATTAGTAAAGGCATCCAGGAAAAATATGGGGTTATAATGATAGCAGCTTGAGATGAAACTGAAAAGAAATATTGGCTATGAAAAGAAAACTTGCGTTGTAAAATTGAAAATTATAATAAAAAAAAAATAGAAAAAATATAATTGTAACAGAAAATCTTGATTTTGAATCTGAAACAAATGTAGTGTAAATTTATGTATTAAAAGCTAAATAAAAATTGAAAGTGAAAAAAATGGAAATGAAACTCAAAATATATGCATTAAAACAATCACCTCACAATGTTTACACTTTCATATTTCATATAATTTTTTTAACACCAATCTTTTTTCACTTCTGCTGCTTTTCCGTTTCATTCTGCTGCTTTTCTGTTTCATTCTGCAAGTACTCATTTCACGTCGTGCACACGCGTGGGGGGGCGGGGCTTAAGACCAGCAGGTGCTTGCAATCAGCTATCAGTGAGTCAGGCCGTTTTATACCCATTAAACCCAGTAAAGGTCACTTGTAGTTCTTTTATATATAATTTTAACTCTAAAAATATCCACATATTACACCAAAATCCACTGCTATATCTTCTGTAATGTTCATTTTGATATAACTTTTAAGTCAATCGCCATTTGGGTCCTTTCATTTAGTGTAAATTGTGCCATAGGTGAAGTGAAACATAACTTCTATGGTGGGCTTGTGGTTAAAGATCAAGATTATTAAGCAATTGTCAAGGGTTCTAACTATACAGATTCCTTTGTTGTATCATAATTTCAGGTGGTCCCACAGTTTTCCCCAGAATAAAACCAGCCTTCTTTATCAGGTTGTTGAGCGTTTTTAAGTCCCTGGCTCCGATGGTGCTACCCCAAAAGATGATGGACGTAGAGATTTCACTCTTCACAAAAGACTTGTAGGAGATTTCCAGCATCTTGATGCAAACCTTAAAAGACATAACCTTCCTCAAAAAGAACAGTCTGTCCCTTCTTGTAGAATGCTTTAGTCTTGAGTCTCCAGTTCAGTTTGTTGTCCAGGTGAAATCCAAGGTATTTATCCTCCTCAACCACCTCCCCTTCTTCTCCCATGATTGAAACAGTTTTTGACTTAATAACTTAATGTTTCTTCTGAAATCTACAATCATCTCCTTTGTTTTTTTTCACATTCAAGGTAAGACGATTGTTTCCACACCATGCCTCTGTTACGTTGGTGTCTGCTCCCCCATCAAGATGTGTTTCGGCTCCAGCTACAGTACTACAATTTTATCTGTTGTGGGGCAAGGTCCCGCTTTTGTCGTTTCTGATTGGCCGACCAGTTTATTTCTTATTAATCCTAACATTTGAGCACAATTGCCTAACCCTAAATCCTGGGAGTAGCATTACCTAACCACAATTTGACTACTTTCCTAATCCTACTATTCGGGAACCAGTGCCTAAACCTAACATGATCCATCTGCTTAACTTTTATGAGCAGCAGCCGCCTCGTGTGTGGGTGGAGCCAGAACACATCTCGACGGGGGAACACATTTTGACATTCAAGTTTTTTGTCTAAAGTAAATGGTAAATGGCGTGTACTTGTATAGCGTTTAAACTATGACCCAATAATTGCGACATATTCACACATTGGTGATGGTAAAATTTAATGGCTTTTTAGACCCCTATTATTGCTGATTTTAGTAATTTCAATCCACTCTGACAAAAACAAATGTACCGCAAGGATGAAACATTACTGTATATTTACTATCTTCAGCTTTACAACAGGCATAATTCCATTGCTGTTTTCCCAGCTGTTGCTGTATTACTGTACTAAAGTCACCTTGGTTGACGCTAGCAGCTTTATCAGTGAGTGAAGTAACCTTCTGGCTTTTGGCTCAGGCGGTCAGCTGTGGTGAGCCGTTAAAGATGGTACATTTCTGAGTTTTTTTTTTCAGGTCTCACAGCTGTTTGAAAATAATCCCCAAAGACACGAGATGAGCTGATCGATCAGGTGGATTGATGCAACTTGCAGCTCTAAGCTGTGTAACTTCAGCCTAACTGAGAAAAACTGGGGACAAACTTAACAGTGGTCCCTTGTGAAAACATAGGTGTTTATTGTCCCCTCGTGTGATGTCAGCTCTGAGGATTTATTCCTTTTTCTGCAAAAAAAATCTGATATAGCATTGTTTACTACAAATAAAGGGTACTGTTGCTGGTAATACTAAATAGAGTCTTACAAAAGATTTGCAAAATCATTATAAGCTTTATAATCATGATCTGATTAGTTGTTTCAGCAAAAAAATCCCTATAGTTGGATTTCTCTTTTTAAATAACAACAATTACATCACAGCCTATATATGTTACGTAAGTATTGGTGTAAATAATGTTAAATTGTGGTATGTGTATATAAGATTATCCCATCCCTATTATATATTTTACCCATATAAGACACAAGCTGCTGTAGCCAGAAGAGCTGCATTGCAGTTCTTTCCACGGGCCTGTGCATCACTGCTTCCCAACTCAAACTGAGGTCTAGCTCATTTTCTGCCCTGTTCTGTTGATAGTTGGGTGGAAATATGTAAAAAGAAGTGGGGGAATGTTCATCTTCAGGTCAATCATCTGCAACGGTAATCGGTGCAATGGTAATCCCTTCTGTTCCGTCATTCACCTCTGTGGTTAGCATGAGTAGCTACAATCCTCCAAAGCTATTGCCATTTTTGAATGTTAAGGGTCTTTTTTTCTTCAAATTGAGCATATATATTCATTTTTATATCCTTTGCTGTGTTCTACAAGTGTAATTAGCCTGGGATACTCAGCAGTTGATATTTCAACACCCCCCTCATCCATTCTTAAGTATTCATGAAAGCCAGTGAGCTGACAAATGGAATTTTTCAGCACGGTAGCATCTTGCATCTCAGACCTCATTCCAATGGATAATCCTGTTTAAATATCCAGCCTGGTTTATGCAGGCCCAGGTAGGGAAATCTTCGTATTTAAATGTTTACACTTACATACTTTCATAAAGTGCACGCAATGTAAACAATAGTGCATAGTGCGTGGGCCATTATGGGGTTTTTAAATTGTAATAACCCAAAATAAAAACATGTTTTTGTTACAGTATCACCTTTTTTAAAGCAGTTCTAAAAATCTTAATCTGTAAATCTAACAGCTAGCCATTAATCTCACTGCATAATAACAAATGAAAATTACAATTTCACAAGAAAGCTTTTTTGTAATAAATTAAATTTAAACCTACGTTGGTTGACAAATCTATCTGATAGGGTATGCCTTTTTCATTCCATCAAGAGTGAAACGCATTTCTAGATTTTGCAACAGTCTCCCCTGTACAACAGCATCAAAGAACATGTGTTTTCGTGTCCTTCCAGTTCTCGTAGTTGTCTGGAAAATATCACAGCAGATTGACAATCAACTTATGAGATGGCTCAATACAACAGGTGCTCTCCGTTTAAATTTCATAAGCAGGGACATGGGACAAGCCATTGAAGTGGAAAAACTGTGAAAAACTTAACAGTGTACAGTGGAAGTGCAGACATTCAATAAGCAATGCTGTTTCTCACTGATGTGAACATTTTCTGTCTGAGCTGTTTTAGATATTTAAAAATCACCTAAAACTTCCAGTGTTCTAAGGATGTTTTTTTCACTCTCCTACAACCTTGTTACAATATAATATTAAATACTACAAGTATTACTGATAATACCTTAGAAGACCATCACTTCAAAACTCTTAACTAAGCCCTTTAAGTCAATACAAAATTATCATAATAACAAAATGATGAATATTCTGATAACTGTAACTCATACATAGTAATATTTTAGCAGTAGTCATGATAATTATGGTCTTTCAATTAGAACATTGTATTTTTTTTTAAATACAGTGAAATTGTTAACAATGGACGGACTAGCAGATAGCCTTTCCAGCACCCTGTGTATTCATTTGATTTTATACAAATCACTGTGATGTAACATCTATCTGCTATAGCTAAGAAAACTGTTACCTTACAAAAGAATCTGAACTTTTAGCCTTCATGCAAAGACATAGAATAAAACATCCATTAAATGTATGTTTTTTTTAAGTTCCTTTTTCATAGAATATTGTTACTGCGTGTTATTCTGTCTCTCAGAAGTTTTACAACAAGCTGATAAATGGATTTTAATGGACCATCTGCTTGGTACCCAGCCTGCAGTTGGCTGATAAACAGACATCATAATCATAGCTTTCCAATTTTGGGTTTAAAGGGGACATATTATGCAAATGTAACTTTTTTCATTCTTTTGTGTTGCCATTTGGGTCTCTGCAGCCTCCATAAGCCATCCAAAACATGAATAAAATCCCTTCATCAATTTTTTTTGCACATTTTTGCTCTCAGAAACCTGGTGTTTCGACTAGCCATTTGAAAAAGGGCCTGGCTGTGACACAACTTTTCTAACTCCGCCCCTCAGTCATCAAACCCCGCCCACCAATTATATGCCATTCTCATGTGCAGCAAAAGTGCAGCCAAGTAAAAAGATGGTCTGCAACCACTGATTTGCATAAAAGTGACTCAGCCCTCTAAACATTTCATTCTGAAAGGGACTGAAATTGCCAAGCATTGAGCTGCTGAGGTTGCTTCATGAGAAATTGATTTGCTGCAAAGAAATTCATTAACATGCTTTGTACAGACCATTGAACTATGACATTTCTTTAAAAAAGATGCAGAATGTGTGCCCTATAAAACCTGTTTATCTTAACAAGAGTGATGGTTGGAGCTCCTTTAGTTTCCAAATAATTACCCTTAGTGTTTATTGCAATTGCAACTATTGCTAAATATTTTAATTTAAACTTTTTTTAAGGAAGGGAATACTGTTTGCAACACTAGGTGGCAAAGAGATTGTACAGTTTTACTTTATGCTCCATACTGTCAGAAAAAAAGTCCCCTTATCAGTTTTTTTTTCTTTGCATCTAAAATGTAAAGTGTGGGGGGGTATTTAGTCAGCCAATTGTGCAAGTTTTACAAATGAAAAAGATGAGAGTCTCCTGTAATTTTCATCAGAGGTATACCTCAAAATGAAAGAAAAAAATCCAGATAATCACCTGGTCTAAGTTTTAAAGAATTTATTTGCAAATTGCATGGGAAACATAAGTATTTGTTCACTAAGAAAAGTTAATCTTAATACTTTGTTATATACCCTTTATTGGCAATGACAGAGGTCAAACAGAGGACAGAGGAAGATATCGGAGGAAATTGGAGTGCCAGGTAAGCAGTTAAATATTTTCTTTTAACTTTCTTGTTATGTTAGCTAACGCTAGCCAATCCCGGTTAGTGCAACTACATGACCACTAGTTTCCCGGTGGAAGATGTTGCAAACAACTAGCAATAGAGAAATCCCCGCCATGCGCTGATATACTGATGTGACGCGCCGACGCAGACAAAGTGTGCAACCAACTGGGTTTTAATTTTAAAGCATCAACTTTTGTCCGCTTGAGCGATTTAACGCCTGAACGCGTTGACCGGTGTGAACGCAGCATTAGCCTATAGCAGCATTACTACAAACATAACTCAGGATAACCTAAGCCATTCTATCTATAAGCTTTATCAAAAAACAAGGTTTGAAGCCTAGTCTTAAAAGTCTCATGCACTAAAACTGGGAGCTGGTTCCACAGGAGGGGTCTCTAAAGACACATTTCTGCTTTTCAGTGGGTGTATAACTGAGCAGGGAAAATCTGTTAGAAACGCAGACAGATTGGTGGTGTCCTTTGGGATGGGTTTTAAAACTATACTTTCTACGTACTGTCACCCAGTCGGCCCGAGATCCCAGCTGCAAGGGTTCTATGGGAGGACTAGGTAGTTCTGTCCTTGTTGGCAGCACGCTGACCAGTGGGCCTTGACTGTCTAATGGATTCTCAACAGCATGGAGCCGGGCCTCTAACTCTGAAATCCTCGCCTCCAAAGACACAAAATGCTATATTTATTACATTTACCATTATGACTTAAGGAGGCAGGGAAGTAACTAAACATTTGACACAGAGAGCAGGAGAGAGGAGACACAGAGATGGAAGAAGGAGAAGTAGACAGGAGAGAAGCAGCCATAGCCATAATAGTTTTCACCCAAAATATCACGATACATGGCCCCATTCATTGTTTCCTTTACACTGATCAGTCTTCCTTATTCCTTTGCAGTAAGACAACCCCAAAACATGATGTTTCCATCACCATGCTTTACAGCAGGAATGGTGGTCTTTGAATGAAACTCAGCATTATTTCTCCTCCAAGCACGACAAGTAGAGTTTTTACCAGTACTATTTTGTTTTCATCTGACCATGTGAAATTCTTCCAATACTCTTCCAGATCATCCAAATGATCTCAAGCAAACTTCAGATGAGCCTGGACATGTACTTCTTAAGCAGGGGGACACGTTTGACACTGCAGGATTTGAGTCCCTGGCAGCGTAAGTGTGTTAGTGATGTTAGCCTGTGTTACTTTGGTCCCAGCTCTCTTCATGTCCTTCACCAGGTCCTCCGTGTGGTTCTGGGATTTTTTAATCATATTTCGTGTAATAATTTTAACCCATAGGGTGAGATCTTGCATGGAGCCACAGATTGTGGGAGATTATCAGGGGTTTTGTATGTTTTCATTTTCTGATAAATGCTCCCACAGTTTATTTCTTCACAACTAGCTGCTTTTCTATTGCAGATTCAGTCTTCCCAGGCTTGTGCAGGCCTACAATTTTTTATGGTGTGTTTTGACAGCTCCTTGCTCTTGAATGGCAAGCGGACTGGGACCGCACTAAAAAGCAGGAAGTGGAATATTGTACAGAGCATCTAAATATCTATCTAAATATAATCTTTACAACAGTGCATGCTGGACAGATAAATGCTGGATCTTGTACATACCTTGCTAAATGTGTGTATAAGGAACATATATGCTGGAAGTTGTATGTGGCCAGTGTTAATCATATCACACACTTAAAAAAACAACATTCTACATAGTCCTCTCCATCATTGTATGTTCATCTCGAGCTGCTGCTGCAGTATAATATCTGCCACATTTACCAAACTCAAGAGAAGATATCCAAAAACTGCTACAATTTGCTGCTCCTCCATCTTTGTTTACATTTCACTGTGCTGGAAGTTTCCCGGTGGCATGATGAAGCACAGCACTACAACAGCGCCACTACAGGTGAAGAGGTGAAATTGTTGCTCAAAGTGTTGGACTTCCTGATTTAAAAAAAAAGCCAGTGTGAATGCAAACCGCACCAGCTGGTTCCCAATTGAACCGAGTCTACCGGACTATCAGGTGTTAATGCAGCCTAGGAGCCAGAAATCTTACTTGTCTGTAGGTGACCAAATTTTCTTTTCTTTTCTTTTCTTTTTTACAGGCCTCTCTTGTCCTTTTAAGTGGGACAACTTGCACAAGTGGTGGGGGATTAAATACTTCTGTGCCCCACTGTATATGGAAAATATTAGCAGTTTGAAACTGTAACTTTTTACAACCTTGGTATTGCTCGAAAGCAATAACTGGCTCATCCATATGAATATGTATAGCTGAGTGTATTCATTCTCTAAAGAGGAACAAGCAGACAATGTTCTGGCAGTTATTTAACTATTTATTTTTTTGTTGCATTAAAGGAAATCAGCCGACCTCCTCGCCTCCTTAATCTGTAACGTCCTCCTGACTACCAGCATCTGCCTCGGGCAGCTGTAGCTTTGACTTTGCTGTGTTGGTCTATTCTCAGTTCACCAGGCTAATTCATCACAAGCGCTCCACTAACACCAAGGTCAACCAAATAATGAGGTGGTTATTGTGATAAAGGGTAAAAGCCACGATTGGATCTGAGCCAAATGGCCAAAGACGATCACTTTTCAGTCTCTCGTTTATCCTGCAACCTCTGCGACTCCCAGAAAGTCATGTGATCCACAGTCCGCTTCCAGTGGGCCGTTCGCCACAGAGCTGGCAGCTTGCTTATTGTTTACCCTCCTCTCTTTTGTTGTCGTGGTCCTCAGGGGAGCATTCCCTACAAGTCAAATGGCGTTTGACGGGGTTCACGAGATGTGGAAGGAGGCCGGGGCCGTGTGTTGGGAGTCACCTATTTTCTCAGGAGGCAGGGCCTTTTGGTCTTTTGGTCCACACTGTGTGCACCCCATCCACTCAGCCTCCTGCCCCCCTCCTCTGTCTCTGTCTCCTGTGCGTTCCCCCATCGCTTCAGCCCGCCTGCACGCCTGACAGACAGACAGATGCTATCTGCTGTGCATCTCCAGCTCTGGGCCTCTATCACTCTCCACAAACAGCCCATTGCTCGCACACAGGCTGCAAATTTCGTCTGCCTCTCTCCCTGCAGATAAGGGCCGATATCAGTGACAGAACATATTTTATGTATGAAATGTAGCTCACAACAAGCAGTCAAGCATTAGGTTTGTTTAAATAGATGATCCTTATCGCAATTCTTTCAACGTGGAGTTTGACATTGTTCTCTGTTTATTTCTGTTTGCCCACAATTCTTTTCAAGCTATCTAGCCTCGACAATTGCCTTTTAAAGAGCCTCCTGTCCAGGGGGCTGAATTCATTGCTATTTTAATTATAGCCATTCCATGCGAGCAGGACAGAGGAATGTTTTCAGCGCTGCTGCAGTCGCACTTCCTCCCTCCCAAACCCATCCAGTAGACATTCCGGTGGATTATTTGCCGGGGATTTCTCATGTCAAAGAAGCAACACTTTTCCCCCCTACTGTTGGCTGTTGTTAGCATCAGATATTGGATGATTTCCATTTAGTGCTTAGGTTATGCTTGTCAGTTTGTGCCCAGCATTTTTGTAATGATAGAAATAAGATCTCACATATGCCAGGAGTCTGGCTGACATAATAGTTTGGCTTGTGCACATGCCTGTGTGTGTGCTCGAGCAGCTACAAAAATAGATTTTTTTTCTTTACTTTTTCGACAGATAAACTTCCTACAACTCACATTTTTGATATTGTTTTAGAACAAAACAATGAACATGCTGTACATGTGTATTTGACGGGATATCTTTTCAGTATATTATAACCCTTGTTCTGACACAACAAACCATGCCCCGGGACATTGTGTTTTTGTGTTTGGTTGTCCCCTCTAACCCCCCCATCCCACCGAAAAAAGAGGAAGGCCTCACCCCCACGGCACATGCAGAATGGAGGCGGGGCAATATGCAGGTCATTACCATAACAAGCTGGCGTGTTTCTGAAGATACACTTGTTCAAAACAGACAGGGGGCAAGAGGGGAGGGGAGGGCTTCAGGTGGGGGTGGCAACGCTGGCCTGGTTTATTTCAATAACAACACCCAGACACACGGCCATTCTGGTGAGACTTTGAATGAAACACTTGGGCTCCGATTAAGAGATAAGACACAGATGCTAAAAAGGGGAGACGGCTGAAATGGCCTGTTGACCCTCGCTTTGCGTTTTCGTTTGGAGAGCCAATCAAATCAATCAGTCAACATAACACAAGAGCCTGGTTATGCTTTGTAATTATTTTTCTTCCAGAAACACTTTGTTTAATATCAATTTAAAATATCAATATAACACAAGGGGTTAAAAAAAAAAAGCAGACACTGTTCATATCCTCTTGTGTAAACCTGCGTTGGTAATTAAAGCGCAATCATTTTCACATGAATGGCTTCGTGTTTACTGTGGGGCGACTGATTTATCCCTTGGGAAGACGGTGTCAAGTGCTTTACACATACACAGATGTGTACCCTCTTGGCAGGAGCCATTGGCCGTTACTTACTAGATACATTAAGCTTTTAAAAATGTATGGTTTCAAAACCACAAAAAGTTTCTGACAGGCCGTTTGTATAGTTTTAAGTCCTAGTAATGAGAGACCAAAGGAAATAAATTTTCGGCTGCTGAATGGTGAATAGAGCAACAAATTGATGTTTCTCCTTTGTTTGTTTGTTGTGCACTGCTGGTCAGTCATTTACAAAAATGATAACCTACAAAGTAGTGACACCGTCCCTCTTATTAAGGCAGCCAAGCTAAGTTAAGTAAAGCTAAAGTAAGAGCTACTAGATTTAACATGGGTTTATATTTATGTTTAATTCTATGCATCAAAATCAAAATAACAGTGTATTATGGATCATTTTTGCTCTTCTTTAAAGATGAAAATACATACTGAGCCACTGATATGCAGCCATATACTGTTTGAAAGGTATATAAAAAGTTTATAAAATTTACAGTTTTTATTGCTAGTATTTGTCATCCCAACTCCCAGATATGCCGGAGAAAGTATCAGAGTGATTGAAGTTAGCATGGGCTAAGATAGGCCTGTCCCTCTGTTAGCTGTTTCTCCTGATCAGCTGGCTGAAAGAAAGACCCCTTACTTTAACCTGGTTTTCCAAATGGACAAATTCTGTTGTATGGAAGCATTTCTGATCGCAAAAAAAAACTAGCTAGTCATTGTGTAGAAAATAACAGAGTACAACCAATGATTCAAATCTAGGTAATGTTTTAAAGCTAAAGATAAGTGTTCAATGTATTGTAATTCTTAACGTAGCTAATAGTTTGTTTGTATGGGAAATTTATGCAATATTTAGCTTGAGGTTATTGTATATTTTTAGCTTTGTTTTTCAAAATAGTTTTATAGTTTTCAAAGTCAAAATAATGTGTTAAAATTATAAATATTATGTATTGACCCCCCTCCCGTGACCCATTAAGGATTAAGCGGTTAAGAAAATGGATGGATGGATGTATTGACCCATGCCTAAGCATACATCACTTACCAAACCTGACTGTTAATCTCCCAAAAACCAGCGTGTTGTAGGCTACATATAACATTTAAGCTAACGAGCCATAGCATTTTAAGGTATGTGTTCAAGTTATTTGAGATTTATGTGAAAATCTCAAAAGGTTGTTTTAAATTCCCTTTTATAATAGAGAAAAAGTTCTTCTTAAACAAATGTGTGTTTTAATTGTAGTGCAGTCTGCTAAAACTTTACAATTATTCTCAGCTAGCTAGTAAGCCAAGTGTGGAGCAACTAGGTTGTCTTAAACTCCAGAAATGTAAGGTGCTTTCCAAAAAAATTTAAGTTAAGCTTAAACATATCATTCATATACATGTGTGGATAGCTCGATGCTGAACTGACTGCTTTAGCAAGCCACACGTACCATAAGAATCTCATGCCTTATAATACCCACCACCAACAACAACACTTTTTATAAACACAGGTAATCCCCGAGGTTAAATCGGAGCTAAAACTCGACAGTGAAAAGCAGCCGACGCTTTAATATTTGTGCGGATACAGCACACCGCTTAGATTATGGAGGAGATGTCCTAAATCTCAGCTTGATTTCCAATGTTAACCTCGGCTTAGCTGCGGCTGAGGGGCCACATGCAGGAGAGCCTGTTGAGAGTTGGTGGAGTAGTTGTAAATATGTGGTAACACTTTCAGTGGTAATCCTCCAGCACAAAGAATTGCCAGAGATTATGGACCGGTTGTCTGACAGAGAGAATCCTCCAGCACAATCAAATTCCTATGGCTGCCAAGATTTGGCGAGGGCACAATACCGTACGAGTCGGCACTCCGGTAATGTGAGGGCAAGCTGCTCCCTAGATGGAGAGCTAAGAAGCAAATATAGCATGCGGAGCATATTAGGTAAACAACTGTTTTCTTGGAATTTAGAACCATAGTAGGAAAAAGTAGCCGGGGGTGGGGTGTTTGGCTTTTTTTCCCCCCTCTGTGCCTGTTGATACCATGCTCACCTGAGCCACGGAGACGTGAGAACCGGCAGCCTTCCCCTCCTCCTACTCCTCGGGGCACAACGCAGTCGCCCTCGCTGACACGTTTTGAGTGGGGTTTAAGGAAGTGATGTGAAGAGAGAGTGTGAGGGAGCGAGAAAGCCCACCGCCGCCCCGAGGATGAATAGAAGATAGAAGCCGTTTTCATTTCAAATTCGGCCTCTGCACTTGGCTGAACCTACAATAAAAGTTGATAATTGAGAAGTGAAAGAGCGGGATCAATATAACTGTGAAGAGGGGGGGGGGGGATTGAGGCTTGGGCTTATGTTTAATGCAGTTTAACTGATATTTAATATTTTCTGCTTTCTCTCTCTCTTCTTCTCCTTTTGTCCACATTAAAATACTTCAAAAAGAATTCTAATAAAGTGGAAATTAAAAGGAGCGTAGATTGGGGTTGGAAAGAGAGGCCTCTAATCCTGCTATCTCTTAATAATTCAAAGTCTCTTTTATTTTCTGAATAAAAAGTGGAATTAATCTGGCACTGTGAAGCTGTCCTCTCTTCTCACTGTTTAAATAAATCCCCGTTCGTACATTAGACGCGAGGAGGCCGGCTCTGGCTCCTCGCCAAGCTCTGTGTCAATTCCCTCCTGCCTCCTTCCTTTCTCTCCCAGCCCCTTTTTATTCCCTTTCTTTTGCTTTCTGCCAGGGAGGGACCTGAGAGAGAAGCCGTGCCACCAGAGAGCCGCTATCTCCACAACCTGCTCGGCACACAGGCCTATCACAGGCGGCTAAGACCACTTAGCTCAGGCGGCCAAAAAGGCACCCTTATAAAACTTTACCCAGATATTAGGGCACTGTGAAGCCAACTGATATGTTACAAAGACATTGTGTAGAGGGGTGACCATTTCTAGTATTTTTATGAAGTTTCACCAGCTGGAAGAATAAGTAGTGTTACCATTTTGGCCTTTAGCTGAAATGGAGCAGTGGGGGATTTTATTCTTCTGCAGAGTTCTGGTTGAACCATATGATAATAAGTAAATTGTAGGGATGTAATATTTCACCAATAGCGGAATTCAATAAGTAGAAACACTGTCATAGTTGCAAAGGGCTATTTTTATGTAAAAACAGTTAGCAATTTAAGAGCAGCTAATTTACTACCTTCAACCCAAAATTATTCAGCCAGCTAGATTACCTCGAGAAGTCCTCGACAGACAAATATGATATAGCTTTTAGTAGTAGAGATGCTAAAGGTCAAACAGAGATGAGCGAGGAAAAAAATTGGGTTAATTGTAAATTAAATTGAGCAATATTACTGTGCATCTGCATTTTTTTCTAGTGTTTTTTAGCTCTAATCATTAGGTTCTTCTCTTCCCTCTTTATTAAGAGTTTCTATACAATTTCTGGACAAACTGACGCATAATCGAGGAGCTGCCACAGAACAAAAGGCAAATCTTTGAAACTGACACCAAGAAATAAAAGGAGCTTAGACTCTCAGTAAATGCAGAGAACAGAGGGGTGGGGGGATATAGGAAGAGGCCTGAAAAAGCACAAGGGGGATGCTGGCTCCTTGATTAGCTCTGCCCTCCATATCAGCCACCGAGCCCAACCCATGTCCATGAACTCCCCCTCCAGCTCTGCTACAGGCTACAGGAAGCTGATACAGTCCGCACGCCGCCGCCTTCCGCATCCCAATGACAAGTCGACTGATGATGAGCCTGTCCCCCTCTGATATAGACGCTACGGCCATAGCAGTATCTAAGATCCTCATTCTGGATCAGCCTTCCCTCCTTTGTGATCGAAGATTTGCGGCCTCGCTCCCTGGCTCTCTTTTGCACCAACTGGCCGCACTCGCTGTTCTGCCAGCAGTTTCCTCCGCCAATCTGAACAACAGCTTCAGGCAGTCTTTGCTTTTTCTTTCTAAGGCCTCTCATCCATTCTGAAATGCCATTTGATAAGCAAAACAGTAGCGTCGATAGGGTTTTAGTGTAACTTTAAAATGTTAAACATTGCTACCTTCTCCTTTCAGTCACCAACACACACATGTGATTTCATGAGTTGAGAACACCTTGATTTTTTCTTTCTTCTTTTTTTTTTTTTTTTTTTTTTTGCTGGTGAAAATTACACGCTTGCTCTAGGTCCCAGTCTTTCTTAAATCTGGCAAAGTTATTTTTTTTTCAGTGTGATATTGCTCTGCACTGAAATCTTGACTTTATATGTTATCAGAGATAAAAATGTATAAATATATCAAAGGAAGAATGAAATAGGATGAGACCCTGAGGGAAGGTACTGCAAAAAAAGGCGTCTCTTGAGTTCCCTGAAGGCAACAAAAAGTCATTTTCACTGAGGTGTGGTCTATTTTTATTTATATAGCTCCTCCGCTCTGTTTCTTCATACATACTGTTTGTGGGGCTATCATTATACCAGACACAGAGGTGGGGGTAAAAACCATTTGCATTAGTATCACTGTCTGACTTCAGGCTCTAAGCAATGATACTTTATTCCATACCATTCAGAGTGCCATTATCACTTCACCCCCTCTGTCCCCTCTTCCAGCAGGAAACTCTCACACACACACGCACCCACAATTACACAACGCGCCGCTCGTGCTATTCCCATCCTCCGCGATCGGAGATAGCATCTCGCGCAACACCGGCGCAGAGGTACAGGACGGGGGCGAGGGAAGCGGAGGGGAGGGACATTTCCGGAGGGGGGTCCTGGCATGTAATTGTCCTGGTGAGCACTCAATAGCACCTTAAACCAAGCAGGCAATCTACAAAGCTGTGCAGTGAAGGAGGGAAAGGCCCCGTGGCTATGGGGACCCTAATAGGAACTTCTTTCTCACAGAGATAAATGGAGAAAGTTCCTTTTATTTATCGGTAGCTGCTGTTTGGGACTGGGGCTATCAAAGCGCAGCGGTGCTATTTATCCCTTCCAAAAAGGATTCGTCCAACACAGGGCTGAGGGCAAAAAGAAGCTAAGAGAAGGCTGATGGGGGGAGGAGGAGGAGGAGGATGAGGTGGGTAGTGGAAATTGGCAGAAACAGAAGGTCAAACTGTTTATCGTTTTACTCCCATGTGTCTCCCGCTCCTTCATTCTTCCACAACTCTCCCTTCACCTGTTGTAGTAAGACACTGAGAGGCGGGAAACTCTGGACGGCTGTCACAGTGCACAGTCGACTGTTAGATAGCAGAGTAACTTGAGGAAGAAAACAAATAGGTATTCTACAATTACTTATAATAATTCATTGTAGGTTGGATAAAATCAATAGAAAGGAGACATAGAAGAGGAAATTATACCTGGTTTTTAATGTTTTACACCAATAAAAATATTCATCCTGAGGCATACAGTTGCCTTTAATCTTATACTGCCAAATAATAAGCTAAATCAACTAATTAGTAAATAGACTAATTTTGTGTAATTTAATGTCAGCTGACCTGTGAAGCCCTCTGCAGAGTTTGCTCCGCCCACACCAACAAGGCAGGGAAGAAAGCATTGGAGAAGCTGCCATAAGGACCATGGTAACACTGGGTTAGCTATAGAGATCCATATTTCAGGTAGGGAAATTAATCCACCCCACTGGTTTGATGGGAAAAAATCCTAAATCAAACGTTTTGGCTACATTCAGAATGTGTCGTGGAAAAACAAATACTTGGACGTCACCGTGAATATACCACCAGCATTCTTTGATGAAAATGTGATGAACTTACAGAGTATGGGGTGTGGAATGAAAACACAGAGATCCTAAAAACCAGGAAAGTATTCAAACCCCAAACAGAACAAAACCCAACACGAGAATGAATAAAAAACTAAACTAAAAGGTGACAAAAGAAACTAACTAGGGGTAACAGGAAGTAACCAGAACACAGTACAAACAAAGCAATCAAGAAAAATATTCATGTTGGCCCGGCTAAAATCTATGTCCAACGCAGAAACACACACTGACCTACACACAAACACACACATTGAGGCATTTTAGGAACTCAAATTACATTTAAAAGCATATTTATTGAGTAGGAACATTTAGCAGGTGGTTAAACCCTTGAACCAGTGTTGTAGTCAAGTTACCATCATCCAAGTCCACTTAGTGTTTGAGTCCATGTGCAAATCCAAGTCCCACAGGATTAGTCCAAATCCAGAATTCGCTAGGTCCTACAGGCCAAGTCTGAGTCCGAAAATAATTGTCCAGTCCAGATCAAGTCATTATGAGAGCAGGGTGTAAATTTTAAGACTTGAAAAAGCCACAATATGGCTTATTTGATAAAAAAAAAATCCCTACACTATAATCAAACTTACACAATGGGATGTTTAAAATAATGTAAAAATGCTTAAAATGCATGTGAAAAGAAGAAATAATTGATTCGTTACCTGTATACTTACAACGGTTTTGGGAAGGTGTTTTTATATTTGTCCAGTAATCTAACCAAATATAATATGCTAACATTAGCATCAGCTACATGCTAATTCCAACATTAGTCATTTTACATGTGGAGTCTATTATATTATTAATATTATATAATATTATTTGATTTAGATTTATTTTTTGTTCGTTCACTGCTTTTTGTTGATTGATCAACATAAATGTTTAACACTTCAGTTTTTAAATTCATGCTATATTTAGGTTACAAAGATGATGGATTTGTCATACACGCCACTTTTAAAGCCCATCAGGTGGAACTTTTTGAATATAATAAAACTGCAAAAAAAATATTACAAGGTGACATTATTGGGTAAAAGAATCTATTACCAATTTCAAAGGGTGCAACAAATTGGGTGTTTAACACGACACAAATTGATGGACATTCCAAACATAGACTTTTTGTGTTTTTAGGGTTTGTTTTAGTTGGTTCCATCTGTCCTTAAAAGACATACTTTATAATTCACCCTTAATACATTTAGCAGTTTTTTTATCTTCCAACCATTGGAGGCTTGTAACAGTGTTTCTCTAAATTTACTCTGAAAATCAAAAACAGAACACGGTAAAAGTAAAAAAACAAAACAAATTATACTTCTTGTCATTTTTGAGCTTTTCCCGGTGCTACAATGTATTTGAAAAATATGGTCTGAATTCTTGAAATATTTCCTCTCTCTTTTGCTCTATAATCATCTGATACATCAGATGATTATACCGGATTAAACCGGATGCCAGTCGATCACAGGGCAACAAAACTGACAAAAAAAAACCACAAACACACTCATAAGTAAGGAGAATTTAGATTAATCAACTGGGATTAAAAACCAAGACCCTTTTTCTGCAGGGCAACAATCCCACCAGCTGCAGCACCATGTAGCCTATAAGTAAAAACGTGAAACAAAACATTACTAAGCGTGTATTTCATATTGTCAGTGAGATTTACAAAGCAACATGACATGTCAAGGAAGAGGTCCTTCTACAATTATGGATCATTCAGCCTGTTTCCAATTAATATAATGACCTCTCAGTTTCATCTCCAGCAGGTGCCCTGACAATAGGAGCCCAGTGGACCACTCTCTTTGAAGCCAAATGTGCTTTAGGAGGTGAAGGAGGACTGAGCGAACCACACACTTGTGATGAATGACTTCACTGATCCATTACTGTCTATTTCGGTCTGGTAATCCAAATGGGAATGCCCACATCAAAGCCTGGCTCCTTCCTTGGAGGAATTCCCCTCATACTTGGACATGCAAATGAGCAGCGCCTCCTCCAGGCCCCCACACCTGATTGAGGCGTGCAACGCCATTGCCAGCGATGTTCCATGGGAATTATACACCAAGGGATGGCATCCAATTGGACCAAACTTCCCTAAGTAATTTGCTTTGGCATTATTCACTGGCATAGTCGGGAATGGCAACACTTCCTTTATTTCACGGCCATGCCGCAAGATTTCTGGCTGGACCTCACTTGGAAGCCATATTATGGCTGAGAATGGAGAGAAAGAGGGATTTGGTTTTTACAAAAGAATAGAGCATGGATCTGTGTCATGTGTCTATGCTCATTCAGGTTTTGGAGGATGATTTCACTTGTTGCCTAAGCTGATGATGAGATGTTGCCGATTCTTTGGCTCTTACTGATCCTGTTTGAGTCAAACGATCGTCTCTGCTCCGAGTTTGTGCTGCCAGACAAGTTTTCAGATCCCAGGCAACAAAAAGAATGTCAGGACATGTTAATCTAAAGCTACAACAACTACAGTAATTAATATGTGTAATGCAGTTTTTTGGAATGAAAAAAAGGGATATATTAAATGCGTGTGAGTTTTCTGTGGTTTTTACTGTTTTACCAATTCATGCAAAACCTCTAATTAGAAAATCTCTGGTCAAAAACAGAAATAGTTTGGCAAAATAGATTCATTTTATGGTTCTGGAAAAATGACTCTGTTCTCCTTGGAGACGAAAGCTAGAAGAAAGGCAGGGGAATAAAGGAAACAATAGTAGCTGTAGCTGTTTTTGTGAATTCTTAATGAATGTATAAATGTTTAGTGAAACTATTCACAGTCCCTGAATGTTTTCATGATTTTTCATTTTTGCAACCACCAAAGATAAACCACTGTTTATCTTACTGAGATGAGGATATAATAAGGAATATGTATTAAGTAAAAGAAATAAGACGTGGATTTCAAGACTTTTTTTAAAGGGAAAAAAACAAAAAGGTGTGTTGTGCCTTTGCATTCACCCTTCTTAAAAATCTAACACCCCTACATAAAAGCCCATGCAACTTTTGCAAGTTGCTCAATTTGCATACCAGTGGCACGATTCCTTTAAAATAAATAATTTGATTCAAGCTGGTTGAGGACCTGAAGCTGTGTCTGTTTGTATATGTGAGACACGTGGGTCTCTGACCACAGCAGACCATCTTTATGCATAAGTGTTTATTTCATTTCTATCTCTTTGTCGAGGATAATGAGATAGCAACAACTGTGTTTAAAAGGAAAAGCACTGTTATGTGACTTCAACACTACTGCGAGTCTACAATCCACAGTTTAGCTGGGTCTAGAAGCCCCCCAACCCCCCGCCCCACACACGCACACACACCATAATTAATTTATATTAATTGCCCTGCTGCTCTGGTCGCTGTCCCAACATTATTCCTGCGCTCTCTGCAGAGGTAATATTTAAAAAAAATATATCTGGGATCAGTCAGCGGGGGCACCAGAGCAACAGTGAGCCTTTTGTGTCATGAACAAAGTCGACAAAACAACCACAGCATGGGCTTTTGTGCAGCCATCACAGGAATAGTGTTTATTAGTTTTAGAGAAGAAAGGAGAGCACCATCCAATTAATACAAAATCAGCGGAACATTTAATAAGCTAGGCTTTCTTTATTGGTATTAAACTGCATAGAAACTTTTTTTGATTTATTCTCCACAACTATAAAAACATAATTGATGGTTTTTTTTATCTAGAATTGTGGATCATATAACTAGTTAATTTTAATACGATTTATGAAAAGCAAGGACGGTTGTCAAACCTCAGTCCTCAAGGCCTGTTGTCCCGGAACCTTTTGCCATTTCTCTGTTTCAACACACCTGAATCAAATGATTAGGTCATCAACAGGACCCCACAGAGGCTAAATGCCTACTGAGTTGGCAGTTTACCCTTTTGATTCAGGTGTCTTGGACCAGAAACACATCTACATGTTGCAGGACATCGGCCCTTGAGAACTAGAGTTTGACGCCCCTTGTACAATCGCCCCATATTTGCTCATTTTTTCTGTGGAGCTTAACTCCAGATTTATCTTTGAGCCTGTTGTTGAGGCAAACTAACTGGTTAGCATTTTCTGAAAGTAAAGCTAACAGTTTCTTCTGAACAACAGAGGGATTATTGGTCTATCAACACGGTGGATGCAGGCGTAAATGGTGTGACCTGCCCTTAATATAGTTCCGCTTCCCGTTGTTACTATTTGCAGTTATCTTTTACTTGCAGTGTTGATAAGCAATTTTAGCTTGATTTTTAGCCAAGGCTTATCTGATATGAAGGAATCTCTGCAGATTGTTGCATTTTTAATCATCTGCGGTTCCATTCACTTCTTCTTATAATTTACAAGACGTCCTTCGTTTCACTACTTCTGGAATTCTATAGAAATTGCACATTTTGTTTTTTTTGTCAAAGCGACTTGTGGAGCAAACAGCATAACAAGACATGACCACATCTCTCTCTGTGCAGTTCGGCAGAGAGTGATGTAGACCAATAATCCCTGCGTACGAGACGTTCACATGGAACCCTTGATGCTTTTCGGGTCTGTCATGCTGTTTACGTGACGGACACTGAAAGCAGCGCGGGTTGAATTCTTGGAAAAACATTGCAGGTCATTTTGTGCATCCATCAATACATTACATCCTACAAATTAATTGATTATTTATTTTGACAGCCTTATTGAAATATTCAAAGAAATATTCAAATGGTGCTGATTGGCTTTAGAGTAAAATAAGAAAGACTGTTGATGTCAGCTTCTGTGGTAATGCTAGGACGGTTTCCACTGTACATCCATCCATTATTTATTCCGCTTATCCTTTAACGGTCACTGATCCTATCTTCAGCGGTCAACAGGCGAGAGACGGTGTACTCCCTGGACAGGTCTCCAGTCCAGGGCAGGGCAGCCTGGACAAACATGCACACACACACACACACACACACACACACACACCCACACACACGCACACACACACACACTAACACACTCTCACACCTCAGGAATATATTTACAGAGATCGAATACCATGAGGTAACCCACACATGCACAGGGAAAACATGCAAACTTCCATGCAGAAAGACCCCAGGCTGGGATTTGACCTTTTTTCAGCAACAGCAGCAGCGCCACCAACTGTGCCACTGTGCAAACATCCGCTGTACATATTACTGCATATTATGGTATTTTCTGGTGTTTCAATTATTATAATAGGCAGTTACAAATGTTTTAGAGAAGGCTTCAGGTGTTCAGAAATCTCAGCTAATCGCGGATGGTTTTTGTCCATCATGAATACTGGCGGTCAGCTGTGTTTAAAATGTCTTTACAAACATTACTCTCAAAAAGTGTGATTCATATATGTATACAGCTCCCACAGTCAATAATTTTGTTACTATTACAGTTGCAAATCTTTTATTGTGAATGTGTCTACTAGTTCTGTGGTGAAAGTTATCTATTTTTCTTTTTTTGTAAGATTTAATTGAATAAGACAGAATTAGTTGCAAACGTGATCATTTGCTTTTTGCTGATTCTCACATGTAATCTGCTCTGGATTTTAACTTTGTAATTCCAACAGATACATATGTGTTGATTTAAACCTGCCCATTGTATCTCTGGCTGTAAGTTTAGGTATTTTGTTAACTTCACTCCAAGCTGAAATTGTGTTTTCTCCCAGGGTTGCTCTATTTTTTTCTTTAGCTCTGTTAAACCCTTCTTCTCCTCCCTGACCAACTTCAATGTCCCTTTTGAAACATTGACATCAATTTGTTTTACAATGCAGATGCTTTGTTAAGAGTTTTCCTCTTTGAAATAGACGTCTTATTCACAGATTGTACCACTTTAAGATCGAATCTCTGCTGCTCTTCCAGAGCTATCACAGTCATCTTCTCACTATCATATATTCAAACATTAAAATGTGGATGCTTACAAGTTAATATCTAAGCTAATAATTGTATGTATTTTATTTCCTGTTCCAAATAATAATAATAATAATCATTTGACACACAATCGATAAGTATAATAAATAATATCTATTGTATTTATTATACAAAATTATACCAATGTCTTATTCTACCCAAACTGGGTGTTGTTACATTTCATCAGATTTAAAAGCAAATCTGTCATATAAATATAATATTTGTACTGAAAATGTTTTTCCACCCCATTTGAAGCCAACCTCCATACCTCTTTCATTGGCAGAATGCCCTTCCTCTCTCATCCACTAGGCCCCCCTGCCTCAGAAAGCCCTGTCTGGTAGATTTGTGCCTTTCTTGTGTTCCTTTCATAGAGCAGAGAATGAAGCTGAAAGGCAGGGCAGACTTCCTTGCTGCCCCAGGACCAGTCCAAATTGTAATCCTATTCCTCTGTTTATCAAAAAGAGGGGGAGAGCAGAGAGAGGGAGGCATTGAGCTGACAGCTTGATTGTGATGCTCCTGTCTGATAACTCAGCTAACCTTATCCATCTATTTCACCTCAACCTTGCAGCAATGCACCCCCAGCTCCCCCCCTTTCCACCTGCTTCATCCTCTATCCTGAGACACACACACACACGTTCACAAGCTTACCTTGCACACACCGTTTCCCCATGTCTCTCTATCATTGCCGTCATACACACACACACATACACAAATAATCACTGCACACCTCTGACCCCTTTATCAAGTGTCAGTGTTAATCCTCATCTCTCTGCTCAATGCAGAGCACAATCACAGGGACCCGCAGGACCTGCAGTTAGCGCTGTGGTTAAGTAGCCCACGGTGAAGAAGTCTGTGATAAAGGTGGCACAAAGGGTCAGAAGCTGCTAGGAGCGCGCCATGACTGGCCGTGGCCTGGTGACGGGACAAAGACGTGGGCTGTGGAGGACTCACAGGGCAATGGAGGGATTGAAGAGGAAGTACAGGACAAAGGGGAGAGCGTCTATAGCTGGGGTGAATAATAGTGGGATAAGATAGGAGCATGCACTATATGTTGGTGAAAAGCAGCCTTCCGTCTCTTCAGTTATTTACTAAAGTTCAGAATATTTACTGTACGCCACATGAAGGAGTGAGAAAGCTCCCAGCATTTTATGAGCTTATACTCAGATGTTAGAACTACACAGCCATATCAATAAATCTAACATTGCTTGGAATACACATAGGTACATCAAACATTATCATTCAGACCACATGCAAAACAGCTCCAGTAGACCGCCTTCACCCCACCCGCCTTTACTGCTGAACACCACTCCAACTTATTCATAGAAAATCCACCTCATTGCAGATTTTCTTCATAGCGCATAGGTACAATTTTGGATAGAAATAAATTGCAGCTTGAGAAGCTGGAATATCTAGGAGTATTGCTACTTCACACACTATTGGCTGGCGTTTGGTTTGCAAAGCAGCCAATCTAGGAAGGTCATCCATTTTCATTGGTGTCAATTGGGTATACCCCTATTAACGGAATTAAAGAAGACTATACACACTAGGTTCCGTGGTACATGTGAAACGTTTTTAACAGATGTATTAATGAATAATAATAATAATAATAATAATAATAATAATAATAATAATAATAATAATAATAATAATAAATGTATTAATTAAGGGGTAAACTCTACTGGCCAAATGTGAGGCCAATGTAGAAGTAAAAAAAACAGTAGTTCTCCCCTTATCCCATGTTAAAAATCCCAACTTCACAGCAGAAATAAACATGTTTACAGCCTGGTGCAAAAAAACATTTAGGTTCACAGTCATGACAACTCTGAGGGAGTGATTTGTTTTGTAACTCATCCAATTAGATTTTTTTTTAGCTTGCAATTATGAATTATAAGGAGCGTGTCCATTTGACTGAAAGGTCTTAAATGAGCTGTCAGCGCTAGCTCAGGTGGTTTGCTCACCCCCTGTTTGTGTCAGGGAAGGCCTTCAGACTCAGAAACTTGACCAACAGTTGTATCAACAATGTTTATTCGTGGTTGGATGTCAGTCATGCACTTACTGCACAAAAATGGCTTGTTTTGGTATTAGTTATACTAACAGATTGTTCAAGAAGTCTCTGCTCTATTTTTTCAGTAAGTAAAATAGTATTTTACTATGTATTTAAGATCATTGGTCAAAAATGGGTTAAAATGTTTCCTATTTACTTTACATATTGATCATTAAAAGTTGCTTTTTGTTTTACTCAAAGTCATGGACAAACAAGGTTTCATGATATTATATGACAAAATTATGGTATCAGCCTATATGCCCAAGGGGTAACAGAGTTACTCAACCATGGTTTTCTGAAAAAAAGCCCCCGCTAACCTCTGTTAGCATCTGTTAGCTCAGTTAGCTTGTAAGTACATCAACTCAGCGTGTCAATCGCGCCCTCACAGCAACACCCTCAGCTCCCCCTCCTTGCTCTTTTTTTTGTATGGAAGTGACAAGACACATGCTGCAGCCATAATGGTGGTGGCAGGAACCGCCTACTGGGCTTCAATTCAACCAACAGGTAATGTCACGGAGGCGCCGTCAATCTAATCTAAGGCTCCTATAAGCATTTGTAGAGAGGGTTTCAAGAGTAACTGGAATTAAACTATTCACCTGTGGTCCCTAACCCCACAAATTAAGGGCATTTCATTATTGACTGATAAGCTACTGTTCAGTCTGAAACTGAAAAATCTGTTCTTTTCTGGTCAGTGAACACAGCACACTAGGTGCTTCCAGGTTATGTGAACAGCTACACTCTTCACTGAGGTTTACTGTTGTCAGTTAAAGGAAGCACAGAAATGTAAAAAGTTATTCAAAAGGAAACTGGGTTTTCCAAGACGTGTGTTGGTTCATTCAAGTTCTAAGAGAGAGAAAGACTACAAGGGATAACTTAAAGGCTCAATGAAGCACAGCATATCCTGAATTTGGAAATTATAGCTGCGTTTTAAAAATAAAATAGTTATCTTTTAATCACTTGTGTCATACTTAATAATTATTTCGTCCTACTTTTAAAAGTGTAAACCCTTTTTCACAGAGACTCATATCTGGTGTACACCTGCCTCTGTTCCAAATGTAGAGACTATATGAGCATTTAAAGCAGGAACACCAGAACAAAAAAATCAATGCTCTACCTAATATATTTTCTTATTATACGTCATAGGTATCAATAGGTCTGTGATGGACTGGCGACCTGTCCAGGGTGTACCCCGCCTCTCGCCCGTTGACAGCTGGAGATAGGCACCAGCCCCCCCGCGACCCCTGGAGGACTAAGTGGTTCAGAAAATGCATGGATGGATGGATGTAGGTATCAATAGGTTAAAACCTAAAAGGGATTCTTTTAACAAAAGTCTGAACTGTGATCCCTACATTCAATAGGTTGCCATAGAAATACACAAAAAATGAAGCTTTGCTGTAGAAATTTGTGCAAAACTTTCAGTGTAAGAGCAGAATTATCCTTCCAACAGAAAATAAAACTCTGTTGATTTCAGTTCTTAGAAAGTTTATTTAAAAGTACTACATTTACTGTGAGTATGCATCGCCTCTGTGACTTGAGATTATTTGACTGAATTATGGGTCCCTAGAAGCAATTTTGATGCTAATTGGAGACCTTTTTTACTCTTCCATATGAGCAAAGTGCTACACCTGCTACTTCAATTTTTCATGTCAATAGTCCAGCCAAATCAACAGGCTGAGGTGCATTGACGGACTTACACCTCCCTCACTGATCAATTCCTGGCTCCCTTGTTGTTAGAATGCTTGTTCATTAAAGGGTGGAAGCTGTTTTTAGCGATGTGAAGTTGAGCAAACGCGTACATTACTCAGCCTGGTAGCAGTCGAACGTCAGCTCAACTGAGATGTTTTGTAACTAATGGTGCCTAATTACTCTACACGGAAAAATGACATATTTTCCCCATTAAAGTGCACTTCCAAAAGATTTTACATTGATGCACTGTGAAAGGTTGATAAGCAACATAAGCAAATTGCAGTCGTTTGCGAGTTCTTTGGTAACATCCAGCCAATGAGGAACAGAAAATCAATCAAGCACGGTACAGGTAGCATTAATGATACTGCTCTATGTTCATAAAACGTTCATCATCTCAGCTGACTCTGCTGTAACTGGCTCTGAGGCGTGTCATTGAGACACATGAGAGAAAAATCACATATACAATGTTTAAGTTTAAGACAGTCATCATTGGGCTGGGTATTTATTATTCTGAGGGTCTAATTTGATGAGCTTGTACAACCAGTGACAGTCCCATCCATCCATCCTTGCTTGTGCCCATTTCCATTGGTCACTGGGTAAGAGAAGGAGAACACCTTGGACAGGCCATCACAGGGCTTGCCCCAATCTCTCACAGAAGTGTGTATGTTTATGGAGACTGTTTGTCAATCTGAATAGCGCACCGTTAAAACATTTTGAGTTTGTGACCTTGGCCATAATGGGGAAGGAGGTGGAAGTCATCGTTAGTTCCTTTTCAGATAGCTGTCAGAGAGAAAACTAACTTTTCAGATTGTTTGTTGGTCAATATTTTTAATACTGGGTTTAAAAACGGCAATCTACTCAATCAGCTTCTATGTACATAGACATATTATACATCATTGGAAAGCAGAGAGTCCTCTGATTCTAATGATGTGTGCCAATAAGTGATACGTTCATAATTGCAGACACATGGAATGTTTTTGGTAAACCCCCCCTGAAAGAAATGTTATGTCCAAACTCACCATTCGTACCCTCATATAGGTGATACAGTAGAATATCGCCATCTAAAACAAAAATATTCTTTAGATCGACAAGGTTCCAAATATTGTCATCCAATAATATTGTTAGTCCACGATAAGTCTGAGGTCCAAAACAAAGGCAAGATCCTGGTCCTGGGTGAAGAGGGCTCTAGCAGAAGGACTGGCTGCTTGATGTGAGCGCTCCGAAATGGGAGAGTAGCCCATTGCAGTATCAGTAAAGATATGTGCTTCAGATCAGTGTCCAAAAGTCTCTAATAACCCCCCAAAAAAAGTATTTGGATTTTGCTAAGTTGGCAACACTGTAAGACTTCATGATAATATGGTGGGGGGTATCAAGGTGCACTCAGTTTTGCAAGAACATAAACTCTTGCTGTTGTTAACTTAAAATCGCACAATGAATTGAACTGGGCCAACCAAAATTTTTTTTTAATTTGATGTTGTTTCACCATTAAAAATGAATTGTAATGAGAACGTTTAAGGTGTTTTTTTTGTTTTCATATCAACATGCCACCCTCTACTAACAAATGATTCAAATGCATCTTTAAAAATAGATATGAAATTTATACAAATGTAAACTTCTGACCAACAGGTACAGAAACAAAGTGAAATCTGCCACATTAAAATGTTATATCACACACAGACATACACAGCCTCTCTAGACAGTCTCACTGTCAGATATAAATGATGCCTGACACTGTGGCCTGAAGGGAATGGGCTGACAGAGCAGCAGTGAGATGAAGATACTTCTCACAAAGCCTCGCTGAGGCAAGCGAGTAGTGTCCCCGGAAAACCTGGACGCTAGCTTCTGCTGCTCGAGGGCCACGTGTCAGTCAAAGCGTCCTCCAAACAGCCACTCTGAAAGCTGACAAACTTTATCACCCACACACAAACTTGTAGATTGACAACTTAATGCCAGGACATCTTCAGTGTGTTAAAAAAAAGAAGAAAAGCTGGGAGTCCTTTCAAAAACAAATCAGGGATTGTGCATTTATTTCACGTCAATAGACTCATCACTGTATGTCTTATGAATATTTCTTTATTTCTAATTGCCAGAGCCTACGAGAGCTTTTGATTCTTCTGTTGACAGAGACTAATTCGAGTTCGTAATGACACGGAGGACTTTTAACGTGATGTCTGTCCTTTGTGCCCAGGAACAATGGCAGCTGTAGCTCAGGGGCTTCTCTGTGTTGTGAAAGCCCTCAGATGCAGAAAGGAAGAGAAGGCGACGCACAATGTTCAGAGATTTCCTATCCCCTTAAGGACGGTCCGATCAATCAGTCAAAGGGCCCCTCCATGGGC
Organism: Apricaphanius iberus; assembly: GCA_028564705.1. NCBI lineage: Eukaryota > Metazoa > Chordata > Actinopteri > Cyprinodontiformes > Aphaniidae > Apricaphanius > Apricaphanius iberus. The sequence continues at coordinate 389,539 of JAPXFQ010001011.1, read as the reverse complement.
CCCTGGGGTCAGGGGGGCCACGCCACTCACACAAGACATCAGAGGGTCTTAGTGTTCTACTTAGGTTGTGTTAGAAAGAAAGAAAGAAAGAAAGAAAGAAAGAAAGAAAGAAAGAAAGAAAGAAAGAAAGAAAGAAAGAAAGAAAGAAAGAAAGAAAGAAAGAAAGAAAGAAAGAAAGAAAGAAAGAAAGAAAGAATGGCCTCCAAGTGCTTTATTGCTAAAAATATCTATACACAGAGGGAGGGCTTAAACTAGTGAAAGTGCGAGAAAAAGGAAACAGGCCTTTTACAACTTTGAAGAGAAAGAGGCTGCGGAGAGAACGGAGAAAATATTTACTCAGGGAATTAGTTCAGGATCATTGTGTGCGTGCAGGGCTTTAGTTCCCTGGCTCCATTTCAAGGCCCAAGTGGCTCAACTGGAGCTCCCTCCAGGGTAGGCCTAATTATCACAGGGCTAGGGCCATTAAAATGCTTAACTAACCTCGTTTCTCCAAAACGCACAGATTAACGCCAGCCTCCAGCAAAGTGTTGGGAATAACCTCACTGCCTAATACCCTCTTTGATTTTTTTTTTTTCCTCTAGTGTGGAAAGGCGAGGCAGAGGACTGGTGTGGTAATAGTTGTGGATGGATAAGAATACAGGAATTTAAGGTCTCATCACACCACCCTATGCTCTGTAAATAGCGTAGAAGTTATAATCAGAGGATAAGGAACCACAGGTGATGTGAAACAGCAACCAGCTGCTTCTTTGGAACATTCCGTTAATATTTCTCTGATGCTCTGTCGTTGCGTGTGTCATTTGATTTCTGTATACATCCAGATGGTTGCATTTACAAAGCGCTTTTTCATACAACAAAGTTGTCCAAAGTGCTGTGCTACAAAAGAACCAAACAAATACCAGAAGAAAGACTGAATAAATATTATACAAATTAATTTAATAAAAATGAATACACATTTTTTATTTATACAACATTTAAATTAATCCATCACAAAAGCAAGTGAGAAAAGGTAAGTTTTTGAAAAAAGTGAGAGGGCTAGCCAGATCTTAAAAGTCTGCTTTGCAATGCAAACGGAAGCAACATGTGACGTAATAGAATCGTTTCTCCGTGAGCTTAGCAGCTCGTTCTTTCCTACCAATAGCGTTTCAGATCCACACTTCCCTACGCATGTACTCCATGAAGCTGGTCCCTGGAGATTACCAAATCAAAAGAGAATTGCAATTGCATAATTACATGGGTAGAATGCAGGAAGAAAAAAATATATAATTCATTATTATGTTAAATCATAAGTTCACCAAAGTTGCAGATATTTCTGTCCATGCCTACTTCTACTACTTATGTTGTTCTTGTAAAAATTATCATGGTGGGGTGTTGGGATCCTGTGTCTGTGTGCTGGAGGTTTTGTGTGGAGCCCATTACCTCCAGCTTCAAAAGAGGAGCGGATCCTGATGGCTGACGCCAGATGATTCTCGCTCTTGACGTGGTAACTAGGCCAAACCTCAGCTCTCAGTTTCCTTTCTGGAAAATCTTAAGTATTTCAAGCCTGCTCGCTGACTTACCCATTCTCCTTGTAGATCCTGAGACCGTCCCTTCCTCGACCTCCTGGGTTCCTTTGTCCAAATCCATTTTCTCTGGAGATTCTCCACACTGAATGGCTCTCACAAACTCTCTCTGGAAAAGTATTCACGGTCAGCCTCTGTATCGCTTCCTCTGCTGGTCCATCTGCTCCTCGATTACCTGATCGTCTGCCCGCTCCTCCTGTGATCCAAGCCTAGCCTAACATAACCTCTAGCCAACCTCAGATCCCTGGATCCTACTTACCTCCTCCTATGTCCATCCTTGACTTCTCCTCCATAAGTCCTGGCTGCTGTTTTCACCATCTCCACTCCCAGTCTAAAGCCTGCTCTAACTCCTCTCATCTCCACCGCAGTTTCCACCTGCTCCTGGGTCTCCGCTCCCGAGTCAGACCATCTACTTGAATCAATTCGTGTCTGTTTTCCTGCTGTAAATAAATGATTGTTATTTTACTAAAATAACCCGTCTGCAATCTGTGCTGCCTTTTGAGTCACATTACCTGAAATCTTGACATAGGGATGCAATGATGCCACTTTTTTTCAAACCAATACGATACCAATATTGATGGAGAGTTAGATAAAATCTAAAATTAATAAAAATGACCACAAAAACTAAAATTTAAAGTGAAAAATAAAACATTTCTGAGAAATTATTCCAGAGTGTCCATAATTTAAGTAACTGATCATGGTATTGGTTAACTAACCGATGCTGGTATGAGTACATTAGAGTGGTATCGGCCCTGATACCTGATCTAGTATCAGTATCGGTCCACCTGTATCAGATAAACAGTGGAATTTTCCTCTCCTCTCATTAAGGATTAATTTCTGGATCAACCATATCAAATTAGACCTAAAGACTTCAAAGTTCATGTCTTGTTTTTTGTTTTATAGTTGCAATCAGAAATCTGCTTAAGTGATTAATAATAACTGAAATGTTATAACTATAGTTGTCTATGCCATAAAATATCAAATCCTGATGATCTCTGATACTGTGCTAGGCTATGGTTTAAAGGGGGGCAGGGGGAGCGAGCGCCATAGGAGGTAAATTACTAATCTACGGGATTCGGTTCGGGACGGGAGTCTTTCTCTCGGGTTTTTTTCGGGACAAGATTTTTTTGGGGGGGGGCTGTTACGTGATCGGGACGTGACGGGAGTATTTTTTTGGGATCGGGACGGGACGGGAGCGACAATTGATTCCCGTGTCACCCTCTACTCGGAACTAGAGCAAAACTAAAACAATGACTTTAAACAACATAATGTGAAGAATAGAATCCATTGGAGCAAAACCTGTTAGCTATATAAATTTTATGTAGATTGTCAAGCCACTTCTTTGTAAGATTAACTTTTACAGAAGCTTGAAATATTCTTGCTGTACGTTGGGAATAAATTGTGTAAGTGAAATGAATCTCATTGGTCAGATGATATTCTTAGTTGATTAACTGACAGCTTCGATCCATAAATAGCGATGGAGAGCTGATGAGTGTCTCCAGTGATCAATGGGTCAACACAACCATCCACACACAGTTTGTGCTTGATTTAATCTCGCAACTTCATCTAAATGGGTAGTCCAAGTGCTCAGAGAAAATCCCACAATTACCTATTTGAAATCTGAGGCTTTTTTATTGTTATGCCACAATATTAACCATCAGTTGGACCTTTTAACATTCCTCATTATTCTGTAACTTGTGGAAGCCATTTTAGAATATATTTATCAAGGAATGTTGGCCTGCATTTCATTTGAGAGTTGGTTCAGTTCTTTGAGGTTTCCACAACATTTATGTTAAGGTCCAATCACAGGATTGAAATCAAGTTGAATGCTGTATTTTGACTGGATCATTGCAAGATGTTTGTCATTTTCGAGCTAAGTCACTGTAAATGTGCTGGTATGCTGGGGAATGTTGACCTATGTTGACCTATATCTGTGACTCTACCTTTGCATTTAGTTATTATACACCTGTATGCCAGGGGTTGTGTTAATATTGTCTTTATTTGACTGAAGGAAAAATCTGAAGGCTGTCCGTCGTTTTGATACATTAATTCAATTCAATTCAGTGTATTTATATAGTGCAGATTGACAACAGACAAAGCCCTTTACAAAAAACTGAATTTATTTACAATCATACATATATTCAAATCAGTTTAAAAGTTTTCTATTTAAGAAATCCTAGCAGAGTGCATCAACTTTGACCGGCAGTTGTACCCCGTTGATGCAGACTCCAATTACAGCAATTACACAAATTAGTATTCACACCCCTGACCACTTGTAGCAAATGCAGACACATTTTCAACATTCCATATGGAATACAGGTAATGAAATCAATCAAAAAATAGACTTCCATGAGAGCATCTGAGCATCAACTCAGACATGAACACTGTACTCAATGCATCTCACGAACCGGGAGCTGAAAGCTCATCGAAGAGTTAAGCCTAGTTTATACTTCTCCGTCTACCTCGAAACGGATTGACATAGCGCCACTATCCGTCAACACGGGGATCTCCATCACCTATGCAAGGACGGACACAGTAGATCCTTTTTTTTTTTTTTTACTATCCGTCAACGAAGAGCATATGCCTGCGATTGATCAGCTCAACAACAGCCAGACATAATTTTACCAGAAAGGTGTTCTAAAGTCTCTGTAATCAGTAGTCAATGCAGCTTTTGGCCACTACATGCTTTATATTGAAAGGACAGTTTATCTCAGATGGTATTTTGGCGATTTTGTTCACAAGGAGGTGTAGATAAATAACAAAACAGAACGTTGTGTTTGTTTCCATGCGTTTTCAGAGTATTCTATGAGCTGCACTTCTAGTAAGAAGCCTTACAGCTGAAACAAAACGTACTTTCTGTCATCCATTGCTCCTTCCCGGGGGGATGCGTTCACAAGCTAAAGAAAATAAATTCTAGTTAACCAGAAACTACACTGCAGCGCTGCTACAGTACTGTAATCTCAGTGATGCTGTGACTGACATGGAGTCACAGCATCAGCATGACAGAGGAAATACTGATATACACAGTGGTTAATCACCCGAGCTGCATGACACAAGCTGTTTTCTATATAGAGACAGAAATTTAAATAAAAGCAACACTATAAAGATGTTAAACTATTTGGACAGTAAAGCTCTTAAGAGGTTTGTTGGTGGTTCTTAAAAGAGCCGTTGTGACTGCAAACGCACTGCTCTCTCCGCCAAGAAGTGAGCCATGAACAGCTTTCTCACCCGGACCGCCTCTCTGGAAGATTAAACATGACCATGGCCTGTCCCCATCACAGCACATCCTGGGCTGCTCACATATTCTGTTATACACTTTTACTAACTACAGACAGATGAATAGCTGCTCAGCATTTTAGTTGGTGTCCCGGCTTGGACCTATGCAGGACATCAGCTCCTCAAACTGGGCCTACTGACAGAGCGAGGGGCCGGTGTTTATGGATCCCCCCCCCAATTCCCCGCCTTAGTTGTCCCAGCTCCAACTGAGGCCAGGCCAAACACGTAATGCGGTCAGCTTGGAGACTGCAATCCACCTGCAGTCGTGCTCCAGATGCTGGGCTCGATTGAGACAGCACTCCGAGAATGTTGTGCTGACATTGAAGACGGCATGTCGAAGGGGGAATGTCCGAGGCTCTTAAAGGGACATGCACCTGATTTCAAGGCATCAAGTTGGAACATATTATGAGTTCAACCTTTCAATATTTAAATAGGTGGTATATATGTCATTTATTGAACTTATAGATCAATGTACGGTAATATTATAGCTGTACTGTATCACAGAATTGCCCTGTTCGCCTCTTTAATATGTCTTAATTTTACAACTGGATGGATAAAAATAGATTATGACCAGCATTTTTTGACCCTGTGAGTCAGAATGACGGGCAACAAATTTATCCAGTGTGACCTGTGCTATATGCTGTAAAGCAACAGACCGACGAAACTCCTTTCAAAGAGGTGCTCACACTGATGATGATCAGTTAACGGAGTACATTTGATTAGCAGTATATTTCGGTTTCTCTCCAACTAGAATTCCTTTGTAATAGCTAAGATCTAATTGAGTTTTCATATGCCTTTAATTCAATAACATCAAGAGATTATAGTTTAAAAATTAAAAGCACCAATTATTACAGTCACTTTAAGTTTTAGGATGTATGTTTTAAACTGTGAATGCAACAAAAAAGAACCAAGGTCATTTGTATGCAGTGCACTGTCATGAATATAATTAAAGTTGGCAAAAAGACCCCACGCCTATACAGATGCCGATCATGTTTTAGTACTGCTCCAAATGAATTTGTTGTGCTACCCACTTTGTCTTTCAGGCATTGAGAAGACATGAATGAAGAGTCTGATAGCAGGATCACGGTCTTTGTTCATGATAACAGCCGGATTCATTGGTTCATTTAAACAAGTGACTAAAAATCCGTGCAACGCACCGTGATTAATTTTCACTGAGTGTTTTTTTCTTCTTCTTTGTTTTCATTAAGGGGGAGGCTTGTTGATCTTAAGGAAATAACCTTGTTTCCAATCAAGATGACAGGAACGATGAGATTTATCCTAATGTATGGATTCTAAGCTAAGATGCTATTAAGTTGTATCGTGGGTGTTAACGCTGGGTCATGTTTTCTCCAGTTTTATCATTCCACTGTGGTGTACCTACTGCTATGGTCAAAAGAAAAGCAGTATGTAAAAAAGAATTTAAAAATCAGTAAAGATTAAAATTCTTATATTTTTTTCATTTCCATACTGGGAAACTTCTCAACCACTGCAGTTCTTAACAGTAAAAGGGCACCTAACCAGTGGGTATTACAAAATTAGACCCACACAGTATCTTGATAATTTACTTTTAGTGGCGGATTTTTGAAATTTATTGGAGGAAAAAGAATTATTCGTTTCAAAGAATTACTTACTAAAATACACTACCGTTCAAAAGTTTGGGGTCACCCAAACAATTTTGTGTTTTCCATGAAAAGTCACACTTATTCACCACCATACGTTGTGAAATGAATAAAAAATAGAGTCAAGACATTGACAAGGTTAGAAATAATGATTTTTATTTGAAATAAATTGTTTTTACATCAAACTTTGCTTTCATCAAAGAATCCTCCATTTGCAGCAATTACAGCATTGCAGACCTTTGGCATTCTAGCTGTTAATTTGTTGAGGTAATCTGGAGAAATTGCACCCCACGCTTCTAGAAGCAGCTCCCACAATTTGGATTGGTTGGATGGGCACTTCTTGCGTACCATACGGTCAAGCTGCTCCCACAACAGCTCAACGGTGTTCAAATCTGGTGACTGCGCTGGCCACTCCATTACCGATGAATACAGCTGCCTGCTTCTTCTCTAAATAGTTCTTGCACAATTTCGAGGTGTGTTTTGGGTCATTGTCCTGTTGTAGGATGAAATTGGCTCCAATCAAGCGCTGTCCACTGGGTATGGCATGGCGTTGCAAAATGGAGTGATAGCCTTCCTTATTCAGAATCCCTTTTACCCTGTACAAATCTCCCACCTTACCAGCACCAAAGCAACCCCAGACCATCACATTACCTCCACCATGCTTAACAGATGGCGTCAGGCATTCTTCCAGCATCTTTTCAGTTGTTCTGCGTCTCACAAACGTTCTTCTTTGTGATCCAAACACCTCAAACTTGGATTCATCCGTCCACAGCACTTTTTTCCAGTCTTCCTCTGTCCAATGTCTGTGTTCTTTTGCCCATCTTAATCTTTTTCTTTTATTGGCCAGTCTCAGATATGGCTTTTTCTTTGCCACTCTGCCCTGAAGCCCAGAATCCCGCAGCCGCCTCTTCACTGTAGATGTTGACACTGGTGTTTTGCGGGTACTATTTAATGAAGATGCCAGTTGGGGACCTGTGAGGCGTCTGTTTCTCAAACTAGAGACTCTAATGTACTTATCTTCTTGCTCAGTTGTGCAACGCGGCCTCCCACTTCTTTTTTACTCTGGTTAGAGCCTGTTTGTGCGGTCCTCTGAAGGGAGTAGTACACACCGTTGTAGGAAATCTTCAATTTCTTAGCAATTTCTCGCATGGAATAGCCTTCATTTCTAAGAACAAGAATAGACTGTCGAGTTTCAGATGAAAGTTCTCTTTTTCTGGCCATTTTGAGCGTTTAATTGACCCCACAAATGTGATGCTCCAGAAACTCAATCTGTTAAAGGAAGTCGTTTTGTAGCTTCTGTACCGAGCTAAACTGTTTTCAGATGTTGAACATGATTGACATCAATTTTCTGAGCCAATGAGCAAACACATTGTACCATTAGAACACTGGAGTGATAGTTGCTGGAAATGGGCCTCTATACACCTATGTAGATATTGCACCAAAAACCAGACATTTGCAGCTAGAATAGTCATTTACCACATTAGCAATGTGTTTCTTTAAAGTTAAGACTAGTTTAAAGTTATCTTCATTGAAAAGTACGGTGCTTTTCCTTAAAAAATAAGGACATTTCAATGTGACCCCAAACTTTTTAACGGTAGTGTATATATGTCGCTAATATTTTCACTATAAAATTATGTTATTAACATAACCAATGGTTTGGACAATCCGGAACAATTGCCTAACCCTAGAAGTTAAATGATTCCCTTCTAACTGTTCTAAAGTAAGCTCCAAATATCATGAATTTCACTGTAAGACCCCAGTTGTAAAAAAAATATGGCTGCATGCTTTTGAAATGGAGCAGTACAATATTCTTCTAAGCATGCTTTTTTTCTGGTCACAGTTTTACAGCATATCTACAATTCTTCATTGTTATTTGCACAATCAAATTATAAACCGAATCCCTGTATTTTTTAAGGCTAGCGTCATCTGAATGCCGTGTTTACATGAAGCATTTTTATTCCGATCAGGCTTTTAATCCAATTACTTGTGTCCATATAAAACGTAGCCAATGACTTGATGCAATCTGCTCGGATTCCTAAAATTGAAAAATTTTAAACTGATTGCAGTGTATGTATGATTGAATTGAAATGACTTTTCTTGTAAAGTAACTTGAGATGACGTCTGTTGTGATTGGTGTTATATAAATAAACTGAATTGAAGTTTAAAGCAGAGTTTGGGTTTAAAAGAATATCCAGAGCCTGTAACATCTCATAAAGCTCAGTTTAATCCACCATTTGAAAATGGAAAGAGTATAGTGCAACTAAAAACCTACTAAAACAGGACTGTCCACCTGAACCGACAGGCAAAGGAGAGCATTCATCACAGAAGCAGCCAAGAGGCCAGACTCTGGAGGAGCAACATAGGATATTAACCACAAACCACCCTAACCACGAAGACAATTATCAAATACAAACAATTAATAGTCTCTATTTGAAATTAAATTATTTTAACTTCTGATATTTGTTTCTTTCAACTGCATATTAACCCAATAAGTCTGCTGCCTTCTTTTCTGCCCTCCTGTCAGTTCTCTCTTTGTCCCTCTGTCCTAAAACTACTGCTATGCTAATGGTTCTGCAAGAATTCAAGAAAAATGCAGCTGAGTTTGGCTGATTTAAACAAGCAAGAGCGTAGCTAATTGTTGCAGTCATTCCACATTTAATCCTTTTAGTGTTATTTTGCTGCGGAATAGAGGAGAAAAATGTGTTAATAAATAAATAAAAAGCAAGTAAATAGGGATTGATTTGAATGCAGTGTCTAGGGAGATGTAGTGCGAGGAGGCGATAATAGCTAAGCTAGCTTATAACATCTTTGTTTTCACTCAGCACTCCGTTGTGCTCTCAGGGTGCCACAAGAGGATTTCTGGGAAAGCTGTTCTTCTCAAGGTCCACACTTTGCAAACACTCAAGGAGGCTTCTGTCCTATCAGAGAATCAGGATCCACTCAGTCTCTCTTGGTAAAGAAGCTGGAGGAGGCTACTCACAATCAATAGCTTTCCCCGTGGATGTGTGTTAGAGTATCTGACACTTGGGGAAGGCTAAACTAAAAACAACAATGAAGCCAAATAGTAGTCCTTTTGGAGGAGATTAGTTCCACATGTTAAGGCCAAGAATGGAGAACAGCATCTGGATATTATTCTGCTCCACAAGCAAACAGTACTCACAGCGAAGAGGCAGAGAATTTATAGTGATTTCTTACATCCACAGTGAATTTATTGTTGTTTCTCAGAATTCCTCTCAGCGTCCACTTTGACACAAATAAATGACTTTGGGACCTTGAAGGTTTAATTTGAAATGGCACGTCTTGCAGTCGAGGCCGGCGCAGTGAAACAATTGCTTTTCACCTGGTAAGGAAGCTCGGTGTGACATGGCGGTGGAGAAGCGCGACACAATATTTATCTCCCTGTCCTTGGAGGTGCGGCGCGCACTTCCAATTCATCCGCGTCCCCCGTCAGAGTAGAATGAAAGCGCGACGACAAGAAAAGAGAGACCTTTTCATTACAGCAACATGGATGATTCATCTTGCAGAGTTTGCTCTGCCACATGTCATCAATTGCAGGAGTTTTCCGGAAACAGTGAGACAACTGAGTTTAGATCACAGGCAGAAGGGTGTAACACAACTCGTTATCCAGACTGAGAGGACAATTTCATAACTTTAGACAGAGGGAGACAATGATGGAAAGGAAAATAGTGCATGTTAGAACATTACTTCATTGCAGATACGCACAGTTTCAAACCAACAGCTTCGGTGCCTTATATATGTACTCCTCCCTATGTGTTTTCTACATTTGGTGTCATGACAAACAAAACCTGCAACCCATTTTGGATGGATTTACTGTGATGAACCAAAATAAAGAAGTCCATAAGTGAAGTGAAAGTATGAGTGCAGCTACAGTGGGGCAAAACAAATATTTTGCAGCAAGTTGCCCCATTTATAAAGATGAGAGGTGCTTGTAATTTTCATCATAGGTACACCTCAACTGTGAGAGACAGAATGTAAAAAAGGAAATAACATTGTATAATTCTCCTATACTCATTACCTCTATTAATGCCACCTGTTTGAACTCATTATCTCTAAAAAAAGACACCAAGACCAGAGAGCTGTCCAAGGACTCCAAGGCCAATATTTTACACCTGAACAAGACTGTGATGAGCCAATCTACAAGTGGCAAAAACCTTGGTGAGAAGAGATCAACTGTTGGAGCAATTATTAGAAAACTGAATAAATACAAAATCACTGACAATCTCCCTCGACCTAGGGTTCCATACAAGATCTCACCTTGTGGCGTACACATGAACTTGATCATGGTGAAGAAAAAAGCCAAGAAGCACATGGGGCTCTATTCAATGACCTGAATAGAGCGGGGACTACAGTAGCAAAGGTTACTAATACCCTGTTTCCTGTTAAGATTCTCCAGCTAAAGCCAGCAGATGTCCAGGCCCGCTACAGTTTACTCGAGACCGTCTGGATGATCCAGAGGAGTATTGGGAGAATCTTATGTTGTCAGATGAGACCAAAGTAGATCTCTTTTAATGGGGGAAAGAAAGCTGAGTTGCATCACAAGAACACCAAACTCACGGTGCAGCATGGGGCTGGAACCATTATGCTTTGGGACTACTTTTCTGCAATTGGGATAGGATGACTGATCAAATTTAAAGAAACAATAAAGGGAAATTTTGGGCAAAAACCTTATTTAATCAATGACAGCATTGAATATGAAACATGTCTGGATCTTCTGTCATGACAATGATCCCAAACAAACTGCCCGGGCAACAAAAGAATGACTACATAAAAGCATTTCAAGGTTCTGGAGGGGTCCAACCAGTATCCAGACCTCAGTCCATTAGAGAATCTGTGGAGTGAGGTAAAAGTCTGTGTTGCCCAGCAACAGCCCCAAAAAAGCACAGCGCTAGAGAAGATCTGCATGTAGGAATGGCCCAAAATACAGTGTGTGCAAAGCTGTTGAAGACCTATAGGAAATGTTTAATCTGTCATTGCCAACCTAGGTTACTTTACAAAGGAATGCAATGAACGTTTGTTATCTACCAAATACATATTTTCTGTACCATTATAGAAATACATTCTTTATATTGATTTTACATTCTGTCTGTAATAGTTTAAGTGTACCTATGTTAAAAATTATAGAACCCTCTTATTTTTAAGTGGGACACCTTGCACAATTAATGGCTACCAAATACTTTTTTTATCTAACTAGATCTGGGAAGGCTTTAGAGCGAAAACCAAGGGCCACAAGAGACAGGTCATGTAAAAGTTTTGGAGAAGTTTAAAGCTTAGAAATTGTTAAAATAAATTAAATCCAGGCTTGGAACATTTCACAGAGCTCTAGTAAATCCATCATGTGCAAATGGAAAGATTAGAGTATAACTACAAACTAAGGATGCACCAATACCGATACTAGTTAGGGTACTAACTGGTTAGGCCGATACAGCTCTTATGTATTGTATCAGTTTCGGCTAAAGTCAACCGATACCATTAACTGATACTTAAAATGTGTAAACACTGCAAAAATTTAAAGGAAAAAGTTTATTTTGACTTTAATATTTAGGTTTTTGATAAATTTTTTTATATTTTATTTTTTTATCTAATTTAGCATAATTTGTTGTAACAAGATGAGAAGAAAATAAAATCTGTTCTCTAATACATAGCACTTTTTTCTGTGGTAGAAGTATCTGCATTGGTATCAGCAAGTACTCAAATCCAAGTATCGGTATTGTGTTGGTTTGAAAAAAAAGTGGTATCGTTGCATCCCTTCTACAAACCTACCAAGACACTTCTATCCACCTAAATTGACAGGCCAAGCAAGCAGGGTATTAATCAGAGAAGCAGCTAAGAGCTTCACTTTGGACTAGCTGCATTGATACAAAGCTCAGGTGAAACAATATGACAAGAAAGTTATTACTAAAAGGCAGTCATAGGAAACTCTGCTTGCACTTCGCCACCAGCCATTTGCCAATGAGATGATTTTGTCAGATGAGATCAGAACTGAAATTTTGGCCAAAATAAAAAATCCAGTGTGTGGTAACAAAACAAAAATCTGTGAACATCAACCTGAAGTCACCCTTCCATCTGGAAACTGTGGTGGCAGGTGAATCATGCTGTGGGTACGCTTTTCTTCAGCCGGGGACATGGAAGCAGGGAGGGAGTTGATGGGAAGATGGATGGAGCTATATACAGAGTAATCCTGGAATCCAGCCTGGTGGAACCTGCAAAGGACTTGAGAGGTTAAGGTTCACCTTCCAGCAGGGCACACACTCTTGACATCCATCCAGAGCTAGAAGGGAAAGTTTCAGATCAAATCATAATTATTTGGTAGATTGGCCCATCCAAAGTCCAGCCTTAAAATTTTGTGTGATAAACATGAAAACTACTGTTCACAGATGCTCTCCATCGGATCTTAATGAAACTGAGCTATTTTGCAAAGACGAACAATGGGAACAGTTTTCAGGTTGTGCTTGGTAAAAGCTGGTTTAAAATGTACTCTAAAACACATATCTGTAACAGCAGTTGGTTCTACACATAGACTGGATCCGACTGAAGAATAAATATGCACTCCACATTATCTGAACTTTATTTATAGAACAACTTGACACCCACATATTCTCCCTCCACCTCACAGTTATAACTCCAATGAAAGACATTGTTTGTGGTTATAAAGTGATAAATTGTGATTAAATGTGTGAATTTTTTTTACACTGCAACAGTGCACATGTCCTTAAGTCCTCAGTGTTCCAAAAATTCACATTAGTGAAGCTAAATGCTCAGCTGTCCATCTTGCCCTGTTTAGTATTCTGCCCATGGAGCAGTTTAAACCTCATCCTCCATCAATCTATCAGGCAAAAGATATGAGATAACTTTTTTTTTCTTCTCAACAGATGATATTAAGTGCCTCCTATTATCTCTGTAGGTCTGTATCATATTAGAATCTGCAATTGCAGGTCAGAAAGTATACGGCGCTCTTGTCTCGGCCAGAGCAGCAGAATTACTTTCCTGCACACAATGGCTGAATGGGTTGAGGCTTTGTCATTTAAACTGCATAAAGAGGCCAGAAATTGATTTTTATTGTAGATCTTCATATCTAATAAAGCTCCGAGGATCTCCTTTCTTCATTGTCTGAATGGCCGCTGAATGCTTTCAATCTGCCTCTGTTTCATGCATAAAAGTGGAGGCCACGATGATAGGGGCAGAAGGAGAGGGAGGGGATGCTGCAAAGCAAGTCAAAAGCATCCCTTTTCTCTGTTTTATTCCTCTCCTTGGAAACTAGACTTGGGGTGGGGGGTGGGTGGGGGTAGCGAGGTGAAGGAGCCGGGGGTAATTGAAAAGTGAAATGTTTTTTTTTTCCCTACCTCTTTGGAAAGAATGTGTCTTTTTCAAACAGAAAACACAGGCAGGACTTGCTTCTGCTAAAGAATTCCCCTTATGTAGCATCCACAGAACAGAGCCAACAAAGATATCAGTCCTGTTGCATTGGAGGGCAGTCTAGTTTGTCATTGCTGTTTTACATGCACAAATAATAAATCTTCTGCCATTGTAGGGGAAATTTGATTGTTTTTTTTGTTTTTTTCTTGAATGCAGCTCCCTTTTCAAACTCTCACTGTTGCAACTCATATGAGCAAACCCGGAGGACATAAATAGCCTTAATCTGAATTTTCTTGGACATATAGTGTTTCAGCATCAAGTTAACATCCACTCATCAACATAAGCTTCATGTAATTGTAGGCTTTTAGTAATTTATTCAAATCTTTCCAGAGTACAGACCTTATCCCGTCATCAAGTGGGGTCATTTGGATAAGTCACATTTAATGTGACCTCCAAATTAAAACTATTTCTGTTATTGAACCCTATGAAGGATAAAAACATGTTTGGGCTCTTTGTAAAGCCAGCACCTTCTAGTTTCACCCATAGCAGTTGGATTCGCTGTTGGTATGACTGATAAAAAGTTAGTCACTTTAGAACTCACGTAAAAAAATGAATGTCTTTGTCCTCGCCTAAATTTTCTTTGTGAAAATGAAGGTGTCTATAGCAACAGGCAGTTGGGGACTGAAACCCACTATTTGCCAACAAAATAACTTGTTGAGTACTCAGATATAAAATTTAAAAAGAATGTCTATAAAATTAAATCTTTACTGTAGCTTAGACCATAGTTAATATGACAAGTTTTCTGCATGATCTAATTATGCTGTGTTAGTTTGGTGTGACTGAGTCACATTAATATTTTCCTCTTTTCTTCATGAAATTTAAAGTACGTCAATAAATTAAAAACTTATAGACTATCACTGATCCAGCAACTGTTTTGATGTCAGAATTTGGTAAAATGCTAAAAAAAAAAAAAAAAATAAAAAAAGTTTGTCAAACCGGGATTAATGTCTCTCAAATTTAAATCCTGAATCTAACTTGAGCACGAGCCTTTGAATATTCTCATTCATCCAGGTCATGGTTATCTCAAGGATAACTCGAGATAACTTGAGCACGGTTTTGTTTGGAATAAAAGAAGTCATGGCTCGCACTCTTTTTTTTATTATTATTATTAGGCTGTTTGCAGTTAACTGTACACTGCTGCTCATTTAAAACTTTCAATCTTTTTTGTTTCTTTACCCCCCCCGCTCTCTGTGTAAGACTGAGACAGAGAGTGCAGCAGGGGGGAAAAGCAGCGTGTGTGCCAGAGACAAGCCTCTGTGTGTGGCAAAAAGGTGAAGACGCTGCAGTCAGGTCTGGGCGGGGCTGAGGAAGGCTAAAAGATTTCACTGGATTAGTAGAATATGCTTTGAGAAAAAAGCCAATGGGCCAACGCAGTCTTTTTTTTTTATGTAATATTGTTCTGGTTAAAGTATTACAGCCTCAGACTGTCCCAAAAATGGTGGTGGTATTGCCAGGTATGGCAGAGGGCCTGTCCATGGCTGGCCTGTATAGAAAAATTGATGGATAATGATAATAATAAAAAGATCAAGAATGAATCCTGAAAAATCTGATTGCAACTTGATAGCTCACTTTCATGATACATATCTTTCCGTATTACCAGCTCGAGAGCCGGTTACACCCTTTAAAATTAAACTTAAAGGCCTCACATGCAAAGTAAAATTGATAGTTGAACTGACTCCAAAAAATCTGCTTGTTGTGTGATAAAGCAGATTAAGTTTGGCTAGCTTTCAGTGGAACACTTCAGCCTATCGTTTATATCCGCCCAGCCAGAAGACAAGCTCTAATATTTACACGGCCCATCAAATTAACGACTGTGCTTGTAAGCAATATAAGTGTCAGAAAATGTTCTGATCTGAATGTAATTTGAATGAAAAATGAAAGGAATACATGCCCTCTGTTCCTTTCAGTGGTGCTGCAAACAAATCAGTCTCTGCTCGCTTGTTTAAACTGAATGTTATGCAAATGCATACCTCACCTAGCTCACAGGGCTGCTCGCTCCTCCCTCGTTTTTCTCGTTTTAGGTGATGGCAAATTTGTAAACAAAATTTGTTTTCACGCATTTGAATATGATTAATTATCGGAGAGTAATCCAGCTGCACTTGTAAAGACTTTTCACAAGAGATTAAGAATTTCAAAGTGACAACCATGATAGATGGGAGCATTCTGTAAGTCGTAGATTAAAGGTCACAGCAATGAACTGAGAAACTCACACGGCATCATTTTAAGTTGAGGCAGATGCAATCAGAGCCACGCAGCAAACAGACAGCCGCCTCAAACAGGGAGAATGATTATGGAAATGGGTATCTGCAAACGACAAAACATATGGCAGCGCCTAATGCCATGTAACACTAGGGGCTGGGTTTAATCAAACTTCACCAATTAAAAACACAAATGACATGCAAACATCTGAAAGTCTAAGGAGAAAATATGGAGGATTGTTATTAATGATAAGGAAGGAATCTATCTCCGCTAATTCTCCGACTGTTTCCTCCACTGCTTTCCTTTCTGCTGATAAGACTGATCATCATCACTAGCACTGCCTAAATAAACATGATATTTGGAGGGGGGGGGCAGAAAATCCACAAGGAGTTTACAACAGCAGTGCACACACCCGAGCCCCCCACCACCCCAACCACCAAACATTTTCATACCACAGATACACAGAGGTAACAAACTTGTTTTTTAAAAAGGTTAAATGAGTTACTTTCATTTCGTATTATGCAGTGGTAAGAAGATTAGCCAAAGTTCAACTATAAACCTCATAATTGGTTGCCATCACTGTTCCTTTGTAAAACAGTGTGTCTTACAGCTATGTGAAAAAAAATAATATATATATATATATATATATATATATATATATATATACTACCATTCAAAAGTTTGGGGTCACCCAAACAATTTTGTGTTTTCCATGAAAAGTCACACTTATTCACCACCATACGTTGTGAAATGAATAAAAAATAGAGTCAAGACATTGACAAGGTTAGAAATAATGATTTTTATTTGAAATAAGATTGTTTTTACATCAAACTTTGCTTTCATCAAAGAATCCTCCATTTGCAGCAATTACAGCATTGCAGACCTTTGGCATTCTAGCTGTTAATTTGTTGAGGTAATCTGGAGAAATTGCACCCCACGCTTCTAGAAGCAGCTCCCACAATTTGGATTGGTTGGATGGGCACTTCTTGCGTACCATACGGTCAAGCTGCTCCCACAACAGCTCAACGGGGTTCAAATCTGGTGACTGCGCTGGCCACTCCATTACCGATAGAATACCAGCTGCCTGCTTCTTCTCTAAATAGTTCTTGCACAATTTCGAGGTGTGTTTTGGGTCATTGTCCTGTTGTAGGATGAAATTGGCTCCAATCAAGCGCTGTCCACTGGGTATGGCATGGCGTTGCAAAATGGAGTGATAGCCTTCCTTATTCAGAATCCCTTTTACCCTGTACAAATCTCCCACCTTACCAGCACCAAAGCAACCCCAGACCATCACATTACCTCCACCATGCTTAACAGATGGCGTCAGGCATTCTTCCAGCATCTTTTCAGTTGTTCTGCGTCTCACAAACGTTCTTCTTTGTGATCCAAACACCTCAAACTTGGATTCATCCGTCCACAGCACATTTTTCCAGTCTTCCTCTGTCCAATGTCTGTGTTCTTTTGCCCATCTTAATCTTTTTCTTTTATTGGCCAGTCTCAGATATGGCTTTTTCTTTGCCACTCTGCCCTGAAGCCCAGAATCCCGCAGCCGCCTCTTCACTGTAGATGTTGACACTGGTGTTTTGCGGGTACTATTTAATGAAGATGCCAGTTGGGGACCTGTGAGGCGTCTGTTTCTCAAACTAGAGACTCTAATGTACTTATCTTCTTGCTCAGTTGTGCAACGCGGCCTCCCACTTCTTTTTCTACTCTGGTTAGAGCCTGTTTGTGCTGTCCTCTGAAGGGAGTAGTACACACCGTTGTAGGAAATCTTCAATTTCTTAGCAATTTCTCGCATGGAATAGCCTTCATTTCTAAGAACAAGAATAGACTGTCGAGTTTCAGATGAAAGTTCTCTTTTTCTGGCCATTTTGAGCGTTTAATTGACCCCACAAATGTGATGCTCCAGAAACTCAATCTGCTCAAAGGAAGGTCAGTTTTGTAGCTTCTGTACCGAGCTAAACTGTTTTCAGATGTGTGAACATGATTGCACAAGGGTTTTCTAATCATCAATTAGCCTTCTGAGCCAATGAGCAAACACATTGTACCATTAGAACACTGGAGTGATAGTTGCTGGAAATGGGCCTCTATACACCTATGTAGATATTGCACCAAAAACCAGACATTTGCAGCTAGAATAGTCATTTACCACATTAGCAATGTATAGCGTGTGTTTCTTTAAAGTTAAGACTAGTTTAAAGTTATCTTCATTGAAAAGTACAGTGCTTTTCCTTCAAAAATAAGGACATTTCAATGTGACCCCAAACTTTTGAACGGTAGTGTATATATATTATTATATATATATATATATATATATATATATATATATATATATATATATATATAAATTCTGGGGTTTAGAGGAGAATTACTTAAAGCTGCACTCCGCAGTCTTTGAGCGAGTTAGATTTTAGAGATTCCAACATACCAGGGCCCCTCAAAACACCCCCCCCACCACCACCACCACCACCACCTCTACAAATGGGTGTGTACATCACCCGTGATTTCACAGCATATAATATTAACTGACTTTATTAATAAAACATTGTGTTGATTTGCTTCACTGAATGCATGACTGTCCTACCTGTTCAACAGAAATGCCACAAAAGCTGCTTCAGTTTTGAATCCTTTCAAGATTCAAAGTTATCTCCATTATTGAAACACATCTCTGATGTAAATCCTACTCCGGTTTCTAAAGGGTTTTAGTCTCTGGTTGACGTAGTTGACGCAGCCAGGGAATGGCTAACTATTTAGAAGAAGTTTGCTGTCACTTCTCCATGACTGCTTTGCCATTAGTAAGACATGAAGTGGCCTATGTGAGCGGCCACATCTTCAAAGGTTTGCACGATGCGAGTGCACGTTGCTTGACAGCTGACAAGATGGAAACTGGAGTTTTATTGGCTAAAAAAAATTGCCAGTTAGTGCGAATAGCATAGGGGACGACTCTGGGAGGAAGTAGGGACTTAAGAATAATAGCTATCATTTAGAGATTAATAAAAAAAATTGATTGAGAAATTAATTTTCCGAACTGCAGCTTTAACCACTATAAAAATTGTTACCTTGTTTCACTCATAAAATAACGATAACAAAAATGTGTATTCGACCTCGTGAAGAAGGTAGAACATCACACACCCTAATTCCTAGTCCTTGGTTGAAATAACTTTAGGAAGGTGCTTCAACATAAATCAATTCTCTGATTCTCAGAAAAAAATTCCTCAAGATTGATTCAAAATTCCAAACGATTAATTTAACCCCTTTGATTATTTTTGCCCTTTTTAAAGCTAAAATATGGGGGGAAAAGTCCAGAAACACATGTTGAGGCTTAGCTGGTCAATTGTTAATAGAGTTTCCAGCAGTGAACTTTAACACCATCCACTATCATGAATTCAGGCATGCGGCCTAGGTCTGATGAATGTAACCAACATAGGGTCGGACACTGGCCGTATCGTCAACCTAGTGCTGGCTTTGAAAACGTGATTTGTAAGGCACGCCAAAAGGAGCTGAAGTACTGTGAAAATAGGACCAACTTCAGGAGCCACATCCTGCGACATCACCAAGATTTCATGTCCGAGTCGTCCACCAGGCCGCAAAGCTAAATATCTAGTTCCTAATTCAATATTAAGCTTCCTAACTAAATACTTAGCTCTCTAATTAAATATTTGGGTATACATTTAAATAATTATAAATAAATTAAAAACATAATAAGTATATGTCTTTAAAAAATTAACTCGAATTTAATTTCTCTCATGACAGAATAAATATCTCAAATTATTTGTGTTTATTTTTGACTGTGAAACTTTACAAACAGCAATCCATATATACATCTGGAACAAAATTCGATTTTTCACTGGAAGTTACCCAATAGTTGTTTTTTTGTTGCCTCTCTGATGCAGTGAAAATGCCTTAAAGGGGTAGTGCAGATTGTTTTTTATTTTATTTTTTATGGGGATCTTTAAAGAGGTTAAGACCTATCATTTTTAAACTGAAGAAACTCTTGTAGCATCTTAATTTTGTTCAAACAGATTGAAGCATCATCTTACTAATAATCTTTAGATTAGATTATTATGCACCCTAAAATATACATTTATTCCTGTTCTGTTGAAGCACAACACCTTGGTTTTGCTGCTCTGCAAGACTCCTATAAAATTTTAAACATGAGTTTATATTGCTGCTTCCTAAGGCAAACTGTTGCCGTTGACAGAGCGTGTCAGCAAGGAGTTATGGGTATTCGTGAATAATTTGGATCCCGTAATGACATGCGACTTGATTCAGGTGTCTGCTGCCATATCTGCACTGATGTCAGTATTACTCCAGCAATAGTACACACACTTTCCATCTCTCTCAAACACACACTTTCAAACACACCCACACACAGTATCAAGCTCAATCATCCCTCCCTGAATACACAGTGTTATTCTGTCAGTCTGCACACAAACCAAATCCATTTAAACTCCAGCCATACTTTCACCAAAGCTCTGACTCACAAATACACTGCTGCATTTGCTTCATGGTCACATAGGTTAAGTGAAATACATACGGTCTTCATCACATAGGTTTGTGTCTTTGGGCAAAGATTCTACAAATTTATGAACCAGACCAAAAGAATACAGGTTGCAATTTTCTGCACAGGAAAATATTTGACTTCAATGAAATAAAAAATTATGTTGGAAAAATATGTTTTAATGTATACAGTTATATCCATGAAACAGTCTTGTTTGTCAGATTAAAAGTACCTTTTGAAAATAAAATCTTTGCATGTCTTAAACTTACTTTTCATTAAGTCCCTATTTCTGTATCAAAATTATTTTTCTACTTGTCTGATGTAATACTCCTATCTTAAATATTGGAGACTATTAACCCGAACTCCTGCTGCTAAAATGTGATGTGATCTTTTCATGTCTGCCTATAAATCTGTGTTCACTGACAGTTTTCTATTCTGACAGGGTCATCATAATTTTTCCAGGCTTGTGGTAATGGTTTTTAATGGCAGTAAATAGATTAAGCTTTATAAGACTGCCTCAAACTGTGTACTGCATATAGCTGTAGCAGACCTACGATAGTCTAAAGTAAAGATACACAAGTCTTCTCCACAGATTCTAACTTGGACTTAGGTCTGTGTGTTCACTGGGCCCTTCTGATGTCTAAAAATGCACTGTTTTTAACTAATCCATTGCTGTGCCGTCTTAATGCTAATTTTCCAGCCAGTTCTCAGTTGTTGTTTTTTGCAGCCCCTAATGAGTTTTCTTCTTTCCCAGCATTGCCTTGTATTGATTTCCAACCATCCTCCAATGAACACTAATTGTCCCTGTTCTTGCTTAGGAAATGCACAGCAGCAAGATGCTGTAATTACAATGTTTCATAGTTGTGGTGTAATTTCTGCCACATATAGGACTAAAAGCTCATTGATCTCATTCAACCAGACCATCATCACTGTTCTCTACATCGCTTTTGGCAAACTTTAAAAGGGACTTCTTTCTACTGTCTTTCAAGAATGGATTTCTTTTGGCCCCTTTTCCATGATGGCCGCATTTTTGCTTGTCCTGTCTAATGATTCTTTCATCTGAGTCACAGATCTCTACAGTTACTCCAGAGTTATTGAGGTCTTTTGTCTCTTTCCGCTGATTCATTCTCTTTTTGCCCTGCCCTTTAGGTTAGGTTGAGACCTGTTTGTAAGTTTGTGCCAAATTCTTTCCATTTTCAGATGAATGACTGAACAGAGCTTTACGACATCTTTCGAGCTTGGAATGTTGTTTTCTAGAATCCCATCAACAGCGTATGAATGTGTGCATAAGCTCTTTGGCGTAAGATTAAGTGCTATATAGAAATACAAGACATTTACAGTGGACAACCTACCCATTCACTGTTCCGATTTCATTGATTTGTGGATTTTTTTGAGGAAGATTCAAAGATTTCTTTTTTATATATGTGTAACTATATATTTGAAAGAAATTATACATTGGGAAGCTGAAGTACCTAGGCTGAAGGTCACTTAAGGCCAGTTTATTCTTCTACGTTTTGAGGGAGATTGATTGATTGATGCAACGACATTATCCGTCGACGCAAGGGCTCTCCGTCACATGCACAAGGACAGAAAGAGACAAGCCACATTTTTTAACTATCAGTCTCCGTCAACGGACAGCGTATGCCTGTGATTGGACAGTTCACCAAAAGCCAGAGATCGCATCACCAAAACAGGGTTCTATAGTCGCTGTAATCAGTAGTTAATGCAGCTTTTGGGCACTGCATGCTTTATATTGAACGGATAATTTATCTAATCTGGTCTTTAGCCAATTTTGAAGACAAGGAACTGCAGGAAAAAAAAAGACTGCTGTGTTTGTTTCCATGTGTTTTTAGAATATTATATGAGCTGCACTTCTAGTAAAAAGCTTTACAGCCTAATCAAAACTTACTCTCTTTTGTCCATTGCTCCTTGAGGAGGGAAATACGTTCACAGGCTGAAGAAAAAACTGAAACTACACTGCAATGGTAGGCAGACGACACCATGAAAAGTCAGCACCCCCTGCTGTCCTGGTCAAGAATTGCTTTGAGCGCAGAAAAATCAATGCAGAACAGAGAGAAAGAAACGGAGAACCATAAACGAAAAAAATGTCTCCATCAGCACATCTGCATCTGAGTGCAAATTTGCAGTCGGAGAAGTATTAACTTGGCTTTAGCTAACACACTTTTGGCTAGCATGGAGTAGCCAATCCTGGATCGGCATTTATTTTCTTTGGTAATAATTAGCTGTACCGACAAGAATGGAGATAAGAAAGACAATGTATATTTACTCCTGTGGTATTCCAGAGTACATATTAATGCATATTAAGGTATATGTGATGTTCAAAAGATTTAAATAAGCAGTTATTCACATTTTAGACAAGTATACACAAATCTCAGTTATTCATGCGTAGCTGTGGTCCCTAACTCTGCTTTAAACCTCTCCACAACTTCTTTTCCATCCTGTCGGCTGTTTTCCTTGGTCTTCTTGATGCTGTATTTTTTTTTTTTTCACTAACGTTCTCTGACAAATCTCTGAGACCCAGACACAACAGCCTGATTGATACTGAGAAATGTATTCAGAGAGATAAGATTTCTATTCTTAAAGAGTTTATGGATCATTCTCATTGCATTTGTTTTTTGTTTGTCTAAAGGGTAAAAATGTGCCAATGTACATTTCTACATTTACTTATCCTAACCTATGTATGTATGTATGTATGTATGTATGTACTGTATGTATGTATGTATGTATGTATGTATGTATGTATGTATGTATGTATGTATGTATGTATGAATGTATGTAGTAACTTCACCGTTCAGACTGTGGCAAATCTGTGACTTTTCAAATATGGACAGGACATGAGTACCCTATCAGCATCCTCGCCTCAGTCACCCGGTAGAAGGTAAGGATGTAGGGTGTGGAGGGAGGAGGGGGCTCTGAGACGATTCTTTATGCAGCTCTGTGTATTGCTTTCATGTTGTCCAGCCGGTAACTAAGTTGGATTGCTGGGGGCAATGGCTAATTCACACCCTTAGATCACGAGCATGAAATGAGAGAGCAGGGAGTGCTAAAGCCCTGAGGTTAATGATAGCTCCATGGCACCACACAGCCAACACTGCCTCACCCCCCTCCATACAAACCTGGCCAAATGGTTTCATTTTAGATGATCCCTAGAATCTCCTGGCAGAAGGGGAGATGAGCAGGGAACACCTGAGATATCCAGCCTGATTTCAGAGACGGAAAAAGGAACAGGAGTGTCCATTTTTTTTCTCTCCCCCACTCTTTAAATTTTGCCCTCTTGTAAATATTTTGCCGTAAGTCAAGCATCTGTGCCTTTTTTGTGTGTTTACCAAATACAAGGCTGTGTGAATGGACACAGCAGGAAGCCCACACACAATCTATTCTGCCATGATGGAGGCCGTTTTTTTTTTACAGAGATCAGCAAAAAAGGAAAGACATATTTAAAAAGAAGAATACAAGTGTGAAGGACTTAAAAAAATATTCTACTCTCCTTACTGAACAAGCATGTTGATGAAGACCCCCCCCACCCCCACCCCAACCCACGCGCTTTCCCCACTTCCTTCTTTTCTTTATAACCCCTCCCCCCACCTCAAAAAAGACCCCCTCTTTTAAAGTTATTTCAAATATCCCAGCATGGCTTTGTGAAATCTGTTTGTTTGAGGGCAGCATTAGATGTGACCAGCGTTTTATTGTGACATAAAACCGCATTTCTTCCTTGGCAGATTAAAAATAAAATCGGTTAATAAGAAAAGCTGTCAGCAGCAGAAAATGGCTGACATAATCCGTTTATCCTCCAAGCAATAAAGATACTGGTCCTTGGGAGTCTATCTTTCCTCTTATGTTATTTTGCCCAAAACATTATCTTCTGTGCATTCAGATGGATTAAGAAGTCATAAGGGAGATAGAAAGAAAATGACAGATACAATACACATATATATATATATTCTGTTTTATTCCCCATCAAACACATTAACTTAACATCTGATCCTAGAGTTAATGAATAAAGAGCAAAAGGACAGCTCCCTAAAGTGTGATGAAAATAGATTAAAAACTGGAGAAGTCATCAAAGCCAAGGAGCAGACAAAATTGACCCCAGCTCACAATAAAATGGCACCAACTTTACTTTTCCCTCTACTCGAAGGAAGTGATGTGCAGATAGACAGAAATTAACTGTCCACTATTCTCAGCACACAGATACAGGAAATCCTAAAAATGCTGTTAGACTGTTTCTACTGTTTCCTGTAATTTTGTGTAGCATCAAGTTATGCCTCATCTTTGATGTACAGTGTGTGTCACTTTTGTTTTAAATAGTTCATGCATATGGGGAGCAACATTGTGGAATGTACACAGTTGTACTACATCATGAGCAGAAAAAGAACTTTCACACCATTATGTCATTTAATTATCTCTCTATATATATATTAGGGGTCAGGAATTTAATTCTTCAATTGCGATTAATTAATTATAGAAAAATAAGCAAGCTAATAAAATATCACAGTTTGCATTACAATCAATGTGGTACAATTGTTTGAGCATGATTTCCTGGTACTTATATTAAAATGATGCACAAGTGAGAGCTAGGCATGTAGGGTGACCATCCACTGCACTCTCAAGTGGTTTTTCATCATTGATCAGGGGACCATACTTAAAATGACATGTCCGATGTATGCAGAACGACAGATCCCACAGCTGATGTGGCCATAGAAACTTTAATAATGCTGTGCAAAGTGAGATTACACTTGTAAATTGACTGAGGAGGGTGAATTAAAAAAATGAAACACTAAGTTTACACAGTTTTTATTGTCTTTTTGAGACTGCTTCTTTTTACTTTTATTATACTGAATAGAAAAAAATTATCATAATATTTCAGATTTGTGTTTCATTTTGTCAATTAAAAAGTAAACTATTATTGGTACTGATAAAATTTCTAACTCAGGAGACTAATTATTTCTAGCATTATTATAAGTCATTTTTGTAGTCATGAAAGCCTTTTAGAAGTTTGTTATTTAACTATCGTTTCTAACCACAGAGAATGCATGCTTTAAAATAAAAAAATCAGAAGTCAAGGCTGAGGAAAGTGTCCACTGAAAAAGGTAAGTGTCCTGAAAAAATCCAAATATGGTCACCCTAAATTAAGAATCTTTTTTTTAAAAGACAACGTTCTGAAAGTATGCTTAAATGACACTTTGTTTCGAAGTCAGATTTTTTAAAATGAGTCCCATTCATATATGTAAAAATATACATACTCACATTACAGGAGAACCAAACCCAAATACAATATTCAGAAAGGCACAATAAACCTTTTTTTATATTGATTTCTAATAACAAATACTTTAAGAAATAGTTTTATTTCGGAGCAAGGAAAATTTCTAGTGTGAAACCACTCAGGAATAGCCACTAGTGCAATAAAATCACCTGCATTTCTAGCAGTCTTGTGCCATATCCATAGTTATTAAAATTAATGATATCAAAGTGTAAGTGTAACATTCTTTTAGTACAGTTGTCAGACTTACAAAGAGTCATACCTCTGTTGATCAAACTATTTCCCCGGCTTCAAGCAGTGATGATTTTATGGAAATCCATCCACTCATCCATCCTCTTCTGCTTAACCAGGGTCAGCTTGTGGAGGCATAAGCCTGAGCAAAGAGACCCAGACTTCCCTCTCCCCAGCCACTTGGGCCAGCTCATTGGGAGGAATCTAAAATAAATTAACTCTTAAAAATGAAATCATTGGCATTCTCTCAAACATGATAACTTCTCTCTCAGTAATTGAGGCAGCATTGGAGAGAATTGTAGAACCATGTTTGTGTTTGTACTGTTTTGATTCTTTCGTTTTTTTGGAATGATCAAAAATATTAGCTTCATCTGAAACTAGAACTTTATGTTAGACCCAATCCCAGCCAAATTATTAATGGAAAATTATATAGGGTCTTAAAATTGCTTTAAAATTTCTTAAGAAATCCTCCCTTAATCAAAATGACTTAGTTAATTACAGACCTATATCTAACCTTCCTATTTTATCCAAAATCCTTGAGAAAATTGTTGCGAATCAAGTCCTGTATGTGAGCATATAAATGGCAACAACAGAAAAATTAGAGGCAGATCTTTTAGTTATCAGTCTCATCTCCAGTGGAACCTGCTCCCAGTTTTAGTCAGTGAGGCAGAAACTCTATTTTTAAGACTAGGCTTAAAACCTACCTTTTTGATAAAGCTTGTAGTAGAATGGCTTAGGTTATTCTGGGCAATCTCTGTAGTTATGCTGCTATAGGCTTAGAATGTTGGAGGACAGACTGACCACTTTCTTTGCCCTGCTACATTTCTCTTCTACTATTCTCCAGATGCATGTTTTTTGCTGTTGTTTCAACTGTTCACCTTTTTTTCTACATGTTTTTATCTCCATAGAAGCTACACCTGGTCTGGTATCTTGCTCAGCTACAACACTCCTTTGGATGGGGAGCATCGGCTCAGATGATGCTCTTAGTGACCGGACATCCTCCATATACTTTTGTCGACTTTTTACTTTCTTTAATGAAGAAAGTACTCTTACAGTACATCAGTTCATTTTGTTCTTTCTCCGTCTCTGCTCTTTCTTCTTAAATTCCCAGATGGCCATGACCACATGTACTGAGCCAGGTTCTGCTGGAGGATTCTTCCGATTCGTTCCTCTCCACTGTCGCTAAATGCTTGCTCAGTATGAGGGATTGCTAAGGGATTGCATGAGCGGGGCACAACTTCACATCACCGACTTAACGCAATATGTTGGGATTCATTACATAGAAAACTTTTAACTGTTTAACTGTTTATACTTTGCACTGAATTGACTTTTCTTGAAAAGTGTCTTGAGATGACATATGTTGTGAATTGGCACTATATAAATAACCTGAATCAAATTCTGTCAGTTGACACCAGGCGGTTCTCGCTTCTAGCGTGGTACATGGGGATGTTATTTTCTGATTTTCCAAGTAAGAAACTCTGCTCTAGTTTTGAGAAACTCTGTACTTACCTTCTTGCTCTCCTCATAGATCCTTCCTGGATTTCCATGATCTTTCTCTGGAACCTTCCAAGCAAAAACTATTTATTAGTTTGGTTCCAGTCTGGTCAGCCTCTGCACCACTCCCCTCACATTAACCTCAACAACACTCAACTTCACCTTCGCTGTCATCAAGCTGCTTGCCTGTCCGCCCAGAAACACCTTCACCTGCAGAGAAAGAGTACTTACCTTCACTGCCGCCGATCCTGGAAATCCTACAGATTCCTCTGAGCCATCCACGTTAGAAGGGCAAAGACAGTTAGCGGACCCCACACTCACCTCCAGCCAACCACAGACCTCCTTTTCATACTTCCTTCCTCCAAGCATCACTTTTATAGGCTACAAGACTCCTACTTCCAACATCATATCTCCAGATTATCTACATTCAGTTAACCTCAATAACTACTCCTCTTGCAGTTCAGACTCTTCTACTTGGTTTCCCGGTTCCTCACGAGACGACCCAAAGATCTTTGCAAAATAAAACTTCTTTTAAGAGAACATAATTTGTCTACTCTGTCTGGTGTTGTGAATCTGAGTCCTGAAACCAAATCATGTCACCTTCGACCTCATGATTCTCATTTGGTCTGACATGCACTGTGAAATGTAAGGTCTTGTATAGCAGGTATGTGCATCTCCTAATCAAGTCCAATCAGTTAAATTAAACACAGCTGGACTCTTTTGAAGGAGCAGAACCATCTCAATGAGGATCAGAAGAAATGGACAGCATGTGAGTTAAATATGAATGTCACTGCACAGGGTATTCTTTCTTTTTTGTTAAATGTGCAACATTTCTACATTTCTGCTTTTTTCTGTCAAGATGGGGGGCTGAGTGTACATTAATAAGAAATAAAATTAACTTTTTTTGATTTTAGCAAATGGCTGCATTGAAACAAAGGGTGGAAAATTTAAATGGGTCTTAAATCTTCCTTACTATCTAGAGGGATACAATGGGTCAAAGAAGTATTTACCCACCACTGGTTGTTATGTTACTTCTTCCTAAAAAGCTCTTCCATCCTCCCCATGTTACATATATTAATAGCACCTGTTTAAAGTTATTATCTGTATAAAAGACACATATCCACACCTTCAAAGTCAGACTCTAACCTCCACCATGGACAAGACCAGAGAGCCGTCTAGGAACACAGGGGACATGATTTTACACCTGCACAGGCTGGGATGAGCCAATCTACAATTAGCAAACAGCTTGGTGAGAAAAGATCAGCGCCTGGAGCATTTATTATAATAAATAAATAAATACATAATCCCTAACAACCTCATCTCATGCAGTACACATGACCTTCAGAACGATGAGGAAACAGCTCAAAACTACGCAAAGAGAACTAGTCAATGAGCTAAAGAGAGCTGGGTCCACAGTAACAAAGATTACCATTAGTAACACACTACGCCATCACAGATTAAAATCTTGCAGCACTTAAAAGGTCCCCCTGCTTAAGCCAGCACATGCTAAGGCTTTTCTAAAATTTGCAAGAGACCTTCTGGAAGATCCATAGGAGGATTTGGAGAATGTCATTAAAGGAACAAAATCACATAAAAAAGTCCAAAAGAATTTAAAGATAATCTGGAAAGTTTCAGCAAAGATACAGTCTCTTCTCCAACCTTGTGTGTTGTAATATGAGAAGTCTGTTCTTTTAGCAAATTATGCAAAATCTTGACACCAGGTGTATCATTTTATTTTATCAGAAATAATTGATTCAAACATGTTTTTATTTAATATTATAATAACACAATCAAATTTTATTTTAGTGTCTCTACCAAGGGTTCTGATAGATGTGGTCGGTACTGTGGTGTTACTTCAGTGTATAACAGACATGATAAACGAGCAGGAATCCACCACTTTCTCTTTATCCAAACTGAGAGAAAGCAGGACACAACTGAGGTTTGTTCAGAGATGAACTGCTCCTCTGGGATTCACATGACTGACAGATAAAGGCACAAGCGGAGCCGACATGTGGTCAGAGATGTGAGGCCGGTCGTGAAATGCTGATTTGGATCTGCGTGAGCGGGAGAGGCCACGCCGGGGCGTGGGGGCGGGCGGCGGTTTGTGAATGATGAAGGGGGTGGAGACGCCTCTGAGTGGCAGCCAGCGCGTGCCGCAGTGTTGAAGCTCTGAACTCAGCCTCTGTTCTGTTTAATCATGTCGGCTCGACTGGTAATGAATTTTGATTATGCCTCTAAAGGCAGCCACGTTGGGTTGGAGGCCGGGTTAGAAGGGTGAAATATTAATATCTTCCTAGATTATGCATGAAACCTGTGTGTGTAATTTTCCCATCTCCTCTTGTCCGCCAGCAAATTGTTAGTACTTCATCATTAGCAAGGAACTTTTGCAATTCCATTTGTCTTTTCCGTGAAAGCTGTGATGTGATTAATGCAGTCCTTGATTCATTAGTCCATCATCTCTGTGGTTTTAACTGATCACTACAGATACATCATGCTCTCCACAGGGCCCTGAAGCGTAGATAAACAGTCAGAAGGCTCAGAAGGACTATCTGATGATCTATTTTGCTTGGCTCTTATGGGGGGGCGGAGGCCACATTACTCACAATGGTAAGAGCCCCAACCCACCGCACTCAATGAACAGCTTTTGTGTGTATCTGCCAGAGAAGACCCAGCTATTAAACTGCCATCACATTTATTGGTGGGGGGGGCAAAAGACTTAGACGTCATCCAGCTATCATTCCCTCCCCAAAAATATGTTTGCAAAGAAAAAGTGTGGGCATAATTAAGTAGACATGATCCAAAGAAGTAAAGCCTTTCTGCAGGGCTTCATAATAATAATAATAATTGGGACACCGTAAGA
Source organism: Apricaphanius iberus (assembly GCA_028564705.1). Lineage (NCBI taxonomy): Eukaryota > Metazoa > Chordata > Actinopteri > Cyprinodontiformes > Aphaniidae > Apricaphanius > Apricaphanius iberus. The sequence continues at coordinate 359,085 of JAPXFQ010001011.1, read as the reverse complement.
ATTGCAAGCATCAGCTTTGGGCTACTGAGCCCCTCAGAAGGGAAGCAAACAAGTTAGACTTTGCACTAGTAATACATATTTAGGAGTGACAGCCTTTCTCAGCCTAATAAAATATTTGCTTTGGCTTAGGAGGAATGACAGAGCAGTTGTTAGACCCTGCAAACGGGCCACTGAACAAAGAAACAACATTAATACATTGAGCTGAGTTTAGCAATACACAATCCACAAAACCTCTTCACTATGAAGTTAAAATGTAACAAAGTCTTACAGTATTAAAACAGTATAATTTTTTATTTGGTTGCAGAGAACTACAATTCCCAATCGCATTATCTGGTTAGCTTAGTCGAGCTTCTCACACTCCACTTCGGTTCGATTCAAGCCGGAATTAGGTGTATTCAATTCAATTCTATTCAAAAATACTTTATTGATCCATGCATCTTTGCATGCATTTCAAAAGTCTGATTTTAGTTGGACAAAGGTAATAATAATCGACTTTCTCTTGCTGCATGTAAAAATACTAAGAGAGAAGGAGGAACCATAGAGCAGAGAGATTTACGCCTGGTTCACACTGGCCGTGGTAGCAGCACTGTCAGGGAAATCACCCTCTATCCGTTGCCCACCTGTTCACACCAGACGCGTATTTCTCCACGACAGTCAACAAGCGCTTCCGCTCAGCTGTTGTTTATTCAGAGCTATTTTTTTTTTTTCATCACAGGTAAGTAAATAACCTGATAAAACAATTATGCAATTTTTCTGTTAGGAGGTTTGTACACTTTTATTTATTTTATATATAGGAAGATATACGGAGGGTTCCACAGGGTCAAAATTTGCATTCCAGTAGGAAATCTGATTGAGAATTGTTCACATGATGTTTTATATAGTGTAAGATGCAAATTTGAAGCTTGTCTAGTAGAGAAGCTGTGAATTTGAGCATTAGTATGAAAATAACTCAATTGATTTTGTAACCTTTTTCCTGACATGTGTAATTTCATATTTCCAGCAAAGTTTTCATTAATCATGACTCCTAAAAACCACGTTGACCGAACTTGCAAGATTTCTTCATTACTAATATGGATTTTAATTTGATCACTTTTGTTTTATTTCCAGCAAATACCATATAATAAAAAAGTTTGACATTCAGTGACAATTTCTTTGCTCTAAACCATTTAGAATAATTAAAAATGATTATAATTTATTTTATTTATAAAAGTGGTATAATATTGAACATTATGACACCTTGTATCATCTCTATAGTCTATTAGATACACAAATATGATCGCATTTGCAAACTACGGTATTTTATTTAGAAAAATTGCCTTTTTTTTCACAGTTGACTGGATTGTCTTGTGTGTCTTGGTGTGACCTGACTCTATGATGATCGCTTCATGCATGGCACGAGTTTGCTGTGGAAGACAGCGGCACTCCGTGTTTCGTGTGAACCACACCAAAGGTTAACAAGGTCGGCGAATGGAAGCGGTCTCCATTCTTGGTCCATTCCTCTCATATTTTTGAGAGCTGTTTCAAGCCATGAAATCGAATATTAAAACTAAAAAAATATTATTTGTTTCCCACAGGGAAATTTAATGTTGTCATGCATCGTATCATCCAAGTATCGTTAAAGAATTAAAGTGTATGGTGGTGCTGCGAGCCAAAGGGATCTCTGGTAGCAGTAGTCTCGCAACGAATCTGAACAGGACTCTGATCAAAGACTAGCTGTATGACAGCCTCGTGGCTATCATGGCTAACAGCTCAAAATCCAGGCAGCAAAGACCATATGAAACAGTAACATGTCCTCAATGAAGCCATTAGGTTATGGCAAGAACTGCAAATTCGACTCATTCACTCTTACTGCTCCTCTTTAAATATCTGTGGTTTGAAAACTTGGCAGAGAAACGTTGGAATCTGGGATATGATCCTTGTCCATTATGATGGAAAAAAGAGATTGTTTGAATCTTCTTCTGCTCTATTTGCTATTTGGTCCAGCTCTGAATCCACGAAGCCCTTTTTCAACTTGTCTGATTTGAGGTCATAGTTGATGTATTGTTTGAACTTCTGATATTCTACTTAGCCACTCCCAGGGATGCACCGATACCAATACTGGTGTCGGATATCAGGGCTGATACCGTTCTAATGTACTCATATCGCCATTGGTGAGTTAACCGATACCATGAACAAACACTTAAAATGTGGAAACTCTGCAAAAATTTCACATGAAATGTTTTGTGGTCATTTTATTCATATTTAATTTTTTTATTTATATCACCATCAATTGTTCTAACAAGTAGAGAGGAAAATAAAACCTGTCTTCCAATTCATTGTATTTTTTGTGTTTTAAAAGTATCGGTATTGTTATTCAGTATCAGTAAGTACTCAGATTCAAGTCTCTGCATTGTGTCGGTTTGAAAAAAGTGGTATTGTTGCATCCCTAATTATCACCATTCTTATGTCTCATAAAAACAGTCATTTTTTTTTTTTTAAAGTAAGAGCAAAATTCTTCCAGAAGCTCAGCATCCAAAACCATGGGGAATAATTATCCAAGCGAGCAACACCTCGACTATATTGATATATACTATATTGAAGAAACGTCTAGAAATGTCTAGAAAAAGTACTCCAGCATGCTTTTACTGAGAACACTGCAACTGTAGAATATATTTATGATGTTTTTGCTTCTTAGAGTTGTGTTCCCAAACCTGTGTACCCTACACCAGCAACTGGAATAACTCCTGATTTTATCAAGGCAGTTACACTTGCTAATGATCAGTTATTTAACTGTGCATATTTGATTAGACACCATGCTGTTATGTCCTTTTTATTAGTTATGTTGGCAGCGACGATGGGCTTTGTTTTTCCTATTAATGTAGTACGTACATTGGGAAAAGCTCAGAACTGTATACCTGCATATTTTTTCTCAGTACTTTTAACTAACACAAAAATAGGAAAAGAAATAGAATTCATGAAGCTGAAATGATACAAGTTAATCTTAATCAAACTTCTCAGAAATTCTCTGTTCTTTATAATGAAAATGATTTACTGGGCTGAATGTGTTTAAAGAGGCAATTCAAACATGGAAAGGGAGCATACAGTGAAGGATTATGAAAAAATTCAAATGTTTGCTGATGTGTAGGTAGAATAATATAACCAAGAGAAAACTGAGCAGGATAAAAACGTCAAGAGGCTATTGGTTGGTTTAGGATCACATTCAGATTAGTAATGATCAAAAGTATAATTAATAACTTATACTAAATGTCAGAGTTGAAATATAAGCAGTTAAAGGACGTATTTTTTATGAAAAGACAGATTCTTTCAGTGCGTTTGAAATCCATGTACAGGGTAAAAGATGAACCTTCAAAAGGTGTTTACTGTCTGTCATAAGGAGAAAGGATTTCATTGTGTAGTGATTTTTTATAGAATGCATTAAATTGCTGTCTGTAAGTTTTGCTTTTAAAGGGAGAATCAAGGGGCAAACAAAACAGTGCTAATGGGTGCAATTTACCTCTAGCCTCCTCTTTAAAACCAAGAAAGCTAGGAGAAATTCAGAGGGCTAATTTAATTGGCCATAACAGGGAGACCTTGGGTAATTTGTTTGAAAACGCCAGTGTGTGAAATGAATGTGGAGTCTTTAACTGAGGAGCTAGTCTGCTTCATATCATGTAACTGATGTTAGAAACCAGTTCTTCAGATGAATTTCTATACAAACCAAACACATCAAGTGAAATGCAAAAAAATGTTCATGTCCCATGGCCTTTTTATATTTTGTCAAATTAAAACACAGATTTCAGTGTATATTATTAGATTTTTTTGTGACATACCAATTAAAGTACAAAATAACTGAGGAGAAGTGTAGAGGAAGAAATAAGTATTTGAAAAGTGTCATTATTGGCATATCTAGTCTACCTATTTTACTCCAGTAAAACCAACAGTTTTCATATACCACCTGTTTGTAATTTAATCTCAGTATAAATTTAACATTGTCTCCACGTGTTTTTAGGTAATAAAACAGTATCTAAACCTACCGAGACATGGTCCTCCACCAACAAGCAGTGCAAGGAGAACATTATTAAGTGAGGCAGCCAAAAGGCCTATAATAACTGGAGGAGCTGCAGAGGTCCACTGCTCAGGAGGGAGAGACTGTTGACAATATAACTATTACTCCACTTCTCTTTTGTGAAGCTTGTAATGAAGCAAAAATAAATGAGCTAAACAGACTAATACAGTATGAATTTTTTTTTCCCTGTCACCCTGCAAATAGCTACTACTAGGGATCCAACAATTCCATTTTACTTCCAACTGATGCGATACTGTGACTTCTAACAGACAAAAATGTTGTTAATTGGAAGATTTTTCTTCTCTGTTTGTTACAACAAATGAAGACGAATTAGACAGAAAAATAAAATATTAATAAAAATGACCACAATAGAAAAATTTAAAGTAAAAAAGAAACATTTTCTGTGATATTATTTCAGAGTTTCCACATTTGATGTTCATGGTATCGGTTAACAAAATGGCTCAACGCAATCTGCGGGGATTCCTTAAATAGAAACTTTCAACTGACTGGAATGTTTGTTTAATTTTATTGAAATGACTTTTCTTGTAAAGTGCCTTTAGATTGAATCTGTTGTGAATTTGCACTATATTAAATAAACTGAATTAAATTTAATTGAATTAACTTTAACGAGTATGACTACTTTGGAATGATATCTCTCAATACCTGATACCAGTATCGGTATCAGAGCATACTCAGTTACAACCAATTTTTTTTTCTGATTACCCACAAAGCAAGCCCAAGAGGCACTTGTGCCGCAGATTGAAAATTGGGGGTTTATATCAAAGCATTTTCATCTGTTAAAATGTCCCAGTCAAATTCCAGTATGCGTAAATCAAATTGAGAATCTTTGGCAAGAAATGAAAAGTCTTTTCACAGATGCTTGATATTTAATGTAAACTAACAGAGGCAAGAAAAAAAAAAAAGCTGATGGATTGTTCGAAATGCCACAATTCCAGGTTTTTAATAAGTAAAAAAGCATCTAAAAACATTGATTCCTTTCCTTCCACTTTACAATTATGTTCTACTAAACCCCAATACTATATACCATGTATTGTGACAAAGATTTTAATAGTTTATAAGGCACAGCAATAAGAATGGCATGTTGACACGTTCATGGTAAAAAAAACTGGAGAAGTAAATCGACCCAAAGGCAACCAGCTGACCGTGTTCACTGTACCACAGCCTGTGTGTCTGTGGAAGGAAGTGTTTTATCAGGTAAAAAGGTTCCACATGAAAACACAAGCAGCAGGGAGAGCTTAATGTGAAATTCAAATACTGTCAATTTGTTCACAGTGGCGACAATGTCAGACTGGCGCCGTATTAACCGGCAAGCTCTGATAAAACAGGTCTAAGTCAGGCGCAAATCCACCCGCACTTGTTCACTGTGGCCTAGTAGTGCGTATCAGCCCGGACTGGAGCAGACACTCTTATTGCATCAGAAACCTAATAAGCACTTGGTCCCACTTAACACTAAGTGCTACCAGATATGTGTTTAATATCTGCTAGTCCAGGTAGTCAGGGGGTTTAAGCTACAAAAATGTCATTTCACGTCTGTAATCCTGTCTATTACTCAGAGGTTTTAGGGGTCTAGTTTTCAGGAGAACACTGTCACATTTAGCTGGCAGAGAAAACCTCTCACTGTGGATATTCATGGATACATCTTCTTTTTATTTCACAACTAAAAGGATGCTAGAAAGCTGCATAATGAAAAGCAACAGAAGATGTGCTTCTCTGTTCATCTTGTCCCCGCCTGGCAGTGTTAGCCGACGAATACATTTTTATGTTGCCATCTTCTAATATAAAGTCATAAATCTTGAAGCAATGATCTTTTGTTTGATTTGCCAGATGTACAAAATGCAGCATATTTACCAAAATGAGAATGTGCAATTTGAGACAATCAGACAAAAGAGGAATTAACTAATTGGTCCAAGAACTCATTAAAAGCTATTATTAGACAGATATTACAGATATTCATATTGATTCTATTATTCTTTAAATCTGGGGAAGGTAAAAGTTGGTGGCACAAATGCCAGGATGCTGAACAGGATTTGGTTGGTATAGTACAAAGTCTAGACTCTGATTTGGACCAGAATCCCACATCGCATTCTATTTTTGGGCACCCTCAGTTTAGAGTTATCAGAAAGCCATGTGGAAGAGGCTGCTATAACTCAGGCCGTTAATAACCGGGTCACTGAAAGCAGTGATCTGTTAGTTATGAAACAGGAGGACAACTCTGCTTTTGTTGTCCGCACATAACATGTACTGAGCTGTATTACAGACAAGACCATCAGAACAGAAAGGCAGTAGGCTAATGTTAGCTTAGCATCTCAGCTAACATTTCCCTGTGCAAAGATCCACAGCTGAGAGGAATGTTTTTTGCTGAATGCTTGGTATGGCCACATAATGCAGAATCAGAACAACTAATTAATTTAGACACCGAATGTAGTTTGTTTGTGGTAAAAGTAACAACTGTGTCACCACGTCATCAGACTGTTTTTTATTAAACTTCAAGTCTAACCTGGTCAACTAAATACATGAATGGAAGTTGTAAACGGTGTTAAAGTAAATATGAGCTTCGTAAGGATCTGCTTTTTGTTCATGTAGCAAAACTTAGGTTACCTTTTTTATTTTTATGTGAGGATATGCAAAGTTATTGCCTCTGCTGGTTCCCTTACCTGCATTAAGAAAGTATTCTATAACCGAAGAACGTTGGTGAGTAACTAAATACTCGAAGTGGTTAAGGCTAACAAGCTTGTCAGCAATACATCTCTTTTAGCGGACTTTAGTCATTTAAAACAAGAAGGATAAAAAAGATATTATAGAGGATATTAGCAGTTTGTCCTATTACAAGCGACTGTGACAAACAATGTCCCCGTTTCTCCATTAAATAACTTTGCTTTGGCCTGCCTGATGTATCAATCTGCCAAATCTACTGCGATTTGTCAGTCCGTCCTGGCTCCCCTCAACAAACAAAGTAAACTTTTGCATTTTGCATTCAAACTTTTAAGCCTAGTTCATATTTCTCTATCTGTGGAGACCCAAGGGCTCTTCAACAGGCATGCAAGGACAGATGGAGAACAGCCCAACTTTTTTAACAATGCGTCAAACGCAATGGAGAGTGCCTCTTTCACAATGATGCCTTTTTAGTCATTCATAAGAGCTCGGCCTTATTCTTTTCACAAAAGATTACACCATGCTGATATAAGACCAGCGTTGAGGCAATATTGCTGTAATATTACTAAGCTTTACAGCACAAATGCAACAAAATTCCTGCAATGCCCTGCCGTCACGGTTCATTCATAAGACACCCTGTGCCTGGGATAGTACCCCAATATGCCGGCACAGTGTGTCTTGTGAAAGAGGAATGTGATTGGTCAGGTGATTTCACCAGAATGGTGAAAACTCGCTCTCTGTCAGCCATTGGTTCTTAAGTAGATGCGCATTTACAAGCTGAGGCACTGTACATAAACTGTCGTTGACCAGAGATGTCACTGTAGGCAGACTCGTCAGGTAAGATGCACCCCCTGCTGTCTTGGCAGAGAACACCAACAAAGAAGTATAAAAGGAAAACTTCTCTATCAATGCGTTTTGAGATTAAGCTTGCTGATGGACAATCATAAACTGGGCTTTATTTTGCACAGCAGTATGTTTCTGTACTTTTCTGGGTTTCATAGTTGTTTTGAATTTATCCTGGGAAATTGTTATAGTTTATATCTGAGTAGCTTGATAGGTTCCACCACTATTAGGATGTGTTTAAATCTTATACAAGCCCTAGCTGGCTACGTCATGTTTCTAAACATGGTCAAAGAAGTATTATAGATAACTATACAAAACCTTACTTCAAAACTGAACAAACGATTTAATGTTGAAGTGACCTACATCTGCTGGCACATGATTAGGCATTATAAAGTTTTAAACTGAAATGCCATACATCACAGTGTGTAAGTATGAGAGTGAATGATCAATGCAATTGTGAAGCACACTGAGGTTGTCAAAAAGTACTATATACATACAATCCATTATAATACTAATTATTATCATTGTAAATGTGGCAGTGTGGAGGTCCTTTCACTGTGACTTCGATGATCATGTGGCCTGGCTGCTTGGCCCAGCGATATCCCTTGGGCTGAATGGTTAGTGCACATGACTCTCATCCAGGATTCGTGGGATTGAGTCCTGCCCGTGCCTTTGTTGTACGTCTTGCCACATAAGGAACAAATGTGTTTTAAAAATATTTGTAGTAGTGTAGAACATTGGGAACGTATAGCTGATTTTCATATGTATGTGTTTTGGCCCTGTGATTGGTCCATCACTCATTGACCCTTAGAAAGAAGGACCAGTCGCCTGGTTGCCAAGAACAGGATTAGACAAGTAAAAAAAAAAAAAAAAAATGAATGAACCTTTCCGCAGTTCAAATAATAATGAGGCAAAATAAAAAAATAATACAAAAAGATTTTTCACTTTTTGTAGTCATAGAAGCCATTAGCCATAACATAAATCTTAACACATCAGCATAAAACCCAACTTCCCATCCCACTAGACTAATAGTGTTCTGACTGATGAAGCTGTAAATCTAATCAGAATATCTTATTAATAGTCTGTGGTTCAAATATGGCTGATAATCTAGCTCAGAATTTTTTTTAAATGAAGCCATCCGCTTTCTGAACAAATTGGGTTGACATTGTTTTACACAAAACTCCGGCTTTTCTTTGCTTTCCGACAGATAGGAGGCTGAAAATCCCTTTTTCTCTCAGCCGAGACAGACACAAACAGTGACTCTCTCCTCTTCTCCAGAATGCCTCTAATGCGCCCTAATCCTGGCTGAAGACAGACGCCGGTTGTGTGTGTAAGAAATATCTCTTTGCTTTTTCTGCCTCAGTTCATTATTTTTCTTTCTTGTCACTTAGTGTGATAGGTTGGACAGAGGCGCACAGATGAGCACTGAAGACACAGTCACAAGGCCTTAATCTAGTCTTTAATGCGTGACTTCAGAGATGTCATTTATCTTGTGACTGCAGCAGGCGTCCACAAAACTTTATCTCTAATAATATATTGATGGATTAAAGGGGTCAGCCAGGAGACCAGGCAAGAAAAATTGCTTATTGACATCAAAATACAGCGCCCCAAAACCTGATAAACATAGGGACAGGAGAGTGGAAGTCAGAAAGAGAAGGAAAAGAGAGAGAAGAGGGAGGGGGGGGATTGAGTTGGGGTATTGTGAATGTTTGCACCCGGTAATTTCCTTCCTTCACAAGAGCCTCTGGTGGTCTGAGCCCTCGGCTTGATAAAAAAATAAAAAAAATAAAACCCAGCCTCTCCTGCTCTCGAGCGAGGCACTGTGCAGTTGCCGAAAGGAAAAAAGCCGGTGACTGCTAGGTCATTTCCACGTTTATCTTGACATAAACTCCCCCACTACCGCCACCTCAACACCAAGCCTTCTACACACACGCGTGCACACGTACACACAGCTCTGCACCTTATTAATCACACTTAAGTGCCGTGTGAGACTGGAGCACTCGTGCGAAGGCGACTGAAAGCAGGAACCTGAATGTGTGGCATTATCAGGAAAAGCACTGCTGTAGAAACTTGGGAGACTACCGGTTGTCTCCTTCATTTTGCCATTTCCCCACAGCTCAGAGAGGAGTGCATAGTGTTCTTTATCTGAGCAAATAGGACACTCTTTAGTCAGCTTGATGTTAGGATCCACATACTGTAAAACCCCTCTAAATATCTATTTATGGGTAGAGCCGGGACAAATACAGTCAACTTTGACGTACAAGTTTTGGATTAAATTCTTCGGAAAGATGTGCTTTTTGATGGCTGCTCATAATTCCAGCGTATGACGTAAATCAGTTTGGCACTCCTGTTTATTGGTTCATTATATCTGTTCAAAATACCAATCATAAAGAGGACTGAAGTATAAATTACTAAAAGAATTGATGTCACATTTTGTCACGTTTCCCCCACAAACTTCAATGTATCTTACCGGAATAAAATGTAGTGAACCAGCGGAAAGTGGAATACAATTGGGAAATAGAAAGAAAACGCTGCTTGGTTTTTGACTATTTTTCCAATAAAAGTCAGTAAAATGTTGCATGCATTTATATTCTGCCCTCTTTGCAGATCCATCATTTATTGGAATGCTTTGGCCAAAATTATTCCATTACATGCCTCTGTATGACTTTCTTTTAGCAAAAGATTATTTTTGCTGCTTTTCCTGTTAACAGATTTTTCACCTGAGCTTTGGGACCCTACAGCTCCTCAAGAGTTAAAACTACATACTTTGTGAACGGACTATTGGTCTTTTTTTGGGAAATAGCTCATTCTCAGTCTCACCGTACGGAGAGTGTTTGTGAACATTGCAGGCCTGGCTGAAAAAAACCATCCACACAGCATGATACCTCCACCGCCATGTTTGAAAGTAAGGGAAGGTGTGTTCCAGCTGATGTTATTTTTTTTGTTGTTGTCTTTTTTTTTCTACAACACAAAACATTTGGGATGTTGGCCAAAAAGTCCTGTTTAGGTCCAACTTGTTCCATCTGGTTGCTGTGTCCCTCCCATGACTTGTGACCAATTGACTTCATATCAAGTTCTTTTAAAATTTCTTGAATGCATGCAACTAATTATGGAGACCTGCCTTGGTCTCAACACCTGTCATGTCTTGGACATGTTGTACTCAAAACCACAGCTGCAACATTCTTTTTTTTCTGCAACCTAACTCCCGACGACGTTTAAATGCGACCATTAAAGTGTTTTATTTTTAGGATTTCTACTATGTCTCTACATGCTGAGTACGAGAAGATGAAGGGGTGAAAAAACTAGAGGGAGCGACTGATTCTAATGCAAATGTAAGAATGTTTTCCCAGTCTGTACAATTAAGGAAAAAAAAGAGGTTCTCCACCTTCACTCACTCTAAACCCAGTTAACTAGCTAGATGTATATCCTTAGAGTTGCCTGCTTTGTCTGTTTAACTTTTTAATCATTTGCCAAATTTATTAAATGAAATGTAATTGAGGCTTTGCTTACACACATATTTGGGTTCACCTGAATGCAAAAAGCATAATACAGAGAGTTTGTCTGGAGTGCTGTTGTAGGATCCCTTCCTAATGAGATGATACAATTATAAAAGACCTTGAAGGCCTACATGAACAAATACATTGTGATGATTACAGTTATAGTCTAAAACATGGTATCCAATTGTTGAGGTCTTGTCTGGTTTTAATCTTTACTTGGTTTTGAGGTTGCTGGTTTTTGGCTAAAATGCTCCATTGGCCGTCTTGGCTGCTTATTTGAAAGAGTTAAGGTGGTGTTCCATGTCCTCGTAGGTTTTTAGTTGTGCCATTGCCTTTTCATTTCTGGATGAGACATTGAAGATCACTCTGTGGCATATTCAGAGCTTGGTAACTAACCCTTATTTAGACCTTTCCACTGCTTTACCTCTGACCCTTCTGCTGTGTTCATAGGCTTGTCATGATGCTGCTTGCTCATAGCGTTCTCTAACAAAAACCTCTGAGGCCTCCATAGAAGAGCTGGCATCAGCTGAATCAAGACTCCACACAGGTGAATGTTATCCACTCATTTGGTGGTTTCTTCAAGTCAACTAGTTGAACTCGGTTATATATTTAGGGGTATCAGAGTAAAAGAGGGGCTGACAACCGATGCATTGTGCACATTTTGTGGTTTCATTTGCTAAAAAGTTGAGAACCACACATCTGTTTCCTTTAATCCCACAGTTACACATTATAGAGTTGGTCTATAACATGAAATCCTTAGAAAATACACTGTGGTTTGTGGCTGTAATGTGAAAAAATGCAGAAACGTTCAAGGGGTATGAACATTTTTTTGGAAAGACACTGTAACGAACATGCTGACCTACTGAATGCCTCAAATGTGTCCACACTGTGTAGTAAATTAGGATGAAGCTCTACTTCTGAGGACACCATGCTAAGTGGAGTTTGAATTCCGATTTCAAGAATGTCACTCTTGGAAAAGTCTTTAATTACTGAGTCGCCACTCCTCACGATGGATTGTGATAAACCGCTGGGCTTACTCAAGAAATCCACCAACTGAAAGCACTTCTTTTCCCCTTTTTTTCCCTCCCCACCACCTGCTTCATCTTTGGCTGTCCCCACTTGCGTGAAAGCCACGTTTGGAGCGCTTGGCAAGTCACCGCAATCCCCAAAATAGAGTCAATTCTTCCCATTCACACACATCCTTCCAGTCCGGAAAAATTAATACACTTTACTATTGCAAGATAAAGCTATAGGGACATATTACACCAGACATATCTGCAAGCCTGTAATACTACAGAGTCAGCATTCAATAAAAGACATTTGCAACCAGGCATTTCTCACAACAACACTTGCGACAGATTTAAAAGCTTCTAAATTAGGTGCAGCTCACGCACGAAAGGTGCCTGGTAAGCAAGGAGATGCTTACTTAAAATGACAGAGTTGTTTATGGGAGGAGGGCTGGAGGTGTGGGGAAAGGGGTGGTGGGCTTTCCTCCCTCGCTTTCAAGGTGACGTGCAGGAAGAACAGTTTATGATCCCCACACTGGCCGAGTTATTTAGCCCCAAACTGTGTGCATAATGTCGGGCAACAATCAGAGAGCATAACTCAAGAGAACTCCCTCCTCATAACAGCTCCCACAGAATACTGATCCCAGGCTCATCACGCCAATCGTAGCACTATGAAAAAGGGTTTCCCCTCTTGTAGTTTTCTGCCCTTGTAACACAAATGGTTTAGAAAATTAAGTAAATGTCAACATCAGACAAAGAAAACCACTGAAACGGCAGTAAATGCTGTTTTTTAAATGATTGCATTTATTAAAGAAAAATAATCTATCCAAAAAGAGTTCCTTGTGTGGAAAAATTTCCCTTAAGCCTAATAACTGATTATGCATCCATCAACAGGTCTCATCAAGCTTTTAGAATGACTTTTTCACATCAATGTGGAGGAATTTTAATCAATTCTTCTTTTCAAGCATTTTTAAGATCCCCCAATAGCTTCACAATTGCATGTAAGTCCAGATTTTGACTGGGCGACTCCAAAACCTTCATCTTGGGTTTTTCGTTATTCAGAAGGGGACTTGCTGAATTGCTTCGGATCATTGTCCAAAGCGCTGTTTATGGAGCATATGTTAATGCACTTCAGGTTACTAACTGATGGCTAGATATTCCTGACTTTCTGCTAGGAACTAGAATTTATGTTTCATCATTACACTTTCCCCGGTCATATAGAGAACATTTCTCATAAGGCTAAAGAATATTTTCCCAAAAGTCTTTTGGATCATCAAGATGTTTCTGGAAAATCTGAAATAGTCTTCTGTGTTATTTTTGCACTCCAGGGAGTTTCCCCTCAGAACTCTCCTACTTATGCCAGTTTTTCCCCCGCCTCTTTTTTTGTTGTTGAATCACAAAAACTGACCTTAGCTAACATAATCAGGACCTGCTGAGCTTTAAATATTTTTCTGGGTTCTGTTATAACATCCAGGATAATTTACTCATGCATTCTTGGTGTAATTTCGGTAGGCTGGTTAACCACAACTCCATGCTTTCTCTGTTAATGAGTAATGGTTCTTGCTGAGGTGTATTGGGTTCCCAAAGCCGCAGAAAAATGCTTTGTAAGCCTTTCTAGACTGATTGATGCAATGACTTGTGTTTCATGGTAACATTGTGATGCTTGCTGAATTCTTCCAGCCTACCTTATGCTGTCAGATGGGTCCTGTTGACATTATTTCTTGATTCTACAGTTCAGCAGTAATCTGGTCTGAGTGTGGTTTGTAAAACTTGTACTTATCTGTTCAAAGAAATCCAGTACAAGTTATTTCAGAATTTTACCATTTTTGCAATTACTTTTTAAAATAAGGCCAGGTCGTTCTGGATCCCTTTTTTATCATCATTTTTAAAAATTATTTTTATTGTTACTCTGATTATCTCTGTCCAAAATCAACTTTAACCTTTAGGGGTGCCTAAAAAGCAAAAACAGAAGAGCGACTTTTTTACAGTTAGTATTATTGCAACCTCAGGGATTCAGATTTCTAACTTTAATCAATGTTTGAAGTTGGAACAGCTGTAATGGCAAAAGGTTGCTGAATAATCCTTTGAGTATTTGCAACTGCTCTCTTTTTTTTCCTGCGGTTTTATTTTCCTCACAGCCATTAAAAATTTAATCCAGCCAGTGTGTGCACGTGTAACATATCACCCATTGTACAGTAACAGCAACCATCCCTGCCAGAAAGGAGTGCTGGCAAAAAAAGAAAATGAAAAAACAACGAGGATGCGGCCATTTTTCATCCGGTCGCAAATCCCAAAGCACGGTGGCTCTCATTGTTCAGATACTTTTAAGAGAATGCCAGTGTTTGTGTTTCAGATTGATATCACCTTTTTTTTACTGTTCTGATGAGGGGAAAACCTCATCAGTCTCCCTTGTATTTGCTGACAGAAAGCTATAAAGTGTTATACTGGTTTGGATGGAACAGCGTGAGAGACCTGAAGGACAGGCAAAGCTCATCAGTTAATCCCCACCCCTCTCTGCTTGGACAAAAAAAAAAAAAAAAAGCAAGGGAGCCTGTAAAAGAGAGGTTTACAAGCAAACTGAAATCGCCTGCATTAGACCTGGTAAATCCGTCACCTGCTGCAACAATAGCCATAAAACAGTAGAGTTTTACACATCAGCCTCAAGGTTGCGAGGCACTCCGATGCACAATATACTCCATATTCAACAGCGACAATAACAGTGAAGAAGCTGGAAGTGAAGAAGTCGCGCAGTCATTGTGAGATGATTACATTTCTGACTGGAAATCACACAGCTCTGCATCTTTACTGCACGTATCTCCTGCTATCAGATGTGCATCGCTGCCAAAACTCTGCTTTGAGCTAGCACAAACTGAAATGCTCTAAAGATCATAAAAGCCAAAATAAAACAGTCTAATGCATCTTAAATAAATTCTGCAAGAGGTTAATAAAATAGGCAAACATCCACGATGAAGAAAAAGACGCAGGGAAGTGTGGTCGAAAGGGTCACCGGAGTGCAATCTAGCTTTGGGCGTTGGAACATTAATTCCATTTTTATACATTCATGGCCACACCCCCAGCCAACAACACCCCCCCCCCCCCCCCCCCCCCCCTCCAGCTCCTCAGCCTTCTGCTCAGAGCAGCAGCCAGCGAGTGGGAGGCTCGGACTACTCCGAGGCCCAGGAATACCCCAGAGTCTGCACGCTGGTGCCACATAATTCTACCCTGCCTCATTATTTAGCATGTCACGACTATTTTACATGTAAAAGCGTCCGCATTGCCACCTAATTTATTATAAGAATACAGAATAGGCTCGCCTGGAATGGGGTCACTTGCTTTCACGTGGCACAGGAAATACATTAAATTCATACAAAGTCAGTCAAGTCAAGGTGAAAACCTGTGTCTGTAAGATGCATTCTGGCATTCTTGGGATTTCTTTCCTCTCTGAAAGCAGCGGGACCTTTCCTCAGCCTGTCACCGCTGCCCTCGGTTTCCTCCTCACTATTTGACTACTTTAATCTTCACTTTCATACAGGAGAAACTTAGGTTCCTCACTGGGAAGAAAATAAAAAAAAAAATGAAAAGAGAGAAAACAGAGCCGAGCCCTGCCAAGAGTTGAATTGGCTTTGATGAGATTCAGCTGTAATTATTTCTCAGCAATAACAATAAGGACAACAACAACAGAAGACTTAATCCGCCAGTGAGAGGGCCTGATTCTGCTTCCTGGTGACAGTGATTAGGCCTAATCTAGGGCTTTTGGTGTGTTCATTGGAGAAATGCGATTTTAAATGGCTGTGTGTTTTGTTGTCAGAGAGTTTTGTTTGCACTGAATATGTACAGTTAGAGTGTGGCAAAGTGAAAGTGCAATCCATCTTTTGTGGCACTGACATTGAACGAGCGGGACAGCAGGGCTGAATCCCAGTGCTATACATACATATACATATATATATATATATATATATATATATATATATATATATATATACATACATATACATATATATATATATAACAAAAATGTAGGTCTGGTACAATATGAAGCATAAAACTAAAAATTGCATTAACTTTGGGGGTTTAATTCTATTTTCAATATTTAATTAGCGAAAGTGAGAAAGCATTTTAACAATACTTATGCAAAAAATAACTATGTTTATAAATAAAGGTTTCACTAGTCTGTAATCAGGGTAATATAGATTGATCGGTCCATAATATGCCAATATTACATGCTTCCTGTTGCGGTCCAGATGCTAAGAAAATGTGTATGCTCTTGTTTTGTGTTTTTACACAAAAAAAAAAAGAATACTTAATAAATCTTTGCAATATTAATAATCTCTGTTCAGTGCTAGCTGGTCTTTAGCAAGATTAGCGGCTAACGGTCAGCCTATCACAGGATTCTTACAGGCCTTACTTATTGTTCATATATTGTCTTCTTTTTCTACCAAATGCCCAAAACTTTGCCAAACAACTTGGGTAACTATCAGAGCTTGGATGTTGCATCTATTTATATATCTATACTCTTTTTGTGTAATATCTTGTTTAAGAAAATGCCTCACTCAAAACTCAACCCTAACTTTCAGTCTCTCTATTTTCTCAGATAAATTCATTCATTATTTATTATAAACATTAATAAATCCCACAGTGCCGATACGACTAATAGAAACTGTGATGACAAAAATCAGCTGTAATAAAGTCATATTTTCCTTAATCATCTGTTGTTTTAACTCTGCTTCCAACACTCATTGACTTGCAGTATTTTTTACCTCCTTGCTCATCTGCATTTCTTATTTACATGCAAATTGTAAACGCATGATACCTTAAATGTATTTGTAAACAACTGCTGTATTCCAAGCAGTCTTTTGCAGTATTATTATTGAATACAGAGATATGAAAAGAAATATACCTTTTTTTTAATCAATCCTCCGATGTTTACTAAATTCTATAAGTTAATTTTATTAGGGGGGGGGGTTTATGATATCTTTATGGAGATTTTATTGATGATTTGTTCTTTAGTCTATTATTTTCTTTGCTGATAATTGTCAGCAAGGAAAACTCACATTGTGAAGTGTTTTTGCAATACTTAGGGAGCACAATAATTCTAAGACCAAATTATTTCTCTTGTAATATCATAATTGATTTCTGATGGAATACTACTTATCTTTATAGATTAATTTTCTGCCTACAGAGAAATCAATCAGTGTGCTAATTACTAGCTGTGCTCTCTTGTTAATGCTCCAGAATATACATGAGCTGATCAGTTGATCTGTAAGACAGAATTTGTTGGGTTTTATTGGAAGTTTTCAAATTAGTTTTAAAGCAAACCTACTAAATGCTCTAGATAGTTTACTAAAATGTTTGGGGTTTTTTTATGACAAATTATGGTCCAGTTAGTCAGGCAAAACAAAATTCCTAATAGAATCACCGTTTTTTAACGGTGAACTGAGCAAACAATTTATAGAATATCTACACTGAAAAAAAAAAAAAAATCAAGGAGGCCAGCTTTCATTAACCACTTTTCATTTTTTTAATCCTAGGACATAAATGAAGGAGCTGTGATAATTTTCTTCCCCTGTGCCTCAGGTATCAGGCCTAAGTCCCCCCCCCACCCTGCAAAAGGAGTATGAGGCAAAGAGGATGGAGTGGAAGTAGGAGAAGGGGAGAAGGAGAAAGGCCAGATGTCAGGGCGCTCCAGGAAGAGGATTGCTAAGCGGTGTGAACATTTTTCAAAAACGATGTTTTGTGCCTCAAACATCTTGCTTACAGCAGCAGGGTCTGATCCAAGCATTATGTGCGAATACATCAGTCGCCTTGGACCCCCCTCTTCAGAGGCGCACACACACACACACACACACACACGTGCACGCAAACACACACATTTCCTCGTAAGTGAAGCTCAGTGCCCTGCTCCCATCCTCCCGCCTGCCTCCTTCTTCTACAGAAGTAAATTATCAAAACTGTGTTTGAAAGTGAATGAAGGGTGACTCGCTCTCTCTCTCCCTTTCTCTCGCTCTCTCTTCCCTTCCTGCTTTGACATCTCAGTTTTTTTTTTTCTTACTTGCCACCGTTTCTGGGCTAGGTGATAACTGCCGGTAATAGGATTAACATTGATTTCTTTTTGCAAGAACAGAGATGTGCCAGTTCCAGCTATTTATTGAACTGCCAGCTTTGAACTATGAAAACTGACTGCAGGAAAAGACCTAATGCAGCATTTTAAAGAAAAGAAAAGCCTCTGTGCAATTCTTTCTCTCTCTCTCTCTTTGTTATTTCTCCCTCTGTCGTCTTCTTTTTGTTGTAGCAGGATAAAAGAGCAAATCGGGTGCCTCTGTTCTAAGCTCTGGTAATGACTTTATTTATTTACTTTGTTGTTGCTTCTTTATGTTTATATATAAAAAAAAATCCCTGCTCCAGTCAAAACGGTTATGATTTGATCTATAAATCTTCAAAGTGTTTGACTTGCCTTTTACTTTGAAATAAAGATCAATCCATGCATTTTCTTTGTCAAAGCTCTATCCCATGAAAAAAGGTTTTTTGTACTGGTGTATAAAAAATAAAGCTATAAATCCAGACATTTCATTTTAAGTGAGAAATGATCTGTTAGAACTGAACAAATTTGCCTTATTTTACTCTCCAAAGGCCTATGTTAAGATAACTTCATTCATTTTGAGGAATGCTTCTAATTGAGTGTACTTCTCTTCATTAGCTCTGAATGGGCTCATTGATTACTAATCCATGTCTATTGACGACACCACTTAAGCAGTTAACAGCTGAAGGTTCTGCTGTGTCATTAAAACATAAACTATGCTTTTCCACCTGTTTGTTATTATCTGAAAGCATACCATAACCACATCTTGTATTAAGCGTATACCTTCAAATTTGGGTGTAAAGACGTATAAAACATATAATCTAGAGCAATGTGTGCTTAAATCATCATCATGAGTTACTGAAATCTTTCAGGAAACATCGACACTTTCATTATAGCAAGCTTCAAACAACTAAAATCAAAGGTTTTATCTATCTTCAAACCCTAAATATGTCCTAAACATCCAAAGCATATTTTTAAAAAGCATAAAATTAGCAGAATAACAGAAAAAAAGACAGAAAATACTGAAATTTAAACAAGTAATGAAAACAATTGAATATTTTTTCCCATTGAAACTGATCTTGGTTTTAGATTTAAAACTTTTTCACTTTACCATATTTTATTAATGGAATATTCCTTTGATTTCTGCAAAAAGAGGTCATAAAACATAAAAAGGCCACCCAGCTCTCTTTTGAATATGTCCCTATGATCCAGTGCAAAAGAAGATGAGATAACTGAATTGAAACGAAGCACATCAGATTATAACGCGGATCCCTCACTGAATAGAAGATGTGAAAACATCAGAAAACGACTTAAATGTTTATATAGGGGTGTTATTAATAGGAGGTCATCATCTCTGCACATGCAAAATTGAGGAAAGTATTGAAAACATGATAGTGATGGGCTCGAGTGAGATGTTGTGGTCATGTCAACCATAAACCTTAGCCTCAGTCTATCATTGTAAAGCCTTACTCGGCTATTATTCAAATAAGTGAATAAAGAAATAAATTCCTGGATTATATTTTATTTTATGATATGTTAGCTTTGGGACAATTTCTCAGCCACTTTGCATATATAGTATTAAAAGAACATGAAAGAGATTGAGGGTAAGACTGCAGGCAATGAAATGCACTGATCTGCTGACCTAACATGTGATATTATATTTAACTTCAGCCTTAGTCCACCATTGTAAAGCTCATTAATATGAAGAAAAATAAAGGTAAGTAAAAGATAATTTAGCTCAATCTTTGTATTAATTCGTTATGTTTGCATGAGTGAATTTAGATGACGTGAATGATGATGAGAAGCGTTTCCAGACCTTGGTTCTTCAAGGCACGCTGCCCTGCATGTTTTAGATGTTGCAGCGTGACGGGTTAGGAGACACTGATCTTAAGAATCTGAAAGTCATTTAGTGATACATTTTATGTTAATGGTAACTATAACGTGGTACCACAATCATGTCCAGCGTTCATCCATTATTGCCTTCATGACTTAATACAATATTGCTAAAGAGTATACAGATCAAACAATGTTAGTGTCAGAAATGTGTTTGCATAAAGTCCTCCTTATTTACATTAAGGAGAGCATATATGGAGAAAGAGATTGAGAGATGTGTTGTGTTATGCACTACTTTGCAGCCAGCACCTGCCCATACCACACACACACACACACACACACACACACACATGTCCTACAATCAGCTCAGCTGAAACATGAAACAACTGCCGCTGTCACTACAAAATCACCCCCGTCCCAAGCAGACGTCTGTCAGCCGACTAATGTCCCCTGACAAAACACACTGTGAATTAGAATAGCCACAAGCAGAGTGGTTGCCTGTGTGTATGACAGTAACTGAGAGAGGTTAGGTGAGGGGGGGTTGCAGGCATATAAAGAGAGAGTGAGGGAAGGAACTCATCTGTGTCACAGTTTATCCTCTCGGGCAATCAAGAGAGGTAAAAAAAAACAAAAAAAAAACACAGTCATTAGCAACTGGTGGTGCTTGCTCCAGCAAATCGCCATTTGAGTGAAGATTTATGCAGACTCCTGCCTGGAAATGATTTATTTATTTTAGCAGGGGCTGAGAGATCATTAACCTCCGCTGTGTCTCTGGGGAATGGCATCTGAGGCTCCCCACAAAAGGCCCCCTACGCGTCCCCTGGCTTCAAGGCTCTAAAGGAGGAAACAGAGGCGGAGGAGGCGCGGCTGTCTGTGGGGCCGGACAGAGACCCAGCTTATGGTTTGCAAATGGCTTCCTTTAGAAACAATCATCGTCACTTGTTGAAAGCTGTGTTGGTACACAAGACACACAATTACCTATAGGGATAAAATGGTTGCTGACCTTATTGATTAACATGCTGACATGACCGGCAATGCTGGCTGTGACGGCCCTGAAACCTTGGAGCATATTACCTCCTGACCTGTGTAACATTATATGGCACATATTATTATATAGGCATATCATTTATTTTTTTTAATTAAACCTCATCCTTTCCATCTGCGTTTAACCAGAGGTAACTAATAACATTTACTCAGTTAAATTTACTTGAGTAAGGTTTTGTAAAAAAAAAAAACACTAAAAAAACTTTCCCTTTGAGTAAAGTTTCTGGCTCACCCACCCGCAGTGAGTAGATTTACTGAATGAAACTGAATGCTTGTTAGAACCATAAATTGCATGAGACTCACACATACAGTTTATGTTGAAATGGCACCTCTTGTTTCTACACGATTAATCTCTGTAACATTATCTTCAATCTGCTGAGGCTGTTGTGCCATTTGGAGGTCAAATGAGGGTCCCCCACCCTGGTCTAATGTATGTACCAGTACGTTATCTACAGTACCATAAGTACTGATTTCTTTAGATTTGCTTTGAAAAAAACAATTTGGAAAATGTTTCATTTTCTCAAATTTGTTAATTACACTTATGTCATGTATTTCTATGTATTTCCGTTTTCACAATTTGCACATAACTTTACATTTTTGTTTAATTACATAATTTTTAAATTTTCAATCATATGCTATGGTCTCAGTACAAGGACTCAATACTTGAGTAGCTTTTTTACCTAAATACTTTTTACCCTGACTTGAGTAATTTTTGGGATGACCACTTTGTACTTTTACTTAAGTAAAAATATTGTTAAAGAAGTGATATTTTTACCTGAGTAAAATTTTTGACCACTCTACCTACCTTTTTATAACTCTTGAAATTATAATAAGATGTTTTAAAGTCGTTTTGTCAACTTTTTTTGGCATTCATCTGTTTTTTTAAGTATATGGTTAGTCTAATTTTTGTAATTTATTCATCACAATTTCTGTCTTCTAGGGAGTCTGTGATTTTAATGTCTGCTGTCGTTTAATGTGAAGCACTTTTTCCCACCCCCAACCTACAACGAGTCACAAATTTTAAATGCAGTTTTATTATTGAAATTTTCAGTTAGAGGAAAGCTTTTTGAAAATGTTTGTGTCCTGCCCAGATTTAGTAAGAACCAACAAAAACATTCTCTGTTGTCAGTTTGCCTAGTAGCTAAGGCTTAGTAAGTCAACTTTTGAGAGTCAGAAGTTTCTAGTGTTTAAATTGTTTAAATGTTTTTAGATTGTAAGGTTAAAAAGTAATGTTGGAACGCAGACCTTTTCCAAATTCATATGAGCCCTGGAACCAATTTCCAGGTAACCCAGAAGCTGGTTTTCTTGGGGAAAAAATGACAAATGTACATATATTTAGCTAAACTTCAGAAAATCCTATAAGAATGAAATTTTTAAAAATAGAAAGGACCATGAATACAATAGTCAGTAGTATGCTATACCTATATCTTAGCAATGCTGTAATTTTAGATACCTTGATTCATGCAAGTCAATTTCTTTGGAATGACAGATACTCATTTATTTTATCATCATTTGTATGCGTTTTATTTGTCACAGAAAGGCAAAAGGCAATGTCTGGTCCAGGGAAATGTTTTCATTAGTCCTCCTATAAAAGGTTTGTCTAAGCTTGACAAGCCAGAGAAAAAAAAATAGTTTCCCCTAAACTTTCCCAATAAAAGTCTAAAACATTTCTACTGCACTCGTTAAATACATATCATGTTTTAAATGTGATTGGACTGCTGACTCTAATTTCTCTCTGACATTTTTTATTAAAAGGACAGAGGTCAAATTTGTTAACTTTGCAAATCACCACTGGAAACAGTTTTGATATTGGTGGAACATAGATCTATGCTCTGCATATAAAAATTATGCTACTGCCTATTTCAGTATCTTTTTAAAAGTTTCCAGCGGAAAAACCTCGATATACTATTATTTTTCTTTTTTTTTTATTATATTTACTTAAACACCAAACCTCATTTTGACACAGGGTCAAAACAATATGTGACTTTTTTCGAATAACTGACAACATTGCTGCTATTACTAAATACAAGCACCTTGAATTGCCTTGTGTTGAAAGTGTGCTATACAAATAAAATTGCCTTGCCTTACAATATGGCTAATAATGACATTGATAATACAGTTATTAAGCAGGAAAATGTCGCTTCTGGCCCTCCCCTCCAGCTAAAGAAGTTTGCCCAGGCAACATCCAGCTGCTCTCTACATCTCCCTATGTGGGATGGTAAAATGTAGCTCCAGTTGAGACCAAAATAGATCATATTCCTGACAGATTTAGGTTTAAACTAATATCTATTTTTCAAAGACTGCTTGTTTAGAGTGGCATAATCGGAGTCCAGACTTGATTCTGATTAATAATATGTGGAGGGAGGTAAAGATTACAGTGATGATCGCATAAATTGTCAAAATACATGTGAAAAAAAGGCTGCAGTATTGCCAGTGAAGATTTTTCCTATTGATTTAAAAGAAGTATTTGAATAATTTAATAATAATTTAAACAGTATAGATTAAAACAGAAGAATTGTCTTTTTTTGTTTGTTCAAAATTGGTACTAATTTTACATTGATTAGTTATTAGAAATGATTATTTCATTCCATATTAAAAACAAACATCTAGTATGATTGAAATGTATTGTAAATCTAAATCTGTGTGAAGGGCCTTACTTTATTCAGAAAGTGAAATCTAAAATTTCCAACAACAGTACTCGAGAATCGTGACATACATGGGATTTGGTTTTGTTTTTTTTTGTTTTTTACCAAACATGACCCCATTCTTTGCTAACTTTACAGCTTTTTATTTCGGAATTGAGAGGTTTCACTTATTTGGCAGCGCCTTCTCTGTAGACCTTCTGCCAAATGATGAAAACTAATTCCCATATAAATATTATTTCTGTTTTAAACTGTAAAATGTTATTGTTTATTTAAACCACTGCAAAAAGTAAATAACTCCAGGTCAAGTTTTGGGTCATGGTTGAAAATCTGCATCAACACCCCGGACAACACACACACAACTCACACATGCTGGAAAAATTCTTGAATTTCTGTTTAAAGCAACTCTGCTGAAATAGCCAAACAAGAAATTACCCGCATATAAATTTAATCATAAATGGATATTTGCATATTTTTTAAATAAAAAATAAAATGCATATTTTAATGCAATCATTTACAAGAGTTAAATGATCATTTGCTAACGTTCACAGCGCTACAGGTCTGTTGGTCTCTTGATGTCCTCGACGTCCCAGTGCTGCACGTACATCCATTCACTCTAAACGGCATGTACCTCTATATTCGTGTCCATCCAATTAGAAAATTTGAAGACTTGTGCAACATCAAGCTTATTCCTAACGGCATTGGAAATTAGAAGGGTGAAGCACGACATTCTAGATTTGAAATTAATCATGACCTAAATCAAACTGGAGAGGCAATGTGCTGCCTATTAAAGGGTGGTAATTGAACCTTATGGGGACTTAAAGCTGCAGCATTGAAGATTTGCATTAACCCACTGTACCTGGAATAGAGAAGGTCAAGTTATATGAAACACCCCCCAACCACACACACACACACACACACACACACCACCCATCTCATCCCTATTCTGTGGTCATTTAGTGTAATTTAATTTTATCAGCTTGAACTATTAAAACTGAGCTTTCTCTGGAAGACAAGTGTAGAAATGGCCGGCCGGGGGGGGGGAGGGCAACCAGAGGGAGGGAGGTGCTGGTCCTGAAACTGATGATTGTGCTGCACCCTTATCAAGCAAACACTCGAGCGCACAACAAATCAAGAGTTTTATTAGTGGTTATAAACCCGAGCATCCAATTGGAGATGAAGGGGATAAATTTATGAGAAATGTTAACTGTGGCATAATTTCTCTCCCATATGGCAGGATTTTTTTTTTTTTACAGATATTTTAGTATTTAAATATGCGCTTATTTTTCATCATTTACAACAGTATTTTCCACACGTCTTTTGGTACTTATATCTTAACATTCATTTTTTTTTTTTTTTTTCATAAGCAGAATGCTCATTCGTAGAGGACATCAGTAATAAAATCAAACCTGGGAAATTGAAAGTAAGAGAAAAGGTTTTTGAAGATTTTGTTCCCTATTCTTTAATTTCACATTCAATTACTCTCCTCAATCAGTAGTCATTTCATATTGGCAGGATCCATTTTAAAGGTAGTCTTTGTATTGTATAGAGTCACTTCTTTTGTTTTTAGTGTTAACGTTTTTGTGTATGCAGATATGATACTGCAAGATAAATCTCCATGTAAACAGATAATAAAGTTTTATCTTATTTCCTTTAATTCATAATTTTCAATTTGGATCAATGTTTGTGGTTCAGCAGGACAAACACAGAAATAATAGAAACAAAGTGGATGCGTGTTTCAATTTCAAACGACTGCAGTTCTTTATTTAATAGATGAAGTTGGAAAATGTGCAAAATAAGTTGGGGGGGGGGGCAGAATAATCTGGCATGGTCTGAAACAATAATGTTTGCTGTGAGTGAGGAGGGTAGGAGGTGGGGGGGTAGGAAGGGGGGGGGGGGTGCGGGGTCACAGATAAACAAAACAAACCTTGACAAGGGCAGCGGTGGAGAATCATCTAGGGGAGCGGCGTAGTCTGCGGTCGGGTGCAGACAGCCCCTGTTTGAGAGGGGGGCTTGCCAAGTACCGACCCTGAACTGCGGCTGTCTGTTGCTGCCTGGCTGCGCTAAGCGGTGGCTGCCAGCACGCACTGATTTATCAGGGGGGCAACGCCAGCCGCCACCTCGCACTCCCTCATGCCCTCCCTTTATAAAGAACCTCCCTGACGGCTCTGATAGTGCAATCAGGGCTACGGCAGAGCCAAGGCAATTTCTCCTTCACTCTTTGATAACCCTGTGCCTTATTGAAAGCCAATAGCAATGGCAGCGACAACAGCTCAATTGGAAAGAGTTGCCGTGTTTTGAACAGGGGGAAAAGGTTATGCCTTGACAAAATGAGGAGGGAGCAGGGGAGGTCTGTGTCACTTTATGTAAAAGCCACATTGTCCTCCTACAGGTGGTGGGACTCCTCAGTGACTGACGTCCCTTAGCTACTGCCATGTTGTTGGGTTTTTTATCTAACGCTGGAATTCTGACAAAAAGGTTGGAGTGCAACTTTGCCTTTTGTCCACAATAAGCTTTAGACAGAGAGGCTAAAGCCATGCAGGGAGCTGTTTTGGATCACAGAGAGAGCTGAAAAGAGCGCTCATCTTAATGCGAATCTTAGCACGCTAACTTTTCTTTACAAAAAATAATTTTAAATTCAACATCTGATTAAATGTGTGCTCAAGAATAAGCTTAGTGTGACAATAGCATACTAATATTTTACTGTCTCTGTCGTTGTGTCCTTGGGCAAGACACTTCACCTGTTGCCTACTAGTGACGGTCAAAGTCCGGTGCGTACCAGGGCAGCTGTGGCTACAACGTAGCTCGCCATCACCAGTGTGTGACTGGGAGAATGGCTGAATGCAGTGTAAGGTGCTTACCGTGGGAACAAAGTACAACGCTATACAAATACAGGTCATTTACCATTTATAATATTTTATAATTAAAAAAACAATTCAATGAGAGTAATAGTTTTTGGCATCATACACTTTCAATGATTTCCTGCAAATACATAATTAATCATTTTAACACCAATGATGAGGCCTTATAAGAACTTGAATCTGTCACTGACAATTTTTTCCGTAAACCAACTCATCTTGGCACAATAGGACAGTTAATCCTGCACAACATCGATCTAAATACGAGCTTTTAAATTTAGTTGGAGGTTCAAATGGGAAATCTGACTTGTTAGCAATCCATTTATTAACTAGCGATATTTTTCCTCTGTTGACCAGTTTATTTATTTATCTTATTTATTAATTTTTATTTGGGTTTTTTGTTTTTGTTTTGGGGGGGTTACAGCTGTTTAATATGGTATCACCATGTGCTGATAACCTCTTACTGTTTTTTCAAGTTCTCTGAACTACTTTTATTGGCACAACAACAACATTTGATGTAAAAGAAATAACAGATCACAAATATTCTTTGTGTCCTCAATAGAGCACATCATCCCGGTTCTAAAGTCCTTCAACTGGCCCCCTGTAGCTCAGCGAAAAGACTACACTTTAAAATACTACCACTAGTTTATAAGTCATTAAGTGGCTTAGCTCCAAATATGTTGAAGACCTGAAATCACTATACCAACCAACCAGACTAGTCTATTAATCATCCTTAGAATCAGAACCAAACACAGAGAAGCAGCTTTCAGTTTCCATGATCCCCTTATCTGGAACAAACTCTCTGACCACTGCAAAGCTGCTGAAACACTAAATCAAAATGTAAAACTGTTTAGAGCTGCCTTTACGTAAAAAATAATGACATTTAATTGCTCATTTTGTGTTTGTACGTATGTTTATTTTTACTTTCTTGCTCTTTTTTTTTCTCTAATGTTGTATTTTATGCTTTTCATTGTCTATTTATCACCAAATCATGAAAAGCACCTTGAATTACCCTCTTGTTGAAAGTGTGCTATACAAATAAAGTTGCCTTGCCTAAAGATTGTTTCCTACGCACAAAGATCAAGTTAATGTAGCAGAACCGCTCTAGATTTTGGTATCTCACAAACGTCTTTCTGAAGAATTCATCCTAAACATGTACCAGTCATGAATCGATACACAGCTCTAACCAAAATCATAAGTTGGATACTGAACTAAACTGATACACTGTCAATAAAGTTTGGTTCTAATGGATTAATAATAGATATGTGCTGGTATGAAATCCTCACAGTACAACAGTCAGAAAAGAATGATTGAAAACAAATTTACCTAACAGGGTCGCAATCACATTTTTCATTAATGCAAGGATTAATACTATTACCAAAAATAATATATATTAATTAATAAAGTTATAATAATATTCTCTATATCTATTTTTGTATGTTAATTAAAATGATTATTGTGCTTATTGTGGAAATGGCAGTGCATTTTTGTAGTTTTAAAACAACATTACCTCTATAAGAATAGCTTATTTAACAAATTGTTGAATTTTTCTGTTTTGAAAGCATAGGGAAGTTGTACTAGCCTGTTTTTAGCCATCTGTTGGGAAATGAGAAGCAAGAAAATGAAAAATGAAAAGAAAACTTCATTTTAGCTGCATCAGAAAAAAATGATGAGAGACCAATAGAATGGTGACCTGTGTCATTCTGTTTCATCCTTTTGCTCTTTCAGTTTTTCCCACATTGTGCAGTTATTTAAGTCCTTGAGCTAAACTGAATTTCAATACAAGAAACATAAGGGCAGGATTCCCAGAGTGCCATAGGAGAATGTATAGAAATATAATAATTTCAAATACTTAACATTTTATGAAAGCATCATCATATAATCGTGTGCTAGAAAATATTTTGCACTCCAGTGAGTTAACAGTTTGCATTCATGTTGCCAATGAGTAAGTCAGATGATATCTAACGCATTTGTATAGCACCTTTCAAGACATAGATCACAAAAAAAGAAAAGAAAAACTAAAATCCTCTAATATCAGTAAATCCTTAGACTTTGGCAGAAGACATTTTTTAAAATATGGGTTTTAGTTGCATCCACAGACCGCTGGAGTTCTGGAGCTAATGTGGACATTTCTAGCATGTGTGTTTGTGCTTCTGTATTCAAAGTTCTATAAGTAAGAACTAATATTATATACAGGTGCTGGCCAGTAAATTAGAATATCATCAAAAAGTTGAATTATTTTAATAATTCCATTCAAAATGTGAAACTTGTACATTATATTCATGCAATGCACACAGACCAATGTATTTCCAATGTTTATTTCTTTTAATTTTGATATTTATAAGTGACAACTAATGAAAACTCCAAATTTGGTATCTCAAAAAATTAGAATATTTTAAAGGCCAATGAAAAAAAATGTTTTTTTTTAAATGTTGGCCAACTGAAAAGAATGAACATGAAAAGAATGTGCATGTATAGCACTCAATACTTAGTCGGGGCTCCTTTTGCCTCCATCACTGCAGTAATGCGGCGTGGCATGGACTCGATCAGTCTGTGGCACTGCTCAGGTGTTATGAGAGCCCAGGTTGCTCTGATAGTCGTCTTCAGCTCCTCTGCATTGTTGGGTCTAGCGTATTGCATCTTCCGCTTTACAATACCCCATAGATTTTCTATGGGGTTAAGGTCAGGCGAGTTTGCTGGCCAATCAAGGACAGGGATACCATGGTCCTTGAACCAGGTACTGGTGGTTTTGGCACTGTGTGCAGGTGCCAAGTCCTGTTGAAAAGTGAAGTCTGCATCCCCATAAAGTTGGTCAGCAGCAGGAAGCATGAAGTGCTCTAAAACTTCCTGGTAGACGGCTGCATTGACCTTGGACCTCAGGAAACAGAGTGGGCCAACACCGGCAGATGACATGGCACCCCACACCATCACTGACGGTGGAAACTTTACACTGGACCTCATGCAACGTGGATTCTGTGCTTCTCCGCTCTTCCTCCAGACTCTGGGTCCTTGATTTCCAAAGGAAATGCAAAAATTGCTTTCATCAGAAAACATAACTTTGGACCACTCAGCAGCAGTCCAGTCCTTTTTGTCCTTGGCCCAGGCGAGACGCTTCTTACGCTGTTTCTTGTTCAAGAGTGGCTTGACACACGGAATGCGACAGCTGAATCCCATGTCTTTCATGAGTCTCTTCGTGGTGGTTCTTGAAGCGCTGACTCCAGCTGCAGTCCACTCTTTGTGGATCTCCCCCACATTTTTGAATGGGTTTGTCGTCACAATTCTCTGCAGGGTGCGGTTATCCCTAGAGCTTGTACACTTTTTTCTACCACATTTTTTCCGTCCCTTCGCCTGTCTGTTAATGTGCTTGGACACAGAGCTCTGCGAACAGCCAGCTTCTTTAGCAATCACCTTTTGTGTCTTGCCCTCCTTGTACAAGGTGTCAATGGTCGTCTTTTGGACAGCTGTTAAGTCAGAAGTCTTCCCCATGATTGTGGAGCCTTCAGAACAAGACTGAGGGACCTTTTAAAGGCCTTTGCATGTGTTTTGAGTTAATCAGCTGATTAGAGTGGCACCAGGGGTCTTCTATATTGAGCCTTTTCAGAATATTCTAATTTTCTGAGATACTGAATTTGGTGTTTTCATTAGCTTTCAGTTGTAATAATAAAAATGAAAATTAATAAACACTTGAAATATATCACTATGTGTGGAAGGAAAGTATACAGTATACAAGTTTCACGTTTTGAATGGAATTACTGAAATAATTCAACTTTTTGATGATATTCTAATTTACTGGCCAGCACCTGTAATGTATTCTGGTGTTAATGGAGAGCCAATGTAATTAGACTAAGAGCAGTGTGACCGGAGAAAAGTTCGGACATTTCCGCTGTTACAAGATTGGCAGCAACAATCTGTACAACCTGCTTATGCTCCAAGGCAGATGTATAATAACTCACAATAATTCATAATCTTGAAGAGATAAGGCATGAAATGCAATAATTGCTTTGTGGAAATTATTTCCACTTTGGAGGTAATACAATATAACTTAGCAAAATTTTGTGTTATAAACAAGAGCGAACCAAAGACTAACCATAAACAACTTTTTCTTCTGCATAAGTGAAGTAAGGGTCACGTTCGCTGAATATTTTCCCTATTTGACCAGTTTTTCAGAACAGTGACAGAAAAATATGAAGGCTGTATGTCGTTTTTACAGATTAGTATTCACACCTGTGACCACTTGTTGCAAATGCGCAGATATTTTCAACTTTATGCACTGAGTAAATAAATAATTGTCAGACAGATTTTTAGCTTCTCAGACACTTTATACAATGCATCTCATGGATCAGGACATGACTTCACGCTGAACAGTTACTGAGGCTGTGGAGCACAACTGTGGTCAATGCAGCTGGTTAGATGTGCTCCAAAGGGCCCAAATTTATGCCAAACGCCTGAGCCCTCTTTCCTACCGCTTTCTTTCCGCGGGCTTTCCTCCAATAGTTTATGTCTCAGGGAACGGTTTGTTCCGAAAGTCTTTTTGATTTCTGATCCCTTAAGTTTGAACTGTTTCCTCATTTTAGAACATTGAATTTAGTGCCGCTTAATTCCCGTCTCCAGTGTGGCAGCAGAGTGCGGGTTCAGCCTCCAGAAAAACATCTAAATCCCCATTAGGAGTCATCTGTCCGAGGCAAAAATAACTATGACTATTATCTCTGCAGCAATCCCACTATTTGATTACGGACAAATGGGTGGGCATTTAAGTTCCATGTGTAGCAGGAACCACAGCAGATATTCCTGTCTTAAGTGCAATCAACTCATCTCAATTTTATAAGTCGTTCTCCATTTAGCTGGTTTGGATTGTATTGTATTTTTTTTATACTATTGAACAGATATTAACTTGTTGGACGAGCCCAGACAATTTGAATGGGAACAGCAAGAAAGAGAGAAATAATGAAGGAGCGACAAATCATCCACCTAAAGAGATCGCTATAAGCCAAAGGAGCTAGCGTCGCTATCGCTCTCCATTAGTCTGTGTCGCTACCGCAGCATCACTGTCAAAATATTATTCACAGCCCAGGACTCTCTCTGCGTGTGCCTTGGTCCACCAGACAACGCCTCCTACTGATGTATTTTTCTAACAGAAAATGTGGGTGGAATCAGACTCTAGTAGGGATGGGTTTCTCTTTAAGTGAGGGCAGTTGTTTTTTAAGATGTTACGAGTTTTTACAACTTCCTGTATGAATAGTTGATGCTACTCTGGTATCTAGGTGATTTTTATGACTTTGCTGGGTAGGTAGTAATGGGGTCTGGGGCCGACTAGTGACACTGAGCCTAAAATATAAGATAAATCATGCAATATGGCATATTTGACATATTTTCCCCCTAATAAATGGATTCATCATTTGGAATTCCATTTCGTACATGCCTTAATTTTCTTTAATACTAAAATGTGTTTCACGATCTCAAATGTTGAAGTATGACCAATAAAAACACAACAGCAAAAGAATGATTGGGGTGGCGTACTTTTGACTGCAAAGACACAAAATCAGAAGCAGAAAAGCGATACATACCATGCTTGTATGCGAACTGTAGGAATGTATTCAAGTGAAAAAGAAAACACTGCAAAAGTATATTTTAGCAAGGCTTGGTTCTGTAGTATAAAGTAAAATATTTCTGAAACGGTAAACCAACTGACGAGATGCAGCCACAGAGGACCGAGGGTTGCACAGCATCAAGTGGATGTAGGAAGAGGTTTCAGCGTGTCAAAGATGTGAAATGACGAGGGAATTGTGTAATCATGAGATGTTGTAGAAGTGGGAGAGGTTCAAAGCCAGCTGCCATTACCAGGTTGTCAGGGTTCAAAAAAGGTTTCAATGTGAAGATAGTTTTACAAGATAATTTATACCAGAGGATTGGGGAGTAAAAAAAAAAAGATTGAATGAATGATTCTGACCCACAATGCTGATGTCTGACCTTATCATCAAGAGTCAAGTTTGGTGTTAGACTCTTACAATAGCTGGATGCCACTTTTATATGAAACGTGTAGAGTCCCTTATAAATATAGGTGACTAAATCCCTTGCTATTATACTGGTGAGGTAAAATGTTTACTCTTCAATAAGCTTTGGCAGTCATGTAAACATGACCATCTATTTAAGAAAGGCTCCAGAACTGTGACTGGTTAATAATGGTTAAGCTTAAACAGGCCCAGAGTATGGCCCAACCTTTCCTTCTGATGTGAATAAAGTTCCTCATCTATCAGTAATCATTAAGTACAATATCTGAATGCGTTTTACTTATAACCACTGTCCCACTGTCATTACAGGTTTTTTCAGTTGCTAAAGCAGAAACCTTGCTCCATTTTCTCAAAGCATTAAGCACAAAACCTCAGCTTCAAGCACGATTTGCAAAAACCTCTGACTCCTCTTTCAAAATCAAACTTTCGCCCCCAAAACAGTTTTACCTGTGCTCAAAATCAAACACTGCTCTCAAATATTAAACAAATTGCTCAAAAATACATAGACTATAAAGCAGTCAGTAAATAATACACCAAAAAATAGAAAATGTTTTATTCAAAACATATATTTGTCAGGGAGTACATTTTTAATCTCATTATTGTCATTATACAAAAAGCTCAAAATGGATCAGGAATTACAGTTTTGCTCTTTGCATTTTCTTTTGCTCTTCCTCCTTCTTGTACCCTTATTTTTACAGTGCTGTACTTTGCATCTCAAAAACGTTATCTCTGTGATACTGTAATTCTTGTTCTTTGATTTGAACCTGTAACCAGTCGAAATCTATTCAGCAGTCAGTACTGAAAACAAATGGAAAGCACAATGTACAGGGCCATACAATTTGTTTACTGTACCATATACAGCCTACAATGCACTGTGTATAAATACACTGTGGTACACAATTACTGTAAAGTGACAAAAATCAAAGGATGAAACATGTGATCAATGGGCTTCATCTTGTTTTGGGCTGCCCTCATCCTCTTTCTCCTTCTTGCCCACCTTGCATAGGCACTCATCCTCCTCCTCTCACATACATTCTTCTATCCATTCTCACACTTTCTCATTCCCACCTTCAGCAACCTGTTTGCTCTCTGAACTGGCTTATATTGGTTGTCACATAATTTGAAACAAGTGAAATCGATTTTGATGATTGTGTTCAATCAATGACATTTGTGTAATGTGTTATGTGTAGTTGTTGGCACTTGTGTTTAATAGTATGAATGACATGCGTATTAGAGTGCAGAATGTGTTCAGAGTTTTGCTAAACCATATGAAATGGTTTAAGGTATTGACAACAGACTGAACAGTTAGCTTAATGAGTTCAAGCAACTGAGAACTTTCTTCAGCCAATAGATTTTAGTGTTTTAGCAACTAAGAAAAACTGCAGTAAAGAGGCAATGATTGACAAATCTATTTCTACACACCAGTTTTTCCAAATTTTTAAAGTCACATCCTCAAACCTCAGTGTATTTTGGGATATTTGATGGAACAAAACTCAAATTAATGGATAATTAAGTAGTGGAAGGAAAGTGGGCATTGATTCGTATTCAGCCTCCATGTGTCACTTTCTAGAACCAATATTCACTACAGTGAAAGCAACAAGACTTTGATGGGACACCTCTACCAGCTTTACAAAGTAAAAACAGAAGTTTTGGTCATTATATGACTTTTTATTTGCACATTTTATTTAGCTTTTTTTATTTAGTTCACCTGCTGTGAAATGAAGGCACAACACACACTTCCTTCTGCTCCACATGGAACTGAAATGCAAACCTATATGTGCCAAATCAAATAGTGGGATTCCTGCAGAGGTTTATTTCATGGGGTTTTAGATTTTTGCCCCGGACAAATGACAACTCAAGAGGGTTCTGGAGGCTGAATGTGCGCTCTGGAATTAAGTGCTACTTCAGTTAAATTTTTAAAATCACGGAACATTTCTCCAACTAAAGTGTTCAGAAGTTGCAAAGTCTCTCCAAATGCTCTTAGGGTTCTGTAACTCTTTAATACGTCGTCAGCTCCTGATTTGAAGGACGCATTGTCTCTATGGTCTCTAGGTCCGAAATGATTCTGAGAATTTATTTTTTTTTATTTTCTGTACACTGTTATGGTAAAATTATTTTAAGAGTTGTTCTATTTAGTGATTAGTAATTATAAGTGAAGGCATCTGGGGATATTTCACCTACTGTGGTTCAACTGAAGGACTCTTTTTATTGTTATGTTTCATGTTATGCTTGTAGAGTAGCTCACTTCTGATATAAGTTCTGGAAGCTTGCAATGAGGGAGGACAGACACACCATATTGAGGAGAGAGAGCAGTCCCCCAAAAGGGCTTCCTGTACAATCGTAATAAATATGTCAAAACGGTAAAGGAGACTAAATCATCTTATCATCATCTTCATCTCTATAAAATTCTGCTACGACAATCTTGGCGCCCAATGTGACCTTCAACAGGCGGACTAGGTGGACAAAGATTAATTCTATTCGGTCTCCAAGTTTTGGACACCAAAGACACAGCTGAACAAAAATATAAGTGTCACACTTTTGGTTTTGCTCCTATTTTTCATTATCTCAGCTCAAAGAACTCAAATATCTTCTGTATCAAAAGAAGAGCCATTACTCTCAAATATCACTCACAATTCTGTCTAAATCTGTGTTAGTGAGGACTTGTGCTAATCCTGTGCCAAAACAATCCATCCCACTTTATCAGGTGTGGCATATCAAGGTGCTGGTTAAACAGCATGAATACTGCACAGCTGAGCCTTAGACTGGCCACAATAAAAAGCCACTCTAAAATCTGCAGTTTGATCACACAGCTCAATGCCACAGATGTTGCAGCTTTTGAGGGAAAGTGCACAGGCACACTACATAATCAAAAAACTTCTGACAAAACTTGTATTTCTCACTCTATCACCCCAGTTTGTCTTTCCTAAATGATTGTGACATGGGACACTTGTTTCTGTGATAAACAGTGGCTTCTTCAAATGTGAACAGAAAGATCATTAAGATTGGAGAACAGATGAGAACCTTATTGTTGGAAGGTGGTAGTTATCAACCTTATCTCTGGTGGTAATCACATAAACTAGAAAGTACAGTGAATCATGTAAACTCTTAATAGAAATAACTGGGAACAAGACCTCAATCTGCATTTGGATTTAAATTCCAGGGTTTATCGCCTATTCATCTTATAAATAGTGTCAAATCCATCTTCAAAAAGCTGTTGATGAATGCATTTATTTTTGTGTTTCATGGCAGATTGAATTTGTATTTGTAGAGGGAAAATTATACCATAGTTTGTATTTATTTCATCACATTATCTCACATGAATCACAGAGGTAGCTCTAGCACTCCTGGTAATTACAAATTAACATGGGATACATCCAGCATTAGGATGGATGCTGTTACAGTATATGTTGTGTGCAGTATGTGAAAAAAATGACCACAGTCCCTTTTAATATTCATTTCTGTCAAATGAAATGTTAACAAATTGATGGCATGTTGTTTAGAAATGGAAAATAACGTTTTTTAATTACTCAGTGTCAAAAGTGAACTTTGTTTTAGTCTTTAAACAATAAAATGTGTTTACTAAAAGGAGGAAAATGGACACCTTACTGACAAACAGCTAGTGTATAACAACCTAAATAACAAGACACTAATAACACTTTTAGCGTCTATCAATGTCTGACATAACATACGTTTGCCCCATTCCTCACTTTCAGCTGTGTGATGGTGTTTCTCACATGTACAGCCTTTTTAGATTGGAGGATAGACTTTAAACCCCTATTATTAGTTATAAATCACTGAATGGCTTAGCACCACAACAATTTTCCAGACCCTTCAGGTCCTCTGGTTCAAGTCTACTATGCATCTCCGTAGTCAGAACTAAGAATTTATTTATATGCTCCTTTAACTCTGGAAAAAAAAAAACTTCTAGACAACTGCAGAACTGCTGAAACACTGGGTTCCTTTAAATGAAGGAACCTTTAATTAAATAAATTAACAATCACTCAAATAACGTTAATTCTTGTCTGTATTGGATGGTATGTTTTGGCCAGGGTTCATTTGTTTGTCTGTCTGCTAGTTAGCAGCATAGTTCAAAATTTAATAGATGGATTTTTATGAACGTGTTAAGAAATGTCTGCAATGGGTTCAGGAAAAAGTGATTTTAATTTGGGGGTGATCTGAAAGCCACCATTACCGAAAATAATTGTGAATAACTACTGAACTATAATGATAACTGTCATGATTCCACACTCAGCTCCTCTCACTCCTTCATCATCACCCGCACCTGTCTTCAATCTTCAGCCACTCACCTCACGTCCTTATAACCCGTCACCTCCCTTCAGTCAGCGCCGGATCATTGAAGGACTTCACTACCGATGCCCACCGTATGCTTCCCTGTCGTCTTTTCTCCTGCTGTCCTGTGCCTCAGTTCCTGGCGTCAGCATCACACTGGTCAGCATTCCACTCCATCTGCACTACCAATAAACAACCTTGCATTCTGCTTCTGAGTTTGGGTCCATACCTTCCAGCATACATCCTGACAATAACAGTGTGAATCCAGCTGGTATGGGTAAACTTTTGTGTTCAGGAAATCTAAAAAAGTTGCAAAGTGACTGAGCTGCTTTGGCAACGACCTGCACTCTCAGAGTGCTTTTCTAGTTTTGTGCCTGTTGTATCCTTTTTTATTTGCTCATTGTGTTATGTTTTTATAATACGTAAAGCACTTGGAACTGCCTTGTTGCTGAAATGTGAAATAAATTTTACTTTAAAGTTACCCACAGAGCTTGTCAGTGAGCTCAAGGTCTAGGCTTCAACCCATCCCAGGAGTTTCTTTATTCCGTTACTGGAACGTGTTTTGGTCACTGCTCATGTAACATGGTCCAGTTTTTGTTTAGTCAACAGATTGTCTCACAGTTTCCTTTAAGTGGCTCCAAATGATAGTTCAGTTAATTTCAATTCAGTTTATTTATATAGAGCTAATTCACAACAGATGTCATCTTGAGGCACTGTACAAAGAAAGTTATTTCAATACAATTATACAAAGATTCCAATCAGTTAAAACTTTTCCACATAAGGAATCCCAGCAGATTGTATTGAGTCACTGAAGTGAGGTTGTGCTTGAGACATGCAGACTCCAACCACAGCAATTCCTCATACTGAGCAAGCATGTAGTGACAGTGGAGAGGAAAAATTATCCCTTTAAGAGGAATAAACCTCCAGCACAACCTGATTCAGTACAAGCAGTCATCCTCTACAACCATCTGGGGGTTTGAAAAGACAGAGAAGATACACAAGAAGAACAAAGGAAGTACTGAAAGAGTACTTTATATATAAAAAAGTGAAAACTTGACAACAGGACATTGAGGATGTTTGGTCACTGGGAGCATTATCTCAGTCGATGCTTCCCATCCAAAAGGCCATTGTTGGTGAGCAGGATACCAGAGCAGGTGGAGCTTTTACGGAGAGAAAAATACTGATAGAAAACAAGGTTAAAAATCACAATAACAGCAAAAAATACATCCGACGAGTAGTAGAAGAGAAAAGTAGAAGAGTAAAGAAAAGTGGTCACTTTGTCATCCAACAGTCTAAGCCTATAGAAGCATAACTAAAAAATATCTCAGGATAATCTAAAATATTCTAACACAAAGATTAACCAAAAAGGAAGGTTAAAGCCTAGTCGTAAAAAATAGACACAGTGTGTGCCTCACAGACTTCCTCCTTACTATCAAACCTAGACTATTGTACGCCCTTTGTTTGGCCTTTGCCACCTCTACCTTCACCATGCGCTGCATCTCCCTGTACTCCTGTCTGCTGTCCTCGGGCGTCTCAGTGTCCCCCTTCTTCTTAGCTAACTTCTTTCCTAATATTTGATTTTGCACTTCATTGTTTCACCACCAAGTCTCCTTATTTAATTTCCTCCTTCCAGGTGACACACCAAATACCCTCCTACCTGTGTCCCTAATCACATTAGCTGTAGCTGTCCAGTCATCAGGGAGCACCTCTTGACCACCAAGAGCCTGTCTTAACTCCTCCGTGAAAACCTTGCAGCACTCTTATTTTTTTCAGTTTCCGCCACTTGGTCCTCTGCTCTGTCTTTGTTCTCTTCACATTCCTCACCATCAGTCTCATCCTACAGACCACCATCCTATGCTGTCTAGCTACACTCTCGCTCACCACTACTTTGCAGTTACTAATCTCCTTCAGATGTCAACATCTACAAAGATATAGTCCACCGGAGTGCTCCTAACAACACTCTTATAAGTCACCGTATGTTCCTGCCTCTTCTGAAAGAAAGTGTTTTCAACAGCCATTTCCATCCTTTTTGCAAAGTGTACCACCGTCTGTCCTTCTTCGTTCCTATCCTGGATACCAAACCTGCACATCACTTCCTTATCACCTCTGTTCCCTTCACCAACATGTCCGTTAAAGTCTGCACCAATCACAACCCTCTCAACTCTTGGGATACCCTGCATCAAATCATCTAGTTCCATGATTCTCAAACTGTGGTACGTCTACCACCAGTGGTACTCAAGCTCTCCCTAGTGGTACTTGAATGAAAGTTCTAAATATTTTTTAAAAATAAAATTAATTCAAAAGTTTATAATTCACTCACAGTGTGGCTGGGAAGAATTACCAATAAATAATCCTTATTAGGAGGAAATAAGCCTCCTTTGTTAATTGTCTGTAGTTAAAAGGCTAAGCCTGCTCTACTGTATGTTTAGGTTGGTCATGATGGTGGTACTCGGAGAGCTCAGCATTTTCTCAGGTGGTACCTACTGTAAAAAGTTTGAGAAATACTGATCTAGTTCATTCCATAATTTCTGCCTCTCTTCTATGGAGATAGAAAAGTCTCATTATTAATAAACTCAAGCAGGGTTTTTCACAAATTTATATGCTCATTCGGAAATGCACATGGTCTGTTTCACAAATGCACATGCAGAGGTTCACAAATATAATTTTCAGAAACACTTGTAATACAAATTCAGAAATGCACACAATCTCACAAACGCACACAAGCTGTTTCACAAATATAATTTTGAAAAAATCTCCAAATATATACTCATAGATCATACAAATTCCTGAATGTGCATGAACCCACCACTTCTCATTTGTGAACCTCTCTGCATTTGTGAGAGAATTCTGTGTGGTGAGTTTTGAGACTCACCTAACGTGGACGTACAACTAATGTCACCATTTGCTAAGAAACCTGTCAATCAAATTAATCACTTAGCCAGCTGTTTGCTTTCAGCCAATGGTATAGCTCTTAACATGTTCCATCCACATTGTGGGCCGAACGCACGGACCGGCAATAATTAGTCATTACTAATCCATTTCCTGTTTATTAAACAGTGGGCATGGATTACTAACCCGTTTCCTCTGTGTATTAAACTGTGCGCACGGACTCGCAATCTATTTCCTGATTTAATAAACCATGTGACAGCGTGACATAAACCATGTGGTGTTCCGTTTGCTTAATAAAAAGCCCTGACCGCCTTTGGTGTCTGTGTTGTGGCTGTAGCACAATGGTTAGGGCATAGGATTAATGATTGAGATATTGTGGGTTTGAGTCCAGCCATAGTAAAATCTTTGCATTTTACCCTAAGCCTTTTTTTTGGGTACCATCAGGAACCAAAATTGTTGTTTAAAACGGGAACATTTCTCCGCCATTAATTTTTTAACCAGGAAAAAATGTTATTTTGGGCAAAGTGCAAAAATAAAAACCACACACTTGGACTCGAACCCACAATACTTTGGCACAAAAACTAGTCTAAAATGCTGTGAAGTCTGTTTTTCATTTGTCAGTGATAAACCTAATTCATGCTGCATGCACACATCGTATTGCAGGGTTAGAGTGATTAACGCTGCAGCGTGTCTGAATTTAGTTTTTTTAAATTTCATATAGGCCTATAATGTCAATTATCAGTGTGGTATTGTATATGAATACTACATTTTATTAATTGGACTCCAGGAAGGTTAACCACTACGTGAGAAACTAATGAGGATCCACTAGGATCATGTGCGCTCAGCGCGTCTTCACCAGGTGGACACGTGATGAGCGCGCAGTGAGTTATTATGTGTCTTTGGGGGGGGGAAACAGGTAAATATTTACATAACTCACAGGTTTATGGCCATTAGAGTGTTAATTACTCTTAGTCTATATTGTATGGATGATAATATATTTAATAATGTCAATAATAAACTCATGTTGAATGTGGGAGTGCAAAATTAAGACATGCTTTTCAGAAGTGCTTAAAATAGACGCTAAAATAGCAGGCACAAACATTTTTATGCTTAGTAAATCACACTGCGCCAGGAACGCCTACTTATTTGCCTGTTCTCCTCCCAATATTTTGCGTCTTCTTACAGAAATGCCTAGATTGCATATTCATCAAGGGAAAAAGCACTAAATGGATTGTTGTGGGTTTAACAGGTGCAATGGGCTCTGCGCCATGTTGATAGATCAGTTAGAGCCTGTTTTTGCGATGCTGCGCAGTTTGTGTGGGTTTTAACAAGCGCAAACCAATGATAAATCAGGCCCTTCCTTCCCTGCATCATGTCCACCAGCTCTCTAGCTTTACCTGTCATAGTCCCAATATTCAAAGTCCCCACTCTTAAATCCACGCTCTTGAATTTCCTCTTCTCTTTCTGCCCTACCTACACGCCTTCCTCCACTCCTCCATCCACCAACAGTAGTCCAATTTCTACTGGCACCCTGTGGGTCAACAGCACCAGTGGTGGTCGTTGTAAACCCAGGCCTCGACCAATCCAGTATGAAGTTCATGTTTGTGATTTGCATAGTTGATTTGGCCCAGGTTTTACATTGAATGCCCGTCCTGACACAATCCTAAGCATTTTCCAGACTTGGGACTAGCACAAGAAATCACTGGCTTGTGACCTCTTATTGATGCATTAGACCAAAGAAAAAACTCTTTGGTATAAAAGCAACTCACCTTGTTTGGAGGGGGAAGAATGCAGAGTTGTATTCCAAGATCACCATACCCACTATGAAATATGGGGGTGGAACCATTATGCTTTAGGGCTATTTTTCTTCAAAGAGGACAGGAAGACTGATCTGTATTAAAGAAAGGATTAATGGGGCCAGTTTTAATTAGATTTTGGACAAACACCTTCTTCCATCATTGAGAGAACTGAAGATGAAATGTATCTGGGACTTCCAGCATAACAGAGATCCCAAATAAACTGCCTGGGCAACGGAGTGGGTACGTTAACAGCAATTCAATGTTCTGGAGTGGCCTAGCCAGTGTCCAGACCTCAATCCAATAGAGAATCTCTGGAGGGAGTTGAAAGTCAAAATATCAAAGCTCTAGAGAATATCTGCATGGAAGAATGGGTCAAAACACCAGCTGTAGTGTGTGTAAACCTGATAAAGATCTACAGGAAACGTCTGTCCTCTATCATTGCCAACCAAGGTTACATTCTAAGGTATTGAGGTGAACTTTTGCAATTGACCAAATAATTATTTTCTCCACCATCACGCAAATAAATTACAGACCTTTCTTACTTATTAAGAGAGGGAACTAGCATAATTGATGGCTGCCAAATACTTTTTTGCCCCAGAGGTAGGTCCACGCCGCGGCCAGTTGTGCCTCCTCATCCTCCTTCCTGCTCTTCACATCGCTCAGTGTCCAATCACATTCTGCACTTGATATGGGCATAGTATCATAGACTGTAAAAAAGAATAGACAATGCCTCCTCACTCCTCCCCGTTTACCAGAATGACACACTTTTATGGGGGAATTCATGGTGGATTTACAGACTCCTCCTCCCCAGCTCCGCCCCTATACCCTAAAAAGGGCATAGGGGCGGGATCTTCACTGTAGACTCTGTCCTCGCGGGGCGTGTATGGGCGTGTAGTTCGGTCGTAATCACGGCCATTCTGCTCCCGCGTCTTTAGCTCTGATGCTAAACTTGGCTAGCTAAGCTAAAGGATAATAGCCCCATGTCTGACTGATGCTGTATCTGAGCTCCTCCGACGGTTTTCCAATTTCTCAAACCTCAAAAGGCAAGAACTAGTAACTTGAAAATTAATTATGCAAAATTTCAAAGAATGATCTTACCAAAACCAGCATGGTTTCAATTTTTTTTGACTAGCCCAACATTATCTCAGGAAGAATATGTAGCCATAGAAAGTTTAAAACATTTTTAAACCAGGCATTAAAGTTGTTTTTAACGTGTCTAAAGTCCAATGCTTTTCAACGGGGGCCTAGCGGCCAAATGGTGGTACTACAGCAATGGAGGAGCGATGGCGGCCTCCATGGTATGCGGTCACAAAGCAGAGCAGCCAGCGGCCATTGCATAGTATTCACATTTGTAAATAGTAATTTCAATTAATCATGAATGTCTTTTCCCCCCGATTCCCAGTACTCTTTTTGGCCACTGATCACTGAGCGGGGACTGCCTTATGTTTACTCTTGACAAAGGCTTCATGGATCCTAGCAAACGGGTAACATAATGCACTCTTTGAAAATAAAACAGTTTCAGACCCTCTTCCAGCAGAATCTGACCTTAAATTAAGGCCTTGTTCTCCCACTGAATACTGTATTCTTACTTCTGCACAGGAAAATGTCCTATAAAATTAGATTTATCCTAGAGCTTGACAAATTGATCCTAAAATTATAAATATTTTTTATGTGAAAACAATTGTTTAAATCATTCCTTAATTAAAATGTACTTATATTAAAAATAATATTGAATTAACAGCTGCTAAAGTTAGTCCTAGTTTAAATAACAAGCTGATATAAGCAAAAGTGGATATTTAGTGAGACTATCTGTTGGGTAGCTAGCCTGCTGTCAGCTGCTTAACAGACATGCTGCTGATAGCTTAGCATCTGTACATTTAACTGTATGGTTTGCTGTGTCCTTTATGACTAGAAATATTTTTAAACAAGCAAAGTTAACTTTGTTTTAAGCAGGGCAAAAAAAGTTTGAAGGCAATTTTTTTCCAGCTAACTTGTGTGTAGCAACAGATTAAGAGGGGCAGTGGAGAGTTACTGCATTTAAACACCTTGAATTACCCTGTTGTTGAAAGTGTGCTCTATGTTATGCTCTATGCAGAAAGAAAGAAACCCTGTCACTTTTGCACCTTCTCTGGCACATCATTAAAGCAACTTTTAATAAGAGGAACAGTATGAGGAAATGTTTAAATGCATAACTTGAAAAAAAATGTCCTATTTGCTTACAATTGTACAACGGATTATTAAAGTATGTGAAGATTTATTTTGAGCTCTATGTCTAATGAATGTTACTTACTAAACTTTAACCAGTGGAAAAGTATGTGAAAAACAACATAAACGAAAATAAGAGGTCAGTGAGATGTTTGGACATCAATTCAAAAGGATATTGCAAAAAGTTACGGAAGCAGCCAGTCTGCTTTTTATGGCTGTCCGGCCTGAATAATTCCCCATGTTGTCTGGTTTCGCCTCACCAGGTTCCAGGCTAAGCACTGATCCTTCCTTATTCCGCATCTCTCTGAACCTGGCTGCCCTGTGGTGGAGCAGCTGCTATACCGGTTTGATCGACTTCAGGGGGGGTCTCAAGGTCGGCGCACAATGCAATCCGAAGGTAGAAATCCTCGGCCTTATCAGTCTGACCTTCAGCACCGCTGATACTACCGATGACACAAATGCAACAATCTGTCGCTTCTAATGCTGCGTTGCTGCGCTATATCTTGAAGGATTTTTGATAAACAACATTGCAGTGATTGATGTGATTAGTCTTTTTTGTTAAGTTTAGTTGTATTGTAGTGTCTCTGTAATACAAATAAATTTATTTTTCCCAAATATGGAAAAAAAAGAGTACATTTTAATAGATCACAATAAACATTTTTTTCAACATTAAAAGAAACCCAATTTAGCTATATTAACTGTTTTAGTAGTTTTGTGGTTGAATAAATCTGATAACTAACAAATGCCATGCGTTACACTCCAAAGTACTGGCATTTACACTCATCATCAATAATACTGGTAACAGTGGTAGCTGTAGTCTGGTATGAGCCTCATTCACACTCAAGGTTTGATCTGTTGAAAAGAGGACTGCAGCAACGGTGGCATACCTTCACGTCAACCAGCTTCAGTTGTCATAGGTGCTATACCTCATACATGTATTATGCAACTCAGTATTTACATGACAGCATTAGCTTTTCACTAAAAAGA
The DNA here is from genome assembly GCA_028564705.1 of Apricaphanius iberus. NCBI lineage: Eukaryota > Metazoa > Chordata > Actinopteri > Cyprinodontiformes > Aphaniidae > Apricaphanius > Apricaphanius iberus. Next base: position 314,389 of record JAPXFQ010001011.1, on the reverse strand, counting down.
AAGTCCTTTCAGTGTTAATGCCGAATATCTATCAGTCCGAGTAAATCCCGCAGTAAATATTTCAAAGACTTCCAACAACATTAACACAAACTCCAACAGGGATAAGAACACTTCCTGGAGATAGTACTTCATCTCCAGGGAAAATGCTGTGTCATCTCAACAGGTGGTTGGCTAGATTAGTGGTGTTCCCACAGCAAGAAACATGCGATGGATGTACACAGCAGACAACCATTTGGGAGATTTGCATCAAGGAATGAGCGAAAAGCTAGTGTTGTTTTTGATTTCACTGACCTTAGATAATAAACAAATATGGCTTTCACATGGGTAAGATTTTTACATCTTTAATTTCATATCTTCTTCATGAATTTCAAAGGGAGAATCCTTTTTTACACATTTTGTCAGGGTACAGCCAGTGATTACTTTGCATTTTATTTAATTTAATGTGATAGACAAACCAGAGAAGAAGCCAAGCCAACTGTAGTGGAAATGTTATGATCCACAGCTCAGGTGCAACGACCTGTTCACAGAGCAACTATTAGTTATGTTCTCTGTCAGGAACAAAGCCATCATTGAAAGCAAGTTGTAAGAAGTCCTGTTATGGCACGTTCACACAGTCCAGTGCATCCAGGCAGCCGGGCAACTGGATTACATGCAAAGTCTATGGTACCTATGCAGCAAGCTGTCACGCAGCAATTTGTTCACGTCAGCACAGCAGGCATCAGCGTGTCCACGTATCTGCTGCTCGGATGGTCCATCAAGGCGTCCACGCAGCAGCTGGTTGAAGTTGGGAAAACCGAACTTTGGGGCAGCAAACATGGGGCGTCAAAAAAAACAGCGACGAGATGCCAGCGGTAAGGGCGGGGAAGACGGAGGATGAGATGCTCGCTGAGCTACTCAAAGAGTAAGGTCTCTGTGGTGATCCGAGAGCTGGAGTCGGTTAGATTGAGCTGGAAGGCTGCAGAGTTGGAGTCTCAGGAAGAGATCTGACCTAATTTGGTGGAAGATATCAGAGGATATCAGAGTGCCAGGTAAGCAGTTAAATATTTTCTTTTAACTTTCTTGTTAAGTTAGCTAACAATAGCCAAACCCGGTCAGGGCAAGTACGGTACTAAATATGCACCACCAGTTTCCCAGTGGAGGACGTTAACAACTAGCAACAGAGAAAGCCCCAGAGTCTCTGTGACGTGATGCGCCAACGTGTACAAAGTGTGCAAGCAGAAGCTTTAATTTTACAAATACTTAAAAAAGTAGTTGTTTTCGGAACAAGAAAAAATTTGTATCGAAAAGCTGTGTTTTTCTCATGTCCGCAGTGCACAGACCCCGGATAAGAAGGGTGTGACATTTAGAAGTATGGGGGGGGGTTCATCACAGCTCCTGCTTTTTGTTGAATAGATTTTTGTAATTTAACTGGGTTTCGACGGAAGTTTCTAACTTTTGTGGAGCGGAGTTTCTGAAGCGTGAAGCGGAGTTTCGGAGACATACTTTCTGTTAAAGAGAAATTAATGGTTTGTACAAGAGGTTTGCTTTGCTAATATTTTCAATCTACTCAGCGTATTGCATTATGATAAAACATTATATTGTGTAATAATTCGCTCTTAATTTTGTATTTTGTAATGATCTTCTATTTTGTACTATTTTTCATTTTAATCTTTAACATACCAGAATTTGCACATCATTTATAATATTTTTGTCTGTCTACTGACATCATTTTAAAAATAATAAATGAGATGACCAGATTAGTTACTCAGTTCTTAAAGCGGAGATATTATGCAAATTTCACTTTTTTCATCCTTTTGTGTTGCGATTTGGGTCTCTGCTGCAACTGCAAACACAGCAAACATTAATAAAAAAAAAACATCCATCCATCTTTAGCATTATAATAATAATAATAATAATATATATTTTTACATTTTTTTTCCTGTCAGAAATGTGCTTCAACTAGTCATTTGGAAAAGTACCTTATTATAACATCACAATAAGCAGAATTAGCATAAAACAAAACTATGGTTCACAATTAGGTCATTTTTTGAAAGCAAAAGCAATGATTTTAACATATACAAGTATCTTGTATCAAGCCAATGTATTGTAAAGTTTGTAATAAGGCGAACCATTTGTAATTCTGTTAACATTTCATCGAGTTAAGATAATTTTTATTTAAGCTGATCTCTCATCTTCCAACTGCTAACATAGAGAGAGCCGCGTCAGCTGTCTGAAGTAAGACGGCCGTCATTGAGCTACGCTGTCGAATGCCGATTTCATCATCTAGTGTTTACATAGCCTATGTTTATGGTTATATACTAGACAACAGCAGCGTGACTGATGTCAGCCATCACTGCAGAGCGAATAGCAATAACCGATTCAAATTCAAGTGCAGGGTAGAAATTTTATCCTCAAGAGAGCTCCACACTGAATATTTATGGTATAAAATTAACATTTTCCTAAAAGGTAATAACATTCTAAAAATACTGAACAGACATGTAGCCACCACTATTAGACACTCATTTATTCAGTTAACACAATAAAAAAGTTGATTTCGCGGGTGAATTGCTCTTTAAGTAGCTTTACTTTTTTACACTTGAGTATTTTGGAGATGTCTCCTCCTTACATTTAATTGAGTAAAAATATGTTGAAGAAGTGCTACTCTTACCCCTAATAGAGATAGCAAAGGAAGTAATTATTTCTGGACCTAAGGAGGAACGATCCAGAGTCAGCACACATCTTCAGCTAATACAACTAAAAACTACTCATCAGGCCGTAATCTAGGTGTAATAATGGACTCAGACCTGAACCTCCAGGGTCACATAAAGGCAATGACAAGGTCAGCTTTCTATTACCTGAATAACGTTTCTAGGATTAAAGGACTGATGTCACAGAAGGACCTTGAAAAACTAATCCATGTGTTTATCTTTAGTCAGATCGATTACTGCAACAGCGTCCTCACAAGTCTACCTAAAAAAGCAATCGGACAGCTGCACTGATCCTGAACACTGCTGCCCGTGTTCTCACTAGAACTAGGAAAGTAGAACACCTCACCCCAGTTCTTAAGTCCTTACACTGGCTTCCTGCTCGGAGAATAGACTTTAAAATATTCCTACTAGTTTATAAATCACTGAACGGTTTAGCACCAAAGTATGTTGGAGATCTGTTGTCACTATACCAACCCAGCCGACCACTCAGGTCCTCCAACTCGAGCTTACCTAACATTCCTAGAAATAAAACTATACAGGGAGAGGCACCCTTAAGCTTCTATGCTCCACAAATCTCAAACCAACTTCCAGAAGAATGCAAAAATGCTGAATTGTTAGGCTGTTTTAAATCAAAGATTAAAACTCTACTATTCAGAGCTGCCTTTGAGCCCTAAATTGCGCTTTTTGATCACTCTTTGATTCTCGTGGTTTAATTTTTATTTAAAGTTTTTTATTTCCTTTTTAACCAATTGTCTTTTATCTATTTTTAGTCTATATTAATAGCATACATTTTTTTTGATTGATTGTGTCTATCTGTTAAACCTATACCTATGTTTTTCTAATCATGCTTTTGGAATCATGTATTTGGTATCATAATCACTGAATCATGTAAAGCACCTTGAATTGCCTTGTGTTGAAAGTGTGCTATATAAATAAAACTGCCTTGCCTTGCCTAATTTCCACAGCTCCACCATACACACCACAGCCGTTTGCTCCCGTCCCTAACTTCTACTGCATGCGCTCTACAACCGCTTTTCTCCGCCCAGAGGTACTCAAAGAAGCATGCATGGGAATTGCAAAATCTCACTATAAAAGCCAGTAATACATGCGGAAGAAAGTTAATCAATCAAAATCGTTAATTCCGTGGAAGACACACAGAAAATAACTGTTTAATCTAGTTCTCTTTGTTATTCTGTGTCAAAATATATCCATTTATTTTGTTCGACATTGGGTCTGGACATCGATTTTAAAGAAGCCACATTTAGTTTATTTCAGTGCTTAAATGTGCAATCGTTTATGTTTAGTCTGTTTTTGTTCATTTATTTTGAAAAAATGGATGTTGCGCTTGTTTGGTATCCTGTTGGTTCTGTGTGGTTTGGGTAGAGTGATGCGACTTGCTCTGTTGTCCAGCAAAAAAAGAATTAAACCTACTTTTGCCTGATGGTGAAATGGCGGCCGTTGCTGCTCAGTCATTACCCATAAAATTGCACAAATTGAAGTTTCGAAAATAAATTGACCTAATGGAAATAAGGGAATAAAAAAAAACTCACCTTTTTCTATTAAACGTTTTTGCGCTTGGATGAGATGGTTTTTTTTCGAGCATATCGAAATTAATATATTTAGCAAAAACAGCAATGGAAAGACCATTTTTTCATCACATGAGTCACATGAGCAATAACTAGAAGTTACTAAGAGTGAAAAAGATGAAGTAGGAGGAGGAGAAAGATGTTGCGGCATATTTGGGTTAACGAAGAGACTGAGGCATAACTAATATATTAGATTCGAAACAGCAAAGAAAAGCGAGCATTTACCAAGACCGCTCACATGTAAAAGGGGCTTGTCGCTCCAATGCCTCTACAAGCTGTCTACATCTCCCCCTAATGGCTGATAATGAGCGCTTGTGCCTGCAATATGAATATATCTACTGTAGATGTTCACATCTGTTGCATCTTACTTGCGTGAAAACGTATGATTTAAACTGAGTTCGTTATTTAATGGAAACATTGCAATTGAGAAAAAAAAATTTTTTCGACACTTAGACAATATCAACAAAGTTTTGCACATATTTGTAATGAAAACACAGCTAGTGACTACAAAGGGAGCGTTTTTGCTGCGGAGTGCATGGCGGAGCAAAACGCATGCAGTGGAAATTAGGGGTTACTTCAGTACAATTTATGTACTTTACCTACCCCAGGTGATAAACTGAACTTCCACATCAGCCTGTGTACACCATCAAAACAGGGACGGCATCAAAGTGGTAACATCATACTGTGGAGAGCTTTTCTGCAGCAAGAACAAGCTTGTCATAGTTAAAGGAAAGAGACATGAAGCCAACAAAAGGCCGATCCAAGAGAAAACCTGTTTGAGGCTCGAAAAGGCTTGAGAGTTGGGTGCAGATGCACCTTCCAGCAGGATGATAACCTTGAACATACAACTACAGCTGCAATGGAATGGTTTGGATCAAAGCATATTCATGTGTTAAAATGGTCCTGTCGAATTCTAAACCTAATTGCACTTACAAATCCGTGGCAAGCACTTGAAAATGAAGGTTTAATAACAAAAAGGAGAAAAGGGATGTTGTGTGGTGTAGTGGTTAGTGTGAGCACCCCATGTACAGGGGCCTCAGTCTTTAACAGGGTTGTCATGAGTTTGAGTCCCATCCTTGTGGACCTTTTGCCACATGTCTACCCCTTCTATAGTACCTGCCATCAAATAGAGGCCACTATGTCCACAAAAAATTTAAAAGCAAATTGATGTTTGCATCCATACAACCTGTCTGAACTATATATATTTTGCTAGAAAAAAAAATTGTCGCAAACTTCGGTGAGTATATATACAAAGCTGGTGAAAAAAATACTTGAGAAGTCTTGCTGCTTTAATCGCAGCTGAGGATGATTCTACAAGGTGTCTCAAGAGGAATAAAAAAATCATACTTTCAGATTTGTATTCGTAAAAACCATTGAAAACGATCCTCTTCCCATTCACATTACACTCAACTACTTCCTTTTGTTTATCTATTACTTAAAACCCAAATACAGAACATTAGGGATGTGTTTGTGAAGTGATAGTATTTTAGGAAGTTTAAGGGCTGTCAAGGATAGAGGATACAATAGCCAAAAAAGAAGCACTTGTCACAGCAGCTCATGTGAATTTTATAAAGCCCAATGATCAAGAGACTTATTAAAATGCTCCTTGAACATATAATAAATATTCATGGAGCCAAATATTCTTTCAGATAATCTGTAGAGAAGAGTGATAAAACAAAGTAGCTATGACTATAATTCCAAAAAAATATTTATACTGTTGCTAAACTTCGTCCTAAATTCTTGAAGCACAGACCAATAATTGATGATCCTCTTAAAAAGCAATTAGGGTATTCACGGTTTGAGGTACAGAAGTGGACAGGCCTTGATGACTGCAGAGCAAACCTAATCCTGGCCAGCAGTTTAGCCGTTGATTTGCAGACTGTGGGCCTTGCATTGTGAGGGCTTTATGGTCCCTTTATGGTACGCCAGGAGACACCTGCATGGGCGATATGTTGCCTGGGACATTTTTCTCTCTCCTTCTGTGTGGCTCCTTTGCTTTTGTATCATTAGCGGAGCAAAGGGGCCGTGAATCACTCGTCTCAACCCCTTTCCTCCCCTTCCTTCTTTCCGCCCCCTCCCCATCTTTTTCAACCTCTCTCCACCCCTGAACAGCCCGGCCACCGCCGCCGCTCATCCCTCCCTCTCCTTGAGTGCTAAACGGCTTGACAGAAGGGTGCCCAGACCGTTGGCAGTAGCCATCGACTGGAAGGGAGAAGCTGCCAGGAGTCCTTGATGGATAGGCTCATTTTCCAGCCGGCAGCAAGTCTCGGCGAAGCATCCGTGTCATTTGTAATGTCAGCCAACAAAATGTAATCAAACATTCCAGCGGTTTAATCACAGAGGGCTGCTCTAGAGATGATTGTAGTGTCAATATAATGCTATTTCATTATCTGTTTGTATTTTATATTGACAGTGTCAGATAAACAGTGTGGAAAATTAAGATTAAAAATATGGTAATTTCATTTCAATCACGCCGGCTACAGTTGCTGGGCCATTATGCGATTGATTACTTCTGAATTAAATTTGGGGCTCAATGTAAAGTTTAATCTTCTTTCTTCTCTGCAATTCAGCTCCCCAAAGGCCTCTTAGTAAGTAAGTACCCATTTCATTTGATCTTTAATGAAAAGTAATGGCCCAAATGAATTGTATAAATCAGCTGTCGTGTGTACCTAGTTGATGTTGTATTTCTTTTTCCTTTTCATTTTTAATTCCCTTCTTTCAGTACCGTGACCCAAAACCTAAGGCCCTAGTCCTTAAAAGCTACAGTGCCATGAAAAAGTGATTGGCCCTTTACAGAATTCTTCTGTTTTTGCTTTTTGTCACACTTCCGTGGAAGAAAATTGTAATTTCCGAAAAAGCAAAAAAAATACCCGGATTAAACAGAAAAAGTGGTTTTCAAATGAGGATTTCTTTTACTAGGGGAAATAGTGTTTCAGTATAAAAAAAATACTTTTAAAAGAAACTTAAGCTTTACAAAATAATTAAAATAATTAAAAAATAATAAGTAAAATAATTACTTATGCTGTGATTCATCACAAAAGTAAACAAACCCAAGCAACGCAACTAAAAAATCCCTTTAATATAAACTGTCTGACAACACGAACAAAGCCAAAAGTAACACATTATGTCCTAATCTAAAGAAAATTAAGAAATGCTTTAAAACAAAATTGTTGCAAAATATACATTAGTCCGTAATGGGTCGGAAAAAACCCATTTCTAAGACTTTGGCAGTCCTGTTGAACATGGTGAGAGCCAGTGTACATAAACTGAATAAATATGGAGCCGTACAAAGGAGAGGCCTGCCTACCAGAATTACTCCAAAAGTCTGTCAACAACAACTTCAGGAAGTCCCTTAAGATTTTAGAACAAAAACTAAAGACTTCCCTGGCCTCAGTTAGGGTCAATGTTCACTAATGAACAATAAGGTAGAAACTGGGCAAAAATGTAATCCATAGAGAATTCCATGGCAAGAACCTAGTAATGAGAACCTAAAGGTTCATCCCACATTTAAATCTTCATGATTCCCAAGACTATTCCATCAACTGACAAGAACAAAGTGGAATGTTTTGAGGGGGACATCATCATCATCATCATCATCCTACAGTCAGTCATGGGGACGGTAGGGTGATGGTCCGGGGCTGCTTTGCTGCTTTAGGTCATAACTCAAAGCTTACATGCACATCTAAATATCTAAATCGAGCCGTGCCAGTAATCCAGTTAATACCTTAACCAAAAGCAACTTATCCCAATTTCGAGGACACGTATGTTGCTTTCACACTGTGCGCTTTGTCTGCTTTAAACAACGCCTACAAAGCGACTGGTTGGATACCTAAACATTTTTAGGCTGAAGCTTGCATATCACATGGGCGGGCCTTTCATTGACGGATGTTTTAAACAATGATGGTTCATAGTTGGCTAGATAACGTTGACGCTGGGTGACGTTACTACAGTCAGAAGCTCTGATTGGTTGATGCGCCGTGTCAAGAGCATCAAAAGACCAGCTAGCTGAACTTCTGCATTACTGGCTTTTGGCGCTTTGACTTTTGAAATGTAGGAAAAGCTTCAAAAATTGACGGGGCCAACGCACCCAAGGAACACAGAGACTCTGACGCCCTCAACCATAGACTTTACATGTAAGCTTGCCACACTTGATGTTGACGTTTGGGGCGGTGAGAACAACCAATTAGAAAATCGAATGAAGGGCATTTTCCTCCACAACATTAGGTGGCGACATGCGCATTCTTCTGGTTGTAGCATCACACAAAAACAACGACACTGCTGCACAGCACATTTCGTAAGTACTGTACTGTTTGATTTTGTCACACTTGTTGTTGCTGCTGTATTGTTGTCGTAGTGGTCTAGTTATTCCTGCTTCCTCTGTCTCGTCGCTACCAAAGGCGCAGTACCCAGGCTAGGAGTAGCTCGGCTAAGCTGTAAAGATGGAGAATAAAAAGATTTTCCTGAATTCAAAAAATTACCTGCTTACAGTGCTTGCAGGGGTTTTCCTGCTCAGTAGGTAAACATAAGGTTTTTATTATCGCATTTCTTGACCATAATTACGTTCTATGGGGAGGTTTAGAACAACACTGCAAAAACTGTCCATCTAACCAAGTCCATTAATGTTGTATCCAGGCAACAAGTATTTTTAATCTTGATTTGAGATTTATATACTAAGAAAGAGCAGAAGGATTATTAACCTGATTCAAAGAATATGCGTCTTATTTAGAGAATTCTTACCTAGTGTAAATGTTTTACTTCACTGGCTTATTAAAATACTAGATTACAGTCTAAAACATCTAAAATTAAATATTGCACTTGGTAAGAAGTCTAAAAATAAGAGATATATTCTCAAATTCAGATGAATAATCTGACACCTTCTGCTCTCGCTTACTATATAAATCTCAAATCAAGATCAAAAATACTTCTTGCTTGGATACAGGACTGTTGGACTTGGTTAGATGGACAGTTTTTGCAGTGAACAAAGGATCTAATGTTGGGATCTAACTGTATTATCTGGGCATTGTAGCTCAATTAAGAATATGATTCAACTCCAGCCACACTTAGGTGTATATACACCTTTCAAAAGTCCAAACTCATTTGGTTTTATTTTACTGCGTGTTTATTGACTGATAGAACCATGCATTCTGCTCTCTGGCATTTAGTCCTAAAAGACTATGTTTGGCTAGCAATTCATTACCTTAACTCTAGTGTACTTGTATTTGGGAGAAGTACATTGATCTGAAGAACACAAGTAATCTAATCCTCATAGCTCAAAAATATATATGATGAAGGTTTTGGAGCGGCCAGGTCAACGTTAAGTCAAGCTGAGATGCTGTGGATGTTTCTGCTCCAACACCTTCCAGTATGGCAGAAATCAACAACTTATGTGTCAAAATTCCTCAACAGTGATGTAAAAGGCTTCTTGGTAGTTTCTGTAAATGCTTGATGACAGTTGCTGCCAATTATCAGGTTGAAGGGTAAATTAAATGACATTTTTGTACTTACAGATGTTGTTTTTCTTGTGGTATTTTAAAAATGTTTGAAGATTTAAAACACCTCAGTGTGACAAAAAAAGAGAAGCAAAAATAGAATGAATGCTTAACAGGGGAAACACTATTTTTACCAGCACTGTATGAGATTTCTTTTAAATAAAGAAAATTAATGACATTTCTTTTAGATTTGTTGAACATTTTCTTTGATAAAGCTGAAGCAGATGAGAAATTTATGAAAGCTGAAAATAAGGTCAAACATATGTACCCTGCAAGGTGCTTAGCAAAGTAATTAAGAGGGAATACTTCACAGCCTGGAGTGCCACTTTTAGGAGAAACTTCAACCTCTAAACCCGCCGACGGGTGACAGACATTTTAATTACATGGTAAATTTTGATATATATATTTTTTTCTCTCTGTGTGTCTGGGCCTGAACTCTGAAGCGCTGCCATGTAGTCAAGATTTAGCAGCGAATTCTCCCCGTTTCCGCAGCTGTGCGTGAAGTGACACAACCATTTAAAGAGAGCGTCGCGGAAAGAGAAGGGGTTGAAGAAAGGAGCACTTCTTTGTGAGTCCTATTCAGCGTGATTTGTCCCCCTTTGTAGTCCTAATTATGTGCCAAAGTAGGATAACAGAAGTTCTCAACTCGGCCATTATGCAAGCACAAAAAAAGAGGCGCATACAAGAAGCTGATCACTTTGGAATTAGCAAACATGATACTATATGAGGAGGAAAAAAAACATTAATACCGTCAGGGATTAGAGGTTCTGATTAAAGGGTAGCTTCTACCATATGCAAATTAGTGATAGGCATTTATCAGTGCCTGGGCAAGCTGTCTTAGCTGCAAAGCCACATATGTTTTTTAGCTGATTAAAAAACTGCTTGAAGTTGCAGGCTTTTTAATGGTGGAGAGAAAGAGAGACACAGTGAGGGAGAGGGATAGAGAGGCAGAGAGGTTGTGAGGCAACTCATTTCCTTTTGGCCAATTTCCCACAATCGCTCAGAGCGTTTGCCTTAATTCCCTTCTTTATTAGCTGCATTCTTTTGTATATAATTAAAACATTTCTCAAGTGAGCATGTGTGTGCTAGTGTTATTTTTTGTCCTTTATTTTTCATTAGCTACCATGTTGTATTCATTTTTTTTTATAACTGTATAGCCATAGCCTTGATTCCCCTCCTGAAAAGAACCTCAAGTTTGGAATGGCGACTGTAAAGGCAGAATTAGGTGAGAATTTGTCAGCAGTACGCCATTGTGTGAGGGTCTCGCTGTTATTATAATTCCCTTTCATATGGAGGTGACCCCCTTTGTGTTAACAAAGAACATGAGGATGAAACTGAGCTCTGCGTGCTCCTCACCCTGCACTGATAATGCCTCGGTAACCCAGCACCCTCTCTTCTCCTTGAGGGAGCACTTTAATTTATGCTTTTTCATCTCCCTGGGCGCAGCACTGTTAACCTGCTCTGTGCACTACTGATTCTGGGAAGGGAAACCTCTTATCCACACCAGACTGCTGTGTCAAGTCTCTCCTCTCCCTCCGTCAGTAGAAAGTTAGTTCTTGATGCAAACAGCAAAACATCCCTGAAAATGTACAGCTGGGGAATAAAAAGATTTACATGGGTTCAAATAGGTACCTGCTTACAGTCAGCTACAGTGTGTGCAGGGTTGTTCCGGCTTACTAAGTTAACGGTTTTTATTATCACATTTCTGGACTACACCTATATATTCTTAGGGCAGATTTAATTCAAGAAAAAATTACTAGAGCAGACTGTTCTAAACAATAACAATATACTACTATATACTGTAAACAATTCTATATCATACTATGGATCAGGGGTGTCAAACTCATTTCCATTTTGGGCCACATCATGATCGTGAATGTCCTCAATGGCCCGGTTGTGGCAGAAATTATTACTAAAACTATCTTTAATAAAGCATTAGAATATAAATAAATAAATAAATATCCGTCTTTGCATTTGACAGACTTCTTAAAAAGAAATAATACTGAACATGTTTTCACAATGATGTGATTAAGGACAATTCATATGATCTAATTTGATTTGACTGATAAAATAGTATTTAGGTGCATGCAAGTAGAACTTAAAGGTTTTTACTTCTAGAGTTTAGAGGGCCACATAAAGTGCTATGGGTGGCAGGATTTGGCCGCCGGGCCTTGAGTTTGACACCTGTGCTATGGACTGTCTCACATTATAGTATTCTATGCTATAGTTCCATATTTTATTTATTTATTTAACCTTTACTTAACCAGTAAAGTTCCATTGAGACTAAGAACCTCTTTTTCAAGGGAGTCCTGGCCAAGGGGCAGCAAAGGAATTGCAAATTACAATTAAAATTCATAAACATCATGAAAAACAAGTACAACGTAAAAGGGCGACTCAAGTTCTCTCAAAAGCATTCAATGAAATAAGTTCAGTTAGTTTCCAATCTTTATGCACCGTGTTCCATGTAAATATAGCTACTAATATTGCATGCTAGACTGCAATATACTGTGAGGACTCTTCTTAGCTATAAGTAAACTTTTCTAAACTTTACTATAATATAGACCAGTAGTTCCCAAAGCTGGAGTTGCAATCCTACTGGGTGTCAGGAAAAATGCATGTCTGAGGTCTTGAGATCCTTTTAAAAAATTAGCCAAAACACTAAATATAGCAATTTGAAATTATGCACCTTTTATAAATGAGCATAAAAGATAAAAGACAGAACCTTAAATAAAAGCAATAGACTAGTAAATATATTTGCTGTTGGTGGTGATTGTGTTGCCATTGCACCAAATTTTGAACTGACTCAGTATAAATACTTGTCTAGTCCACCAAGAGTCGGGGTGTCATGGGTCTTTTGCATTATTATTTGCTGGGTTAAAAAGCTTTAAAGTTTGGGAACCATTGATCTAGATTGCTCTATATTTTACAATTCAACGGTAGACTATACTATGCTACACTATACTAAATGAGCACTGCATTATGTTATAGTACTATACTATAAAATAGTTGATTGCACTCCAATATTTCATAGTAAGATGTACATTTCTAAACTAAATTATAAGAAGACACCATAGTATGGTTTTCTAAAATTTTTGAAGATTGCACTATAATATTAGCCTGACGTACCCATACTCAATTGCTGTGATTATGGGGCGTGTTTTAACCCAACAAGGAAAAAAATGCCTCTGCACTCAATTGGAGACCTATAACCAATCAGAGCTACGGAAGTGTGTGATGTTGCTCTGCAAAGCAACGGACGTTATCTGTTCCTCTTTTAAAATTCCTCTTTTAAAAATGAATGCGCTATCTTTATCTTCTAGAACAGACTCGATGGCAGAATCTACACATCTCAGTTCTCCAGCCGCAGCCATCGTTGCTGTAAACGAATTCAACCCATTCGCTCTTTGGTGACGTGGTTGATTACTGTATGCTACTGTTGTTCACCTGTCAATCATCGCAAGCCCGATTTGATTTTTGATAGCATAGCATAGGTATTCTATAGTATAATAACATGATAGTAGACTTTAATATTCTATACCACATCTCTTCTTTGGTCTTTGTTCTGAATGCAGTTGCGAATTTTTGCAACCTTGAGTGGTTCCAAACAAGTCAGATGAGTTCAGTATTTCTATAATTTTGACATGTTAAACTTTAAGCTGTATTGTTCCGTGAGTCCTTATAGTCTAAAATCTACAGTATCATCTGTTGTTTTTATTAAAATTTATTTCTTTTACCATGTCTGACCATGACTTAAGTTTGCTTGTGCCAAAGCTGCCATATGTGTTAAATCGTTTCCAATTTAGGATGATCGAATTTCTGGAAATGGGCTCGGCCCATTCTTAGACTGATGGTTAAAGACTTGTATTAAATTAAATATTCTACAATTTTTAATGTGTGTGTGTGTGTGGGGGGGGGGGGGTTGATACGTTTATTCAACCCCACATTAATGAACTTATGTTTTCTACAAATTGAAGTGTAGAGAAAATAGATACATTTTTTTTAAAAGGAGCTCAACAATGGGCGCCTGTTAAACATTTTACTGTTGGCAGGCATGCACACAGCATAAAACACTGAAGAAAAGGCCGGATTTCACTAACTTTTGATATATGGATGACTGAAGGACTACACCCCATAATCTTCCAAAATGATGAACAGCAATCTATCTCCAGACTGAGGTCATTCCAGCTACAGTGTCAGACTAATTAGCGACGCTGACAGAGTAAAGTCACCTGCATTTAACCTGCATAAAACCAGATCTTAAAACATTAGAGACTGACTAAAATACTGTACAATCTGGATTCTAACAGAAATGTACCAATAGGTAACATTTTTTCACTACAGAACTTTCATTTTGTTCATATATTGGTTTCCTGAAAGGTGGTTTTCAAAGTTTGGAAGCTTGTTAAAAATTTGTGTATGCTGTGAGTAACGCAATAATATTTGTGCCTTTTTAAAATGCAGTTATTTAACCAGATAAATATTTCTCCCATGACTGAACCTTATCCTGTAAAATCAGGAGTTTTTGTGCTTTCTTCCCAGAAACACAGAGGACCAATAATACTGTGCAAATCAGTGATTCAATAAATTAAATTGTGGCAAAGAAGCCATGTAATTGAAATATCTAGATAAGAATAAGAGTGACTCTAAATGATATAAAATGATGGAGACAATAAAAGGAACGGTCCGGAGATGTGCTCGTGGTTGCCTTGAACAGTCTGGAAGGGGCGGCCTAAGTAGCAAAGCCATAGAAACATACTGAAAAGAGCTATTGTTGCTTTTGAAGGCAACCTCTATCTCTCAAGGACATCTAATTAACAGACAACAGCTGAGTCCATTTCAAATGGTAATATATTTTCCATTAAATGCATCATTTTCAATGCTTTATTGCTTACTCCAACAGACCTTTCTTTTTTATATTTTGTAGGGAGGTATTTAATGCTTTATTTACTACACTCAATACATTGTTTGCACTTGTACAGGCATTTCTTTCTTACCTCTTCAACATACAATAGTGAATTGGTGGTCAATGAAAGGTAAGCATTTAAAAATGTTTTCTATATTTGATTCAATATTTCGTTTCAATGAACCTCTTTCACACTGTTTCAATCATGTCTAAACTGATAATGAAATAAATGGCGACAAAGGACCCATTTCACCAAATGAAAACCAACCTCTGCAGGGATACGTTAAGACGTATACAAATCATTCTGACCAGGGCAGAATTTGAGCGACAGGAAATTCTAAGACATCTTCTTTTTGAACGTTTCTAAAAGGGCACAAAACCTTCATCCTATGTTTCCATATGCTATTGACACTTGCAACAAATCAGGCTAGAGCATTTTGTGAAGCTGAGCCGAAGGAGACTATTGATTCCACACAGATATATTACTCAGGCTTGGAAGAGTTAGGATCAGACATAAATCCTTCTAGTACTTCTCTAATTCGATGCTTACCTTTAAGCATATGTATTTGTTTTATTTATTTATGTGCATAAAATGAATGCATTAAAAAATGAATTAAATTTGAATTTTCAAATCTGCTGCTAGGTATTTTCATGCTCGTCTTTAAGGGATCACTACTAAGAGCTTTCCAGTATATTTCATTTTAAGCCAGGAGTTGACAAGGAATGGGCTAATATGAGATTTTTGTAGGATGAGTAATACGAAAAGTAACACAAATATTAAAAAAAACAATTGCCTGTCTAGAATGTTGTGCTTATAAATAGACACTAAGTTTTCTTAAGCTTAATTGTTTTCTAAAGTTAAAAGACTAAAACCAGGGTTGGTAGAGATATTTTAGCTGGATATTTGAGGGCATTAGTTTTTTTTAAAATACTGTTTAATATTGTTTTCCCTGTGTTAATGGTTTTACATCATGTTCCTCTACAGAGCATATTTGGTTTCTGGAACTATTCTACTCATATTAAGAATATTAATAAACACTTCACAGTCTGTTGTAGCTCCTTCTCATTTCATGTCCTTGATGCTGTATGTAACAAAAATAACAAAGACTAGCTAGTAAGTTTTTCCTGTCTTTGAAAAAGCTATTGTTTTATCCAGCACCCTCCTTTTTCCAACCGCATAAAGATAGGCTTTTTAAGTAAAACATTCGCCACAGTTTTCTGTGTATCTGATATAACACAATACAATGTGATTTCTGACTAAACGTGGCTGTCGTGGACTTTTTTTTCTTTTGACATATTTTTTTTTCTAGTTTATGCATCATCACTCAGAGACAGTACACTTTATCAAGTGATGACATGGTAATAGCTTTGTCATGCTTTGATATGCGTGTGCTCTGTCTGCACTAATGAAGATTTGCTCACTTTGGTAGGATGAAGGTTTGGAGTTGCTAATGCGGAAGATGAATTAGGGCTGTTTTGAAAATAACTTAATTGACCATTTGGGGATATTTACTTGATCATTATTCATTCACCCAAATGAGTTAAAGTGATCCTTGAGAATATATAAGTAATTCACTCTGTTAATCCATAGAAGCACACTGTAAATGTTATGCACTTCATCATAAAACATAGTCAATATGTGTGGAAAAAGGAATTCTATCATTATCAGTAATCTGAAAAGCAATAAAATAATGCACTGTTCACAAGAAAGATGCAATAAAATGTCATATCATGTGGTAAGATTAGATGTGTTCAAATATTTCCTTACTGAGCTGTTCTAAGTCCCTGGCTCTGATGCTGCTACCCCCAACAGATGATGGGCGGAGAGATAACTCTCTCCACAACAGACTTGTAGAAGATTTGCAGCGTCATGCTTGAATGAAAACTATAGACCTTCATCTATTAAAATTAAGGGTCTGAGAATGAGTGATGAAAAGGGCCTAACTCAAGGGGCGGAACCAAGCATGCATTTGAAACTCTCACTGGACGCAATTGGATATCGCCACAACCAATCTCAATAACACACAGTGTGACATGCTCTTAGCTACCAGTGGAGCTAACTGGTAGATTAAACTGCTGTATCCAGTCAGCAAAACAGCAAAAAAAAGTCCTTCTAGCAAAGGAACGATTCGAGCTAGGTTATCTGTTCGTCTTTTAGATGAAAAGCCAAGTCTAACTCGTTCATCGTAGCGGCCAAAGCCGTTTCAAAGAAACTGGTGTTCATCTGTAGCCATCTTTAAATATTTACTAAATTATTCTGGATGTCGCAACACTGTCGTCATCAGCAGCTTAGCTCGCCTCTTGCAGTAACATGCATAATTGCTTGATGCCAGAGCATCTTGTAGAGCCAAATCAAATTGTGTTCTCGCGAGACCTCTGGATTTCCAGGGTAGCATCTTGCTGCAAATCTCTATGGTCCTAAGTTTCCTGAAAAAGTACAGTCTGCTCTGTCCCTTCTTGTAGACAGCTTCACTGTTGAGGCTCCATTCTGTTGCCCAGGTGAACTCCAAGATATTTATACTCCTCAACCACCTCCACTTCTTGTGCCATGATGGAAACAGTGTTTGACTTAACTCAGTTGCTTCTGAAATCTACAATCACCCTCTTTGTTTTGTTCACATTCAAGGTAAGACCATTGTTTTCACACCACGCCACAAAGCACTCCACCAGCTCTCTGTATTCGGCCTCTTCTCCATCACTGATACACCCGACAATTGCAATCCTCTGAGTATTTTTGCAGATGACAGGTCTCTGACCTCTACAGGAAGTCTGAGTTGTACAGAGTGTAAAGTAATGGTGAGAGTACAGTCCCTTGTGGTGCTCCTGTGCTGCTGACCAGCTGGTTTGACACAAAATTCTTCAGTCTCACAAACTTTGGTATGTTGATCAGGTAGTCTTTGATCCAGGCGATCATTGAGAGCTCCACTTGTGTCTTGTGGATTTTCTGACAAAGCAAATCAGGCTGAACTGTTTTACATGTACAAGGTAAATCAAAGAACTTGTTTCTCATAGTGGTGCCTGCTTTGTCTAGGTTGGTTGAAGCAGGTTGATGAAGGCATCTTCAACGCCAACTCCATGGTATTAAGCAAAATGTAGCGACTCCTGATTGGTTCTAGTTTGCTTACATAGGTGGGGCAACAGGGTCTCTCCAGGACCTAAATGTGGACTGTCAGGACAACGGGTCTATAGTCGCTGATAACTGAGGGGTAATTTTTCTTTAGAACTGGAGCAAAACAAGATGTATTGTACAATACTGGAACCTTCTCATGGGTTAGGCTAATGTTGAAGAGGTGCCACAGAATTCCATAGTTTTTATCCCGGATAAAAGTTGCCTCTCAAAATTTGAATTAATTTCTTTTTTATATTTTTATTAATAATCATCAGCATTTCCTTTTTTAAATAGGGCAGGTTGTACACCTGATGCATCCATTGTGTAACTCAGCATTACCACCTTCAAACAAGGATGCAGAGTAGCTAACTGTGCTTCTCCCTTTGTCTCCCATGGGAAGTCTCTAAAATCAATAGCTGCTATGTTAAAGATGCAGCCTGCCATTTGACCTGTCCTCCCCTTGTCTTCATCACAGGCTTTTTAGCTTTTCCTCTCCCTCTCCCTGCCCTTCGCCCCTCCCCGTTTACTACCGTAAACGACACACTGACATGCTACTAACGAGATACAAATTGTTAAAGTCAGTCTAGGTGAGGCGAGTCCCGTGTCAGACAGGCTGACGGAGATTATCTGCAGAGGAAGAGTAGGTCAGAGGTTGGGACAAAAGGTTTGCTGCAACCTCTTTGGTTGGCAAGGAGGAGGACCGAGTGCGCTTAAATGTCCGGGGAGTCGTTTGCCTCTTGATTTTGGAATCAATGAAGGGGATAAAAAGGGAGGGGTGGAAGGTTTCTCTCCAGCAGAAAATGGCATTAGAGTTAATGACCAAGTTAGTCCCAGAGGGATAGTCCATATTAAAGCTATTTCAACAGTGACAGCTTTCACCATATAACCTGGCTGATTAATGACAAAGTGGTTCTAAAATAGAAATAACAATAACTGTGAGTCAGTGTGAAAGACAAATAATTATTCAGCAGCAATCTACAGTTTGCTTTGTCCTTTCCTGAATATTGTTGTCTTAAAAAAGCTCTAAGACTGTTTTTTCTTCTATGGTACAGCAATCCTTAAGTATTCTATGAGTTATATGTGAACACTTGTCAAACAAAAGCTGATAAGAGCTACAGAGATGGGGCAAGCATTAAGTGTGTTTGTTTTTATTATATAATCAGGACCCGACACAATCGCCTACCTTGTGAAGACTGTTTCAAAATCTGAGTGTAAAATGCTAAAAAGTATTTTATCTTCATTTTTTCCATTAGCAAAGATATT
Source organism: Apricaphanius iberus (assembly GCA_028564705.1). Classification (NCBI taxonomy): domain Eukaryota; kingdom Metazoa; phylum Chordata; class Actinopteri; order Cyprinodontiformes; family Aphaniidae; genus Apricaphanius; species Apricaphanius iberus. The sequence goes on along the minus strand of JAPXFQ010001011.1, from coordinate 295,352 downwards.
GGATTTTTTATTATTTTATGAAGTTATAAGATGAGGTTAAATGTTTTAAATATTAGATCAAGGCCTTTGAAAATGATTGGTATCAGAATGCCTTACGAAACTTCTCTTGAGATACCTTCAGTCATGTTGTACAGCTAATTTTTCACCTGTTCTCATGTACAAGACTTCAAATGGCAATTTCATCAATGCAAGTTGTTTTTGATATACTAAATATGCTAAGAGCTAATAAACTGTTTGTGTGACATTTACAATTATAATTTCCATACAATGGAAATTTAACAATAAAACATTTAAAGATTCCATCCTATATCACTGATGTTCTCCAAATGTTAGAGTAACAAAGAAAAGTGATGCACAATTTGAATTCTGCTAGTTTGTTTGAAAACTAGATTAAATGTGAAAAACGTGTGAAACTTTGGATCAAAAGTAACAACTAGAATGTGTGATAGTTTATTAAATTATATGTCACTGCAGAGATGATCGCAATAATGTTTTTTTTTTCTTTTTGCCTGTTACTCATTGCTATGTCTGTGGGTAAGAATGGCCCTTCAACCCACTTTAGGACTGTAGCCACCAGTTGAAAAACTCTTATTGTGTTGGGGATTGTTCTGAATGCTGATTGTATCGTGTCTGTGTGGAAGGCAGGGGCCCCATCTGATATTTACCGCCGTGAGTCTACTGGGGGTGACCGGGGGGCAAGGCCGCGTCCCACGTGTCCAACTGGAGAGCAGATTAAAGTGTTCTGAAAAGCTGCACACTGCTGGCTGCAATGAGAAAAATAATAACGTGGACATGGCCTTCCCTTTATGACAGTAAAAACAGATTCTCCGGGGACCAATCTTTTCTTATCAATTCGAAAGAGTGACAAACAGCGCACACCCAAAGCCAGAATTGTGTGAGAGGATGTATGGGGTATTTATTATGCTTGTGTATCTTGAAGGTGGAGACGACAAAAGCAGTCAAGCAAACTTTTATTACTATCTGCCATATATTTTTAACCAAAATGGTACATTGTATCTTGTTTCTTTCAGACTGAAAGAGGCCCTAACTTTACCCTCAGGAAGTCCTTGAACAGGCAAAATACCCAAAAGCCAATGATGCATCAAAATAAAGACATGTGTATACACTTTATTTAGAGAAAGGAAACCTCTGACATTCAGTTGCATTAAGAGTACTTGATGTATTTTTTAAAGTTATAAATAGAAATAAGAACACCTTCACAAGGAAAGTCTTATTTCTAAAGAGTTCTCCAGAAAGTGTTTTGATAAATGTTTAAACAGACCGATTTAAGGAGTACAACGTGGAATGCTTGCATTCTGCTAAACAAAAGAGAAAGATGATCTTAAAGTTTTACATTTAAAAAACATGTTAATTGATCCCAACCGAAACTTTAAGATTCAGTGGGATGTCTTTAGGGTAACTACATTAACAGATTGATCGTTGAAAATATCGCAGCATATCAAAACATTTAAGTTCTTTTTTTTTTTATTGAACATTTGATATCTTTAAAAATCTGTGCTGTTTTCTCAGAAATACTTATGATCCATTTTATCCTCCCACTACTTGCTGCTAGTTCATTTTAAAACTCTTAGTGGTTTAGTCCCAACTTGTATTTCTGATTTACTGAGTTTTATGTCCGTGGTTGTCGTCATCTCAGTTCTAGTTGAACATTCCCAGAACAAAATACAACCATCTTTTTATTTGGGAAGGCCTTCAATACTCAGTAGCAATATGACATTTTATTCCAGATTTCTAATTTCAATTAATTCTTTTTTTTTGCTTTTTGTAGCTTTCTAATTCTCTTTGACAAGCACGTTTAGTGTCTGATTGACTGTTTTGTAAAGGGCTATATAAATCAATCAATAAATGTATAACACTTTATTTAAATACATCAAATTCCCTTTGCTTTTTAATAAGCAAATAATGAACTGTTCTCTATATATTTTCAGCATTTGATGTCATGTTAGACGATGCTTACTGATTTTTCTGGTTGCTGTTCTAGTTAGACTCTAAATTAGTCTGAATGCCACACAAAAGCATTTTTAAAAAATATCAGTTTTTATGTTTTCACAAGTAGAATAAAGGATATTAAATCTCAAACTGTGGTTTGAAGAATCTCTAGTCTGTGCTGAAGTATCCAGTTTAGCTTTCAGTGCTGCAATTACTGTTGATTATGTGCAGTCAAGACTCGTGTAGACACTGCTCCAAAAGCAGATGTAAACGGTAAAAATGTTAGCAGCTAATGATTTAGTTAATAGCAGCATTCTCAGGGCTTCCACGTTGTTCGCATCAGGCCTGTCTCAGTTGTTGCTACTTTATTCAAACGGTTTCCAAACACAGCCTTACTCAACTATTTAAAATGCGATGGAGTCTTCTTCGGTGTGTTTGCGACAGTGTTGTTGACAAGCCTGACAGGAAGTCTTAATTTGTGGACTTTGGCACGCTAACCTGGAAACAACTTCCTTTGCAAATTAAAATTAAGTAATACACCGTTAGGAACACAGTAAAGAGGTTCAATTTCAGGGCTTCTACATTTTTAATCTACATTTTATCAGGTAAAGATTTATTAAGCTTTATTTATATAGCACTGTTGATGCATACTTATCTTTATTAATTATTAGCAATCATCTTTAGTGAACTTTCAATGACTACTTCAGAATTCATCTCAAATGTCTAATGGATAAAGTTTATTTTTAGACTTTAGAACTATAGGGCGCTTTCAAACAGTGTGCTGAACGTCATTAGATATATAATCCTAATTTCTACAGTATGTACATCTATCTCTAATATACTTGCTATTCTCTTCCTTCGATTTCTATGAAAATTTTAATCTATTTGTGCCCTTCACAAAACTGAAAGATGTTACAGCCGCAAGCACACATGCAGCATATAGAGCAAGTAGGAGATTTTTGTGTTTGTTTTTAACACTGCCAACCATTACCCAGCACAGGATATGGCTACCATGTGAACTAAGCACAGACCTTGGAACCTGCATCGCTAACCACAGATCTGTTGGATTACATCCTGCTGCTGTTTGGGCATCAAGAGATTTTACATCTGAAACACAAAATAAGATAACCATTCACAAGAAACAATACCATGTAATTATTTATTTTAAATATATAAAATAGAAAATGATTACATCTTGTCACTTGTCAAAGAAAAACGTCTACCATTTGTTGTGACGTCCATACATCTCTCCCTTTTTAAGCAGCTTTTTTCCTCCGATCCCTGGACTAAATGAGTTGTGGTACTGTATGTTTAGAAAATGCACTGCATTAAAGGTAAGCAATATTTTTGTATGAGTGTTACCAGTTAAGAGTTAAGGCTAAATTAAAAGTAAATAAAAAATACAACCCGTAAAATCTAATATCACTGAAGACAGTTATTACATATTTTTTTCAAAACTACTTCCATTACTTTAGCTTTAGGTATGTATCTCTATTGATCCTGCAAGGATTTATTTATACCACATGTAACTGGGAATGCATAACTCCTAAATATTGTTCTTAGGCACTCGGGTAATGTTCAAAATGTGAAATCAGCGTGGACTACTTGCCGTTTAATCTTCGGTGTAGTTTTTTCATTTATTTATTTGATCGGGACAATCATGAACAATCATATACAAGATGTACACAAATTGTAAATGTGCCAGATTGTAGCAAACTTCTAATTTACATCTGTAGTCCCGAGGCAGGTCACACAAGTAAAACAATGTAAGACCAAAACATACATACAAAACACAACATAAAAACCTTAGAAATTACGTTTTGGTTAAAATGAGAGCATGACTGATTTACTTTGAGGTGATATTTAAGTTAACATACAACACAGAGAGGGCGAACAAAAAGCATTTCCAAGTAGCTTTAGAGGTTGTAGATAAATCTGTCTTACTGCTGTGTCTCATATTATTACATTAAAAGCTTGAAATCAAACTCATAATCTGGTTTGAAGGAAACCACCTATTTAAACAGCTTACACTGTGTTAGGTTGGGATTTAAAGAAATGAAGACCGTGTTCTGTTTACAGAGTTGCTGTCATCTGTAACAGCACATTTAATGCATTTATGGAAATCATTCATAATGTTTGCCTACTCCATCTAATAGTTTCCTAAATTATATGAAAACAAAGATCTAATGTATCATATAAATCCTCATGATGCCAACAATGTCAGGTAAAACAATGATCTTTATCACCGTTTCATTGATAATACAGATTTGAAGTTTGTGCAGACAACTGTTATAAGTCTCAAATTGTATCAACTAAATTGCACATCTTAAGGTTCTGGTTTTCCATCAGTAGGCTTATTTGCTCATACTGTAGTTAAACAGTTTCCTGTGATGGAAAGCCACACAGGATAATATCTATAAGTCACCTATAGTTTTTTTTCTAGATGGTTTCCTTTCAAGTCACTCCTTTAAATATCTTATTTATCATCCAATACATGGTTTCTTAGTTTATTTTCCCATCACACCTTACAATGTTTTTATAGAGTGCACACATAACACTGCAAGGTCAAAATTATAATTATGTTGTGAAAAACATGTTTCTTGCCCAAGTTACCTGGCGGTTTGGCTGATCCTTTCTGGCCGGCAAAAGGCGTGGCTAAGGGCTGAAGGACCTGAAGTACTGCTGACAGCCTGATTGGACTGAACCACGTGCTACATTGTCTGAGGGTGGGGTTCTTTGGAATTTGTTCTGTGTAAGTTTGTCCTGTGGCTAGGGTTGCCAACCGTCCCTTAAAATACTGAATTATCCCGTATTTCACTATTAAATGTGCCGTCCCGTTTTGAACAAATAAGGGACGCTATTTGTTCCGTATTTTCATAAATGTCTATCATGTGTGACCGTCATAGGCTTCATACTGCTTTATTCTAACCATGTAGCCTATATAAACATAAAAATCACCTTACATTCAGCAAAACTGTTCTAACGGCGGATTCAAACGGGACCGCAAATTGTTTATTTGCGGCTCGCGAGTGATGTGCGCTCAGGATTGATCAGGTAGACACCTAGACACACACACACACACACTGGCGCTTCCATGCAGCACCTTTAAAAATGTCCCAAAAACGCTTACAGAGATATAGGTGAGTTGGAAGAAGCCCATCCTTGGCTGGAAAAGATCAGTATAGATGAACACAAGGCAAACTGTACACAATGGAGCCAGTGTTCTCAGTTTCCACAGTTTCACAGTACACAGTTCCCCTTGTGTGTGATATGGTTTAGCTAAACCAGTATTCAAGTTCCCCAACATGTCTGTTCATTAGGTCAGTTTTGTCTTATGTTTGCAGGAGGTTGTGTTACTTATAATTTTGAGTCTTGTTTTAAGAGTTGACCTCTTTTATCAGCTTGACTGGCCAAGTTGTGAATCTGTTGAATTTTCAAGTTTTTGGGTAAATAAAAACCCATATTTTGAAGTAAACAACCGTGTCCTCTATGCTTTACTTGGTGCCCAACACTCCCTATGGCTAACCATCGGCTAAGCACCTGAGTAAGATGAGCTTTTTTATTTGTGGCAGTGTGGTTCCTGACACCTGACCGTAAAAGACAGCAGTGTTTTCCATGTACTGAGACCAGCTTGCACTCAAAGCTGTAAACACCAGTTTGGAAACTGATAGGAGTTACACAATGTAAAAATTACGTCGCTAACATTAGCCGGGAGTGACTGTTAGGTTTAACTTAGCTGCTTGCTATTCTGAACGCTAGTTATTGTGACATTATCCCCCCCCCCCCCCGCCAATCTAAGATGTATTTGTAAATATACACTTACAATATACTTGAGAAATTGAATTTCCCCTTTTTGGGGGATAAATAAAGTCTCCATCTATCTATGATGAGAAATGCTGTTTTTATTTGAAACAAAATCCTCTCCGTTTATGTTCTTTATCCACTTGTGGGGAACAGCCTTGGTCCTCGGAATGCCCAGGAAACCTGTATAAACTGTACAGCCTACAATGCGGACAGTCTTTGTTAAGCAAGGGCCTGTGTATCTTGCACAGTGTTTTCTTCCAAATCACTGGTTTTCCACTGTTATTAGAACAGTCAATGCCTGAAAACATCCTTCCAGCCTCACTCAATACGTTTGCTGAAAAGAAATGGTCCCCTGCTTGCTGCTTATATTCAAATAACTGCTTCAAGCGTCGGAGCTGTCGCCACAGTAATGGCGACAGCTCGACTTCCGGGTATTTCTCCCAATTTCTGGTCTAAAGCAGCAGTCTCCAACCCAGGCCCAACGCAGGAGAATAAAATGATTGATTCGTTTCAAGGTCTTTGCAAAACTTAACTACATGCTGAAGAGGTAATTCAATCATTTGATTCAGCTGTTACGATAGTTTGGGTTACACACAAAAAAAAGGAAGAAACGATAACATGAACCTATGAACCTAACTATGTACATATCTGAGGAAGCCAGTTGCTCATAGCTGATGATATTAGTCAGTGGTGCATTGAAGGTCAGGCCATGCTGCAATACTCAAAGCCTAATCTGTGGATGGTGGACTTTGTGCTGTAAAAAACAAAAACAAAATCACATATTTAACAATAACAACATTTGCAAATGAAAAGTTCAGCAACACATACCAAGCCTTCTGATGACCTGCTTCTCCAACAGCTCAAGAGCTGTTGAGGCTGTGAGACCTGAAAGAACCCCCAGTCCTTTTGAATCCTCTGGACTTGAAGGTCTGCTCTGAGTCATCATTTTTGGAGCAGCAAGTCTTCGACACAGGATGGCACTCTGTAGGTCAGATATATAGCTGTAGTCCTTCTCTTCCCTTAGAGTGTACAGCCTCCATGTTTTGGACATCTTGTTGTAGAGCTTTCCATACCTAACAGATGAGATGAGTTACCCACTGGTTAAAAATTAACTTGTTTGTTTTTTTCACCAAAAAGAAGCTTTGTATAAAGCAACAAATATATTGGCGACACTTTCAATCATCAGAAACTGATTTTGAAAAAGTTTTATTCGGATTCGAATTGTCCAAATTCAATCAGAATCCTTAAACTTAATTATGGAACTTGAAAAACAGTTATTTGTAACTTAACTCAGTTTCAGATAAATTCAATTCAGTTTATTTAGATCGTGCCAATTCACAACAAAGGTCATCTCAAGACACTTTACAAGTAAAGTCATTTTAATACAATTGTACAAAATTTCCTATAAGTTAAAAGTTTTCTATCCCATCAGACTGAGTTGAGTCATAGCGTGAGGTTGTGCCCTGAACATGCAAACTCCAACCACAGCAATCCCTCAGTAATTTCTCATACTGAGCAAGCATGTAGCGACAGTGGAGAGGAAAAACTCCCTTTAACAGGAAGAAATCTTCAGCAGAACCTGGCTAAGTACCACAGGTGTGTTGGCAGGGGAAAGTGGACCTGAATACACAGGGCCCAAGAAGGGAGCGGGGCCCATGAAAATAATTTTTTTCTTTAATTTTTCTTTTAAAATTACTGTTATTATTGGACCCTCTAATTGATTAGTGTCAATTTACTTCATTATATCATTGTTACCAACTACAACTGGGAGAATCAGGCCTAACTGTCATTGTTAGTTCTCCCCCACGACCGTCTGGGGGTTTGAAAAGACAGATAAAAGACACAGAAAGAAGAAAAAGAACTTATTTAGGGCTGTCCCCGAATACGAATTTTCATAGTCGAATCAGAATTTTCGAATCTTTCTATAGTGGACCGATAGTCAAATCATCTATGTGTGTGTGTGTGAATGGGTTGGGAGTGGCCCGACACTAATTAACATATAAACCTCCGCCCGTATGGACGCGTATTTCGCATCCACCGAATGCATAACCTTCTTTCTTTTGGGAACTGTGTATCCTGGCTCAAGTGTGCGCATTAATTCTTTAAAACTGTCATCATCCACAACATTCACTGGCCTCATGTCGAGCGCAATAAACTTTGCAATGTTGTCCGTGATTTCTCTTTTCCTTTTCTCGGACAATGGTGGCCTCAAATCTAGCTTTCTTTGAGTTTTGCCGCAGCTCTGGTACTGCTACTAGATGAACTGCTGTCGTCAGTCTGATACTGTGGGTGGATCTAAAAAAATGACGAACATATTTTAAGTCCCAACGTATGATATTACTATTCGTAAATTAAAAGCGCCATTATATATGAAAGAGTGAACCGTCTTTATTAGTAAGAAACTTACCCGTTTTAAGTGGAAAGCCATGTTGGTTGTTGAGGAGTGGTACGACATGAGCTGTTGGCGCAACTTGCATTTTACTTTTTTTGGACCATCTTTTACCATTTCAAAGTGCATCCACACTTTAGATTTTCTTAATCCAGACATTGTTATGTAGCCTAATCCCTGCCGTCAAGATGGTGCTCATCTCGTCATGGATCAGGGAAATTGAAAATTAAATCTGTTACAGGGGTGGTTGGATTTATTCACAAACACGTAAAAAATATTTATTGAATGCTTCTTTCTTTTCACTTTTGTTTTTACTGCATTATCATAATTAAAGGCTGTATATAACTTAATATAACCGTACAAAACCAGTAGTTCTGTGTGCAATTAGACATTGAGCACCCCCATATTGCAAAAATGGTATGATGCTCGTTTCACCCGCGAAGATTCGACTGAGATCGGTGGTCTAATCAGTTTCCGCATTTCGATGCATCGAATCTTCGACTATTCGGGGACAGCCCTAAACTGATGTAAGAGTACTTTCTACATTAAAGAAAGTAAAAAAGTTGACAACAGGAAATGGAAGACGCTTGGTCACTGGGAGCATCATCTGAATCAATGCTCCCCATCCAACAGGGCATTGTGGCTGAGCAGGATACCAGACCAGGTGTAGCTTCTAAGGTGATAAGTCAAAATCATTCTGAAATCAATAGATTTAATTTCAAATTATGCTACTTGAGAGCACCATTTATCAAGATGAGCATAGCAAATTCGAATGCATGTTATTCTATTTCCGTTTCTGATGACTCAAACTTAGGTTCTTACAAAGCAATGTAAATGCATTAACCTCAACAGTTAGTAGGGGTGTGCCATCTGGGTGCCTCACGATTTTAAGATTATGATTCGGATGATATGATTCGATCATTACACGATTATTTTGTTCCAAAGTGGAGATGTCTGGTGAAACGGTAAAATGAGAACATTGCAGCTAACATCATACACAACAACAAAAGATGCTCCTATCACAACTTAAATGTAAAGTAGTTGCTGTAGTTTGTAAAGTGTGCACTGCATGGCTGAAACATTTGAACGTATCTGAGTGACACGCCTGACTTTTGTTCTTGTCATTTTATTTATCATGAAAAAAATAACTTCCTTTGAACAATTTTGAATTTCCATCGATTTGGAATGTTTCAAATGGCAACTGATCGTTTTATTAGAGAATAGACACACCATCTGTTAGACTGTCTAACAACAAAGGGATACTTATAATTCTACATACTGAACTGAGCCATCCTCCTTTCTCTTGACTGGTCTGCAGAGGTGGTGATTGTAGTCCAGGCCAGCCAACATGTTCCGGGCTTCATAAACAGCTGGGGAGAAGCTGAATCGCTCATTGGCATACATCAGCAAGTGATTATGGAATAACTCCAAATCTGCAGTTGACCTAAGAGTGAAGCATAAACCACATCAATTATTTATCCTCGCATAAAAACACAAAGGTTCATTTGTGAAGAGAAATTAATCTATGACTACCTGAAACGCAGATACTTCTGAACATTCTTCAGCCAGCGATCCTGAAGAATAATTTCTCTGAGCCGCTGATGTGCCAAAGAACCCTCTTGAATCCAATCTTTATCTGTACTTTCCTCCAAAGGTTCGTGGTGACAGGCACCAAGGGCCCATGCATGTACTCCTGTAACATGTTGCAGGATTCCCATCCATAGGTCCTGGGGAGGAATGAAGAAAAATAGTTTTTTTCACAAAGGTAGTAAGCAGAACAGCAACCACAACACAGGATTCAACTGTGAAGAACAAGATTCTCCTTTTTGCATATCATTTTTTTGTTCTTTAAAAGTTAAATGAAATGCTCGAACCACGCCACTAAGAGATTTGTGAAAATAGTTGTGAATAAGAGTAAATGTAGGTCTATTTTGCTAATGATTTGGTCAATTGTTTTTAGTCACTATAATTCCACACTTTTTGGGTTAATAAATATGGTCAGAATGGAGAAAGTGGAATTCAGAAAAATAAAAAGGGACATTTGGCCCTTGGAAAAATTAAATAGAATTTGTAGAATAATTGAATGGATTTCAAAGGGTTCTAAAGTAGTTTCGTGACAGCTGAAAAGAAAAATGGTGGAGGTGAAGGAGGCAAAGCAGTTATCTTGTTGAGAAGTAACCAGCGTTTACAGATTAAAGTTTTGAATGCTACCATTTAGTCTAAAAATGAACATCGTAGTGAATCATTTTGACTTTTTCTATTCTGAGCCTCACACAGACTCAGCAGACTGGACTGAATGTTACTAATCGAGTTTAAAAAAAAACTAAACTTGGAAATACTATTAAAACTTAAAATAATAAAATGAGCTGCCACAACCTAAAGTTGACGTTGCTTAATTTTATGAATCTTGTTTTTTGATAATGAGTACATCGCATGCACAGCACTACTGGCAGTGGTTCATACAGATAAATTAGATGTCAGATTCTCAATAGTGTCTAAATTCAGTGGGGGCATGACAAAAAATAACTGAGAACCACTAGTCTATGTGAACTGAAAAGTACCGTCTTATAGCACAATCATTGATAAATAATGCTTTGTAATTAAATCTTTTTTTTTATCTTACATTTTGTGAAATCTGTGAAATTATGGCATGAAAAATTGAGGCATCATACCTAATTATAGACCCTAAAACAGGAGCCGTGGCTCTATGACGATAGGGTTAATAGGTACATAATAACATACAGTTACATACTGCAGACATTAAAGTGGCCAGGGACATGTTAATTTAAGGGGGTATGTATTTCTCCATGGCAATTACAAACTCAGGAATTTGCATAGGAAAGCAGGCCGGATGCGGCAAAGAAGAACGCTGTTTGAATTCTAGGACCCCAAACTGTGGTATTTGTGTACCGTTACACTCCTACTACATTGATTAGAGCAGTGGTTCCCACACTTAGGTCTGCTACATTTTGTCTGTATTTTTGTTGTGACAAATTTAATTTGTAAATATTACATTTATAAAATCCAAAAGATTTAAAAAAAAAAATCTACATAGCCCATAAGACAAGAATAATAAGAACAATAACCTACAATTAGAGTTTGATTATTGCAAATAAAAGTTTGTAATTAAGCAGTTTTAATTGGGTTGGGGGCTGCACAGTGGCGCAGTGGTTAGCACTGTTGCCTTGCAGCACGAAGGTTGTGGGTTCGTATCCCGGCCCAGGGTCTTTCTGCATGGAGTTTGCATGTTCTCCCCGTGCATGGTTGCGTGCGTGGGTTCCCTCCGGGTACTACGGCTTCCTCCCATATTCCCAAAAAAAAACATGACTGTCAGGTTAATTGATCACTGTAAATTATCCTTAGGTGTGCATGGTTGTTTGTCCTGTTTGTCCTGCCCTGTGATGGAGGGTGTACCCCGCCTCTCGCCCGTTAAGGATTAAGCGGTTAAGAAAATGGATGGATGGATAATTGGGTTGGAGGCTCCTGACTTCTCTTGGAGACAGGCAAGGAAAGATGGTTAAGAACACCTGGCCTGGACAAGACCACCATGACACTTACCATGAACTCTTCATAACAGCTTGCAGTCTTACAACAGTACCAGAAGTGGTTGCAAACATCCTTGGTCCATGTCAGTAAATCAAAGCATCCCTTGTGTTGCCCTGCCTGGGCATTGAACAAAAAGGCTTGGGATGGGACATCAACAAAGTTCACAGCAAAAATATTGATGTGTGGTAATGTATAGTGTGTAATATTATAACTAAAATCCAGAACATACCGCCACAAGTCTTTTATTCAAGTTTTTTACCCCATGCCAGACATCCCAAGAATGGTGTATGCCACTGTCTTCATACGGTCCTTTAGCTGAGAGGGAAAAATCAAGAATCCTGCTAAACAAAACAATGTCCAAAGATAGCGATACGGTGAAGCATGAAGAGTAGCTGAAATCTTTAGCAGTTAAATCCTACGGAAATTTAACTGCTAACTTACCGAATAGGGCTGTAATTTGAGGGTGGGGCTCTGTGCAAACTTCGGCCACATTCAGTTCCTCCTGAAGCGTCTCAAAGGTACGCACAAAGCCCTCCGTCTCAATGACGGCCGAGCTTCTTTGCGTCTCCCACTTATCAGTCCTAACCACAGATATTATCTGTTTTGAGTCATTGTCCATGGCAGTGTACGTGCAATATTGTGCACAGAACCCTGGACTATCCATTCGGGCACCTCCTATGAAGACCAAGAACAGAAATACTTTGTATGCCTTTATCCATGATTTTGTGTGTGATTTCCAACTCACCGAGGACCACAACAGACCCTTTCGTCCGAAGCTGGGAGATCACTTCCGCCCTCTTCTCATTCCAGAACTCCCTTATACTGTCAACACAAAAGGAATCCTGGATCCGGTAAAAGCTTGACCTCTCAATAATTCCCATGTTCATAAATTCAAAAAGGAGTGCTGTTTTGGCGTAAGTATTTCCTGAAATAAGTATATTGGTTACCAACATGAAATCGCCAACCAACATCACATCTTTGAAAACGGGCTGTGAGCACCATCTCCAGACCGAGTGACCTCGAGGACACATCTAGAAGATCAAAAAATCTTAAATGTTTCCGACATTTATGAAAACAGTCACTTCAACATATGACAGAAATAGAAATCATCTTAGTAAACACCAACTCACCCATTCAACAACAGCCGCTGTGCCTTTGGATTTGATATTTATTTCAAAAGGTGCTGCTGCACCGCACTGTGGTTTAGTCACCGAGTTGTATTTTGAACACTTCGTGATAGGCAGGACAATGTACTTCGCAAGCTGCCGGAGGCAATCATGATAGACGATTGATGCAGGATGGCCTATAATATCATCCTCCACAAGGACCTTAATTGCCTCTGGCAATGGCGGTTCTTCTGTCGAAGAATCCCAAGAGGTGTCAAAAGCGTCATGCACCGACTCCTCTGTCCCGACAATTGGCAGTGTCTCCAAACATATGTCTGTCGTTAGAGCACCACCTGTCCTAATATAGAAAATACTAAATGCAGTAAATAAAAAAAATGAAAGGAATTAGGAGTAGAGCACATTAAACACAGAATGTTGCTTACCGTACACAAACACGGGGCTCATAACTGCAGTCATTGCTTTCATCGTGGCCCATGTCTACTTCCTTTGTTACGTCTTCCAAGGATGACTCGGTCTCTGTCTCCTGGCCAAGGTACCAGTCGTCATCTTCCCAGTCAATTCTACAGAACAGCATCGTATCAAAATATGAATTACACTTAACATTTTAAGGCTCCTTTGGACACAAAGTTCAGTTCTTGCTTACGTAGAATTCCGAATGTTGTTGAACTCCTCCTCTTTGACAACATCTGGATCCAATGAAGACTTACTAAACCGAGACAAAAAAAGAAAAAAACACAACCTCATGTCACTGACTGTAGGGATTAATAAGACTTCACTACCATGTGACTGACAAATATTTTAATCCACAAGTGCTCTGTCTAACTTGTCAAAGGCTGCCTCTTAAATTCTGCTATCAAACCTCTCCAACCTTCTACTCATCATCATCTCTGTACAACAGACAATAATAAGTCCCTCCAGGAATTTGCGATTTTGCAATCCCAACTATCACCGCAAATTCAGCCAATCCCTGCAAATTCTACATATCTTGCAATTTTATCCAATAACGCAATTTTTACCAAACATTTTACCAATTGTGACTCTCCCTTTCATTATCTTACATCTCACGGCGCCGCATTTCATGTATAATCCCTGTTTCCTATGTAAGAGGCATTGAGAATAAAATATGTTGCCTTTGCATTTTGCAAAGGATTATCTATGGGGTACAGTTTCCTCATTCCAGTCATGAAAAGCCATGACCTTTTGGCCACATTTGCCGTTTTGAATCCAAAATGGGTCACCTACGTGATTCATGTATGTCCGATCAGCTGCAAGTTTTCAGCTGGGAGTGGTTTCAGCAGAATGCGGTTCACGTAGAAAACATCTGTGGTTGTACCAACAGGGCCAGAACGAAAAATCCAAATACATGCACAGTAACACCACTAGTACAGTGTACAGTTATGGATAGAAAGCCATTCATGGGAAACACTACGTTGCATACAACCTGGACATAACCTAAGGTGCACATTTCCATATTTTACACAGGTGAAGTCATAAAATGCCTTGTGATCATACATATTAGTAATAAAGCTGGATCTTGTTTGTAGAGCTGGTGTTGTGAGGTGGTAATGTCATTAACAGTAGTTTCTCATGGGCAGCTTTAGCCATTATTTAAAAATTAATTTAGACAACAGAATGAAATGACGTAAAAAGCATTATTAAAAAAACAGCAAGATCTTTCCCCTGAAGCAAAACAAATATTCGAAGAGCAACTAAAAATAAACTGAGAAACCAGGACGTTTGCTTTACCAAGAATGTTCCGTGAAAAAAGAAATTCTGAAGTAAGTTTTCTTTTACTGAGCCTTCTGCCTGTAATCTGTCTTGAGAAACATTCAAAGTACTTCTAGCTGGCAGGGATAAGCCACCCGTTGATTGGGGTAGCTGTAACGTCATTTTACGAATCCCAGGTCGTTTCTTATTTCGGATAAAACTGGATAAGAGATTATCTAAATTGTGAACAAAAGATTTTGTCAGAACGATCGGAAAAAATTGAATATAATACTTAAAAAGATACTTAAAAAGATCTTTATGACGTTGGGTGATCCAAACACCTAAATATTTTTTTTTAAATTAAGATTAACTTTGAAGGGGGTAGATATAACATGTCTCTCAAACGCAGGCAAGATGGGCATTATCTCACTCTTTTGAAGGCCTGCGGCCACGGAGAAGTCCCCGGATCTCTGTGAATGCAGCCCTGGCTTGAGCTGCACCAATAGTGTAATCAGGGAAAATGGCAAATGGTTCTCCATTGTAACGGTGTGGGGTGCGATCACACGCCCTCCATAAATTCCTGGTGGTAATGCAACTTAGCGATGATGAACCGCGGCCTAACTCCACCGTTTCTCTTGCCCAGGCTGCAATGAGAGCGGTCAACTATTTTAACTTTAACTTATCATAAAGTATCATAATATGATTTTTCTTAAAAACGAGCTAGCAAAACAAAAAGAATCAAATGGGAACCTTGCCTGTATCAGACGATTGGTGCATATGTACTTAATGATTTGTATGCGCAGGACCCGTTTTGAATTGTATTTAGTTTTGAGTTAGTGTAATTTGAAACTGTGCATGATAAATGGACTTTGTACTCTTAATTTCTGGATATTTCTGTGTACATTTGACCACACACTTGCAAGTACCCGAAGTTACGCACAAAATGTATTTTACGGTTTACAAGTCAGGTTCTACACATACAAGCACCCAAAGTTACACACAAATAGGCTGACACAAGTCACAAAGCACATACACAAATATTGTGGCTCTATTTTCTCTCCATACAGTGGCCTTTATTGACAGTTACTTATCAGGAAAGAGGCAGAGAGAAGGGGAGAAGAAAAACGTGCCCAAGAGTACAGAGATTGGGAATCAAACTCCAGAAAGCCGCAAAGAAGGCTATTACCTCCGTAGACAAGGCGACTGCTCAACTTCTACGCCACACAAGGCCACAACAATGAACTTGATCTTTGATGTGAACTTGACCAGAATCAAAGATGTGTGAAACAAAATGTTCTCTGAGCAAGATATATTAAAAAACAGTTGTCAAAGCAATGCTCCTGTCAACATAAAGTTCAAAAACTCACCGACCAAAGGACGATTCCGACACAATCATGGAGAGAGGGGGTCTCAAAAAGCCTTTTTTTGCGGGTGTGGACTAGGATATGTCCTTCTTGTCATAGCTTAAAATAAATAAAAGTACATTAGAGTAAATAATAAACAAGAGTCCTCATTCTAGTAGCATATAATACATGTCAGGAGCAAAATTCTTACTAGTGCAATAGTCGAATCTTTTGTGAAGTCAATGATCATGTTTCCTCGCATTGCAAAATGTGATTCAGGAGCAAGAAACGGCGTATTTAACCTAGAATTTGTTTTGTGTGTTTAGAGGAGGATTTAGCAAAGCAGATGGTTCACTCTTTCTGTGTGGGATCGGTTTTACAGCCCGTTGGGGGCCTGATGAAAAGTTTGTTGTTTTGTGTGGGGCTTTTTCAAATTGCCTCCGAAAAGGAAACCATAAAACGAAGATATTGCGGCCAATAGGGAGATTAAACCCTGATGCTACAAGGAAAACCTGAATTCCTGCAGCATCTGAAGCAGGGCTGGGTATCGATTCTAATTTCAAGAATAAATTTGATTCTGATTCTCAAGAGATAGAATCGATCATCACTTCAAATTAGATGACAATTCAAAGTAGATATAGGTCAGTGCAATTAAAAATGTATTTTTTTAGCTGTTATTTTAATTATATGCCTCTAAATCAATGAATTAACACTGGGTGAGTAACAGTTTACAAAGGAAAAAAATTGTATTAAAATTTTTAGAACTAAGACTTAAAACAGCTGTCTGGACTTTTTATTGGATAATTAATCCACAACATTTTCACGGAGTATACCTTTTTCCACATCTTGTGTTACATTATTCCAAAATGGATTTAATTCATTTCAATAGAAATGTATGCTCTAAAGCCAAACAAAAAAAATATGTATTTAATACAAACAATTTTATTTACTGTGTTCATTTTGATGAATGCATTATTTTAAAAATAAATGTAGGAAGCAGGAAGTCATTTACTTTGATAGTCAATCGTAAGCAAAAAAACATTCAGCTGACAAGCCCTCTTATTTTGAAGAGGATCATAAACGTAACGCCATCTCTACTGGTGCATGCGGGTTGACTTGACCGCAGTTTTTAGTAGTCAACTGAAATTTTAAGCTTCTCTCCAAATCCCCTCCTGTCTTTAAACATTAAAGTACTTATTTATTAGGGCTTTGGCCAGCTAACTCTCTTGGAAGTGTTCGTTGCGTCTTTTTGTTTACATTTTGTCAGTATATACAATTTCAACATATGCATAAAGTTAAATTGTCAATCGACTACTTCACAGATCTTTGAAAGGGGATAAAAATAAATGAAGGAAAATAAATGTATATATAAGATAAGGAAACATGCAAACAAACACTTGGGGGTCTGCTATGCATTTAAGTTAAATTGACAAAACAATTTGTTTTTGATCAATTTGTTCTTTTTTCAAATGTTCAATGCTGGTCCAATAATTTCTGAGGTCTTTAATTTTGAAGTTGTAGAAGTATTGTATGCTACTTTGCCAGATCATTGTATGCAGATAATAGTTTCTTAAAATATTGATCAATTTAATTAGGCTACACATTTTTTATTGCTTGATTAATTTGGTTTAGTGAATAGAAAAAGTATGTCAAATTTGCTTAGAGCAGTGGAACCGAAACGAAGTAAATTGGACAAAAATATGTTCAATAGTTTCTCATTCGCAGCCACAAAATGAACAAATGTTAGGTCTTTGTAGCCAGTGATTTCATTTTATCGCCAACCAACCATTTGCGCATGTGCACAAATATGTCAATGATTCGTCAACAAACTTTTCTGCAAGGTAGAAGGCAAACCTCTTACAGGTTAAAAGATAGCAGTTCGTCGAAGTCATAGCCTACACTACCAGGATATGTTTTAAAACGATAAATAATGCCGGACACAGGGGATCATGTCAAACAACTGTAAAAACGTAACGCTATCTTACCTATCAAGAAGAAATAGAGCCACCATGGCATCGCTTTGCAGCCCTTTCCCCTCCTTAAGTTCACGCCATCGCTCAAATGCAGCAGCACCGATGCACACTCTACTCTTGTTCCGCTCTTCATCGGCTTTTTTCTTGGCCGTAGCTTTCTCAAATACAGCTTTTGCGTTTTCGATTCGTTGGCACCTTTTCAGCCATAATTCCTCACATAGCTAAATAGCTAGCCCCAGCTCTACTTGTACTTCCTATAACGCAGCTCTAAGGGGGTGGAGGGACGGTGAGACAGAAGTCGGATATGGTAAGCGTTAGTAGCCAATAATTATGAACGAGAACCGCGAAACAATTGAGGTTTTTCGATTATTGTAGGTGTCAAATTACATTCATTCTTTTTGAAGACCAGGGTACTGCAGAGACATTTAGGGCAGGTGCTCAAAGTTAAAACTGCTCTTAGCAAGATAACTTATAGCCTAGTACAACATCCTGATTAACCACCAATATCAAGAATCGAATAGGGAACTGCACCATACTATATCAAAGTTATCGTGCAGTTCAAAATTAGCCAGTTTTGTGTATGTGTGTCTGTCTGTGTGTGTTGTCATTGATACACTGCTGCTGACCTGACCATAAGCATTAAAAAGACAATGGGAGACCTGGTAGCTGAAAAGGCAACCACTATATTATGGATTAATTTAACTTGCTGAATAAAGGCCATCACACCATCAGGTTTAAAGATCAAAACAGCTGAGAGGCGGATTCTACATTATAGTTGTGTTAGCACCTCAGAGATTTGTGTTGTCTAAGCCCAGAGATAAAATATATTCATGGTGTCTTCAGTGAAAAGGCAATGTGGCAGTAACATTTGAAATAATTTAACTATAAAAATCATATGACATATATATGACCCTACCCCCATCCCCATGCACATGTCTGTTGAGCATTTCAAGCAATGTGGCAAAAGACCTTCCAAAAAAAAAAAGAAACCACCTCTCAACATCAGAATATAGAAATAATGGTGGAACATAAGAGTCAGACGGACATGTTTGGTTTTCTAGACTCCATTACAGCACACAACAGACAGTTGATAGTTTTAAAATAAAGTTTATTTTGCACAGGTTTTAAGGAGAACCAGAGAGGAAACCAGGAACTCAGGACTGAGGAGAGGAGAGTGAGATTGGTGTAGTGTTAAGAAATGGGTAGTTTTGGAATGATGAGTTTACAGGTTAGGAATAGCCAGAGTCTGAGGCAGAGGCAAGTGGATTCTGATGGCGGAATGTTTCAGAGATTGGATACTGACTGTTGCTGGTTCTGGTTACTAGTTCTGGAGCTGATGGTGGAACCGGGAGTAATCCTGAAGCAGGTGAGGATGATAAGTAAATGAAGCAGAATATTGCAGGATTGGGTCTTATATGGACCCAATGATGGATTATCAGATGGGAGGGCAGACGAGCTACAGACACCCAGGATGGATGGAGCGGTTACCAGAGGGGAAGCGTTGCAGAGGCTGACCAGGATGAATGTTGGAGAACTGAGGAGGACCAAATCCGGAGAAACCAGGTGTCATGGAACAGAGGTAGTGGGTCTACGGAGAGACAACTCAGGTAGAGAAGTTGGGAGAGAGACACAGAAACAAAACAACCACAGAATCCTAACACAGAGATACTTCAGAAATGTGACAGGACTAGATGTTCTTCATAATGCAGTTAACATTTTAATCTGTAAAGTATTTTGTGAAGCTATGTAGTTTGAAAAGCACTTTATAAATAAATTTTGATTTGATTTAAAGGAAACGTATTGTCAGGTTTCGGCTCAAGGAGGACCCAGATGCGGAGCGGCGTTTGTGGCTCTTACGGCCCATGTTTATTAAATGTCCAGAAAGACGAGAAGCACAGAGAACTAGGGGAGGTAACGACGACAACGACCCGACGAGGACAGACAGACACAGAAGGGTATATATACTGTGGGGAGGGTAATTGGGAAACGTGGAACACCTGGGAGCAGAGGCAGAAAACACAGGGAGGACTAATAAGACAACAGGTGAAACAAACTAGGACTAAGTAACTAAAACAGACTGGGAGGAAACAAGGAGGAATAAACAACACAGACAGGGACGGATCATGACAATACCCCCCCCTCAAGGTGCGCCACCTGGCGCACCAAGTAGGAAACTCAAGCCAGGGCGGGAGGAGGGGGTCCAGGACGGAGGGACAAAACCACAGTCCCCAGAAGACCCATGACGTGGCGGCCGGCGGCGAGGGACCAACAGACGAGGAGGCCGGCGACGAGGAACCAACAGACGAGGAGGCCGGCGACGAGGAACCAACAGACGAGGAGGCCGGCGGCGAGGAACCAACAGACGAGGAGGCCGGCGGCGAGGAACCAACAGACGAGGAGGCCGGCGGCGAGGAACCAACAGACGAGGAGGCCGGCGGCGAGGAACCAACAGACGAGGAGGCCGGCGACGAGGAACCAACAGACGAGGAGGCCGGCGACGAGGAACCAACAGACGAGGAGGCCGGCGACGAGGAACCAACAGACGAGGAGGCCGGCGACGAGGAACCAACAGACGAGGAGGCCGGCGACGAGGAACCAACAGACGAGGAGGCCGGCGACGAGGAACCAACAGACGAGGAGGCCGGCGACGAGGAACCAACAGACGAGGAGGCCGGCGACGAGGAACCAACAGACGAGGAGGCCGGCGACGAGGAACCAACAGACGAGGAGGCCGGCGACGAGGAACCAACAGACGAGGAGGCCGGCGACGAGGAACCAACAGACGAGGAGGCCGGCGACGAGGAACCAACAGACGAGGAGGCCGGCGACGAGGAACCAACAGACGAGGAGGCCGGCGACGAGGAACCAACAGACGAGGAGGCCGGCGACGAGGAACCATCAGACGAGGAGGCCGGCGGCGTGGAACCTTGAGCCTTGGGGGCCGGCGGCGTGGAACCTTGAGCCTTGGGGGCCGGCGGCGTGGAACCTTGAGCCTTGGGGGCCGGCGGCGTGGAACCTTGAGCCTTGGGGGCCGGCGGCGTGGAACCTTGAGCCTTGGGGGCCGGCGGCGTGGAACCTTGAGCCTTGGGGGCCGGCGGCGTGGAACCTTGAGCCTTGGAGGCCGGCGGCGTGGAACCTTGAGCCTTGGAGGCCGGCGGCGTGGAACCTTGAGCCTTGGAGGCCGGCGGCGTGGAACCTTGAGCCTTGGAGGCCGGCGGCGTGGAACCTTGAGCCTTGGAGGCCGGCGGCGTGGAACCTTGAGCCTTGGAGGCCGGCGGCGTGGAACCTTGAGCCTTGGAGGCCGGCGGCGTGGTGAGCCTTGGGGGCCGGCGGCGTGGAACCTTGAGCCTTGGGGGCCGGCGGCGTGGAACCTTGAGCCTTGGAGGCCGGCGGCGTGGAACCTTGAGCCTTGGAGGCCTGTATAAGAGCCCGGTGGAACCTTGAGCCTTGGATTCCGGCGGCGTGGGAAGCTATGTGAGCCTTGGAGGCCGGCGGCGTGGAACCTTGAGCTTAGGTGGAGGCGTGTTCGCCTGAACACCCTCGGCGGAGTCAGGAACCGGAGGCGTGTTCGCCTGAACACCCTCTGCAGAGGCAGGAACCGGAGGCGTGTTCGCCTGAACACCCTCTGCAGAGGCAGGAACCGGAGGCGTGTTCTCCTGAACACCCTCGGCGGAGTCGGAAACCGGAGGCGTGTTCTCCTGAACACCCTCGGACGAGGCAGGAACCGGAGGCGTGTTCTCCTGAACACCCTCGGACGAGGCAGGAACCGGAGGCGTGTTCTCCTGAACACCCTCGGCGGAGTCGGGAACCGGAGGCGTGTTCTCCTGAACACCCTCAGCGGAGTCGGGAACCGGAGGCGTGTTCTCCAGAACACCCTCGGCGGAGTCGGGAACCGGAGGCGTGTTCTCCTGAACACCCTTGGACGAGGCAGGAACCGGAGGCGTGTTCTCCTGAACACCCTCGGCGGAGTCGGGAACCGGAGGCGTATTCGCCTGAACACCCTCGGAAGAGTCGGGAACCGGAGGCGTGTTCGCCTGAACACCCTCGGTGGAATCAGGAACCGGAGGGGTGTTCGCCTGAACACCCTCGGAAGAGTCAGGAACCAGAGGCGTGTTCTCCTGAACACCCTCGGAGGAGTCGGGAACCAGAGGCGTGTTCCCCTGAACACCCTCGGCGGAGTCGGGAACCAGAGGCGTGTTCCCCTGAACACCCTCGGCGGAGTCGGGAACCAGAGGCGTGTTCCCCTGAACACCCTCGGCGGAGTCGGGACCCAGAGGCGTGTTCCCCTGAACACCCTCGGAAGAGTCAGGGACCGGAGGCGTGTTCGCCTGAACACCCTCGGGAGAGTCAGGAACCGGAGGCGTGTTCTCCTGAACACCCTCGGAGGAATCAGGAACCCGAGGCGTGTTCTCCAGGACACCCTCGGAGGAATCAGGAACCCGAGGCGTGTTCTCCAGGACACCCTCGGAGGAATCAGGAACCCGAGGCGTGCTCTCCAGAACACCCCCGGAGGAATCAGGAACCCGAGGCGTGTTCTCCAGAACACCCTCGGAGGAATCAGGAACCCGAGGCGTGCTCCCCAGAACACCCTCGGAGGAATCAGGAACCCGAGGCGTGCTCTCCAGAACACCCTCGGAGGAATCAGGAACCCGAGGCGTGTTCTCCAGAACACCCTCGGAGGAATCAGGAACCCGAGGCGTGCTCCCCTGAACACCCTCGGAGGAATCAGGAACCCGAGGCGTGCTCTCCAGAACACCCTCGGAGGAATCCAGGAACCCGGAGGCGTGGTTCTCCAAACACCCTCGGAGGAATCAGGAACCCGAGGCGTGCTCTCCAAAACACCCTCGGAGGAATCAGGAACCCGAGGCGTGTTCTCCAGAACACCCTCGGAGGAATCAGGAACCAGAGGCGTGCTCTCCTGAACACCCTCGGAGGAATCTCGGAGCCGAGGCGCATCCGTCTGGACGCCCTCGGAGGGAACTCGGAACCGAGGCGCATCCGTCTGGACGCCCTCGGAGGGAACTCGGAACCGAGGCGCATCCGTCTGGACGCCCTCGGAGGGAACTCGGAACCGAGGCGCATCCGTCTGGACGCCCTCGGAAGGAACTCGGAACCGGGGTTCCAGGTGAGCCTCTGAAGAGCGCTCAAAAACAGTCTCCACAGGGGACCTGGGCTCAACATTCCCCACGGAACTCTTCCCTCCGTTCCATTGACCCTGGGTTAACTCAGCTCCACCTGAAGGAAACGCCGGCGCCTGGCTGTGCTGGAGAGGATGAGGAGGCAGACCCGAAACCGGCCGTGGGCGGCAGGAGGAAGCGGCGGTCGAATCACCGAAGCTGGAGGCAGCACCAATCGGGACAGGAGGAGCCGAGGCGCTGCAACTCCGAGAAGGAAGCGAGAAACCTCCTGGAGCCGATGGAGCAGCTCGGCGACGCCTCCCTCCTCGTCGCCGGGAAGCAGGAAGAGGGCCAGTCCCAGAGGGATCACCGATGGGTGGCAGATCGGCGGAAGGAGCCAGGGAGATCAACCGGTCAACCCAGGAGGCAGAAAGCCGCGGCGAGGGCGGCGCACCCCGGGCACCGCCGCAAAAGTCCAGCTCGTCGTCCTGGGAGTCGGAGAAGAACTCCGGGAAGCCGTCATCGTCCTCCTCTGAATCGTCATACATAGACGCAAGGAGGAACGACGGGGAAACTCCAACTTCGTTCCCAGGAGGACGCTCAGAAGCGCGGCGATGACTCGAGGCCCGAGGAGCGGAGAGGCCGCCCTCCTCACGACGGCGGGGCCCAACACCGGGCGGACAGCGAGCCAGCCGCGATCCACAGAAAGGTGAGTCTGAATAGAGTCCTTGATTCACGCTCCAATCTATCAGTCTCCTCCATTCATTATCAGTGTGTTGGTACTCCGCTGGGTCCAGTTGGTCGGGTCGTACTGTCAGGTTTCGGCTCAAGGAGGACCCAGATGCGGAGCGGCGTTTGTGGCTCTTACGGCCCATGTTTATTAAATGTCCAGAAAGACGAGAAGCACAGAGAACTAGGGGAGGTAACGACGACAACGACCCGACGAGGACAGACAGACACAGAAGGGCATATATACTGTGGGAAGAGGTAATCACAAAACAGGGAACACCTGGGAGCAGAGGCAGAAAACACAGGGAGGACTAATAAGACAACAGGTGAAACAAACTAGGACTAAGTAACTAAAACAGACTGGGAGGAAACAAGGAGGAATAAACAACACAGACAGGGACGGATCATGACACGTATGTAGGATTGTGGCCAAAAGCGGTACTGCAAATACATTCAAAATACTGTAGAACTCTGTATCCCTTCCTGACTCGAGGTTGCCAGCTGCTGCGGGATCCGGCAGGAACGGCTGACCCTAACTAAATAACATTAGCAATGGTCATACAGGTTAACTTGCAGCATGTGTAGTCCACAATGTACGCAAAGAACAAATGAGGAATTATTTGTACCGAGGTATAGGCTACTCAATACGTCTCCATTACGTTTCACATTGCCAGAATCGACGTGCTGTTGTTTTCCTCGACAGTTCAGCATAATGACAAAGAAACGGGCCCTGATGCTAATGTTAACAATGACAACTCGTCGTTTTTATCTCCCAAACAATTCCTTACCTTTTCAATTTGATGACCAATCTCCTCCATATGCGCTAACATAACGTTGCTTTCCACGAACATGCATAGCTTTGTTTCGACTGTCGTAAATATTTGAAATGTCAATTTACATTAAGTACAAGTAAGTTAGCCAAACATAGGTGAATCTTATCTGTCCAGGAGAAAATTGGCAACGTTGACGTCTGTATTCAAATTCTTCTCCATTTTCAGCCGTCTCCACCTTTCAAAGGCATCTCCTATACAAATCCTTGTTTTATTTCGGACTTTGTCACGACGTATTTCGGATTGATAACGAGGTCTTTTAGGTTTCGTAACGTTATACATGTTTTGTCCGTAACGTTCGGAGCTTCAGCTGTGGTAAACAGAGCAGAGCTGGCAACCCGGATGAGGAAACTCTACTGACTTCGTGATTTGTAGATAGCTTGAGGGTGGAGCCTCAGACCAAAACAGAACATGACAACAATAACATCACTTGAGGGCTGCAACTTTCACTTTTACATAACAATATCCTGGCCAGACCACTGTTGACAGTGATATAAGTATTTCAAAAGAACATGATTTCTTAATGTTTAGTGACATATCGGGGCCATTTTATGATTAATTAAAATACATTTCTTACATACGTTTCCTTTAACATGCATTTGCAACATGCCAGCAGACATGCTATAATAAGAAATGGTGTCAGCAGCTTAATAATTATCAAGATATCCATCCATTCATTATCTTTACTGCTTATGCTTTGTGGGTTGCAGAGTAGCGGGTGCCTATCTCCAGCGTTTAACGGGCTAGAGGCCGGGTACACCCTGGAAAGGTCACCAGTCCATCTAAGTAATTATCAAACTAGTAAAATAAAATAAAAATCTGTATCAAAACTCAGGTGAAGCAAGTCCAAAATGTTCTTTTTTCCTCCAAGGAATACTGAAGTTCTGACGAGCACACACCATCTTAGTATAGATACAAAAACAATAAAGAAAGAAAGCATTCAATCTCTGTAAGATCTTTATGCTCAAAACACAAAAGCACTTTATCCATTTTCTCAGATTTCATAGAACTCCACAAAATGAAAATAGAATAGAGGAAAACAAACAGACAGAGTACAAAAAGAGGTATAAATAGATGTTGTTATTCTGAACGATCTAATGAAACATCGTTTTGCCGACAATGCTTCCCAGCTCTTTTTGAACCAAACACGGTACTTTAATGCACGCTTTTGTTCCGTCCCTCTCACTGTGCTATTATTGTAAAGAATTGTTTCTCTAAATCTACAGAGGAACTCACATGATCGAGATTAAACTGGTCACCATAATCACACTGCAGATTTTAATTGTAAGAGCCTCCGCTGGCACTGTTTTCTCTCCTATTCTGTCCTCCTTGACAAAAATCTGACAGTGGCTTTGCATGGCAAACCTGTTTAATGAATGACTAATCCAGGAAGAGCGCATTATGGCAAACTGTCACACACACACACATTGTACCAATATTAACTTGAATTTACATTATCATCCTCTGGTAATGCTGGAGTATTTGGATTTCTGTTAATGCATGGCCTTTCTGTGTGAAAAGCAAACAGCAGAGAACTAAATCTGTTTCCCCTCTTTTGACTGGGTGTTGGTCTTAACACAGTGCAAAGGAGCTTTCTTTATTGGGATGACAGCTTCAAGGCTTCTTCACTCCTCACAATCAGGCTCACAAACAAAAGACTTCAAAACCTCTTCTGAAGCAGCAGAGCCAAACTCCTATTACACCATTGTGCCGGTCCTGTAAATCAACAAGAACAATGAAGAGAAGCACAAAGGCATGGGCCGGCACCAACGCTCTTATAAAATATGAACCCAGGAACAATAAGTCAGTCACTTATGTGAAATGTATTTTACTTCTCAAGTTATTCATTATGTTTATGCATCGGTTCCTTCTATTCACTGGATATATTATTTTGTAATATTTCTGACACTAGATTTAAAGGAAGAGGAAATCAAAAATGCAGCTAAAGGTGTTCTTCTCTTTGGAGGTAAAGGCACCAGCTGATGGTGGAATATCCAGCTGATATCTTCAGCACACAAATATTTGTCATTCCATCCATTTCCATCAATCCATTTTCTTAACCGCTTAATCCTTAATGGGTCGCGGGGGGGCTGGTGCCTATCTCCAGCTGTCAACGGGCGAGAGGCGGGGTACACCCTGGACAGGTCGCCAGTCCATCACAGGGCCACATAGAGACAGACAGGACAAACAACCACGCACGCACCCACACCTAAGGACAATTTGGAGAGATCAATTAACCTGACAGTCATGTTTTTGGACTGTGGGAGGAAGCCAGAGTACCCAGAGGGAACCCACGCATGCACGGGGAGAACATACAAACTCCATGCAGAAGGACCCACATCCTTTTTGCTGCAAGGCAACAGTGCTAACCACTGCGCCACCGTGCAGACATTGTTTACAATAAAACTACCAAAACAGCACTTTTTCGGGGGATCATTTTAAGCAGATGAATACATTTTGATTCCTCATCAGTGTACCCATAATGGCCTCTTATTATTTTTTATAGGATTTATCAAGCTTGTGTTTTGGAAAAACTGCATAAAACAAAAAGAAAATATATTTAAATGAAATATCATTAGATCCTAAACAGTGGGATCTTCTTTAAGGTTAGAACCCCATTAAAACTTTGGCATTTATATATTAATATTCAGTTTCTTTCTTGATGATCTCATGAATTCCCCACTCCTAAGGTCTACGGTTACAAAATGTAAAGTTTTGTTTTATTCAGAAATAATGAAAGTCTTTCCAGTGAATAAACGCTTAAATTGCTGTAAAATATTTTTATCAAATACATGTTTGTTTAATGTCTAAAGTTAGTCTTAGACTCATCACAAGTACAGAAATAAACATTTAGCTGAAAATGAGCATAATAAATTAAATGACTAGCATAATAAAATAGAGTAAAACAGAATAGAGCACAAGCAGCCAAGAACTCTTGATAACTAATACCCTGCTTTAGTAATTAAGCTACTTAATCATTAATAGATTTTTGTGTATAATGGAATTTAAACTTGGTTTTACATATGACGCCAATATATTACATAATCGGCGAGTCACCTCTGGGTTAGCAGTAACTGAGATGCTCCTGCTGTAGATTGGAGCGGTTCTGGTTTCAAAATGGAACCTCCATAGAACTAAATTGAACTTTGTCTTTAATTAGATTTAGAAAGCTTTTAGTCAGCACACGACCTGTATATGTCAAATGTTATTAACAACACTTCTTCTGGCCATCCGTATAGTACGTCCATCCATTGTCTACACCTGATTATCTTTAGAGGGCCGTACAGGGAATTAGTCTAGCGTCAAAATGTCCAGCCCAGAAGCCTCGGAGGGATTTATGTTGCCTTCTGACCACAATGTTAGAATAGAGCAAATATGACAAACACAGGTAATTGAGAATTTGAATGGCATTTACAGACAAATAAAATCCCAAAATAACAAATGTTTGGAGAAACACAAAGAATTTCACATGTATTTACCAGGTTTCTGCATTCATAATAATTTCACAGTGAATAGAAGCTTTACTCAGAACTTGTAGCACCCACGTTTTGAGTAAAGCTTCTATTCACTGTGAAATTATTATGTCTTGTTAATGAGCTTAGACAAAAAAAATATTGTAACCCTACGACAAGAAAAAACCCACCAAAATCCTAAAAATGTGGAACCTTTAATCCTGTCCCATAATAACACAATTATCAAGGACTCTACAAGAACTACAATGATCTACAGATTGCCATACAGTAGGAATCAGAATGCTTTGTTGGTATCAACAAAGTTGTGCATGTTCATTTCTTTTTGAGTAAATACACATTTAAAAAGGGACTGTGAAAAAATATGGTGAGGTTGTATTCATTTAACACTCCTCTCTTCAACGTATTCTCAGTTTATTTCATCTTATTTTAGGTTTATTTTAACGCTGCTGTTGTAAATTTGCCTCACATACTATTCCCGTTTTGCTTATGTTAACGTTATATCAAAATGTATATCAAAACATTTTGTTTTTAAAGCAAACACTACTGAAACATCCGATAGTTCAATTTTTTTATTTTTTGTTTACATTTCTGTTTAAAAAATAATCGTGGTAATGTGTCTGAATATACTCTTTATTGTTTGTCCCTTTTTTCAGAACCTACATTTAGATGTATGGAAGGGGCCAACCCAGCTCCTCCTGTTCATATAGCTTCATGATGCCTTTGATCGCATCAGTGGATGAAATCAAATGAAGATTCTTATTTGTTGGGTAGTATTATTTCTTCTCTTTGTCGAAACTTTGAGTTGCACTGTATAAAATTATACGATTTGCTTTGCCATTGTACACATTCACTTGATCAAATTAAATAGGAATCTTTCTGCAGAGCTTAAAGTCAAGACATAACAGCATAAAAACAGAAACAACCACTAAGAATCCCAATCAACCATGAAAATCAAATTAAGAGTTACATTTTGTAAAATGTTTTATTTTGAAAACTGTTCAGTTGTGCATATGTTTTTTAATAAGTTTAAAAATCATATTTCTACTTCTTTTTTTAGGTTGAATTTTTTGGTTTAACATCTTTTGAAACAGTGAAGACTGATGAGTTTAGAGTTTATTTCAGTGTTGTAGAAAACGTTTAAGATTTTTGTAGCCAAGGGATTATGATGTGATAAATTAAGAGGTCATTGAATAGAATTTACCAAGAAGAAACTGTACATGTCTGCTGATGCATTCTGCCTACCACCAAGAGTTGCCTCCAAGGACCTTCAGCCTGATGACACCGCTGTTGATTCCCAGAAGACTAAACATTAAAACCTTCAGCAGACCCGGGTGATTTTGATTTTGTTTCATATTTTCGCAAGAGCGGAATAATGTTTGGGCACAGATTGCAGAACGTTTTCCAACAAATATCATTTTTCTATTCTTTGTTTGTTTTTGTCTTTTTTCTGAGATAACTTCTTGTTAACTCTTAAAGTAAAAAATAAAGAAATAAAGAAAAATATTAGGGGTTTATTTCCTTCAAAACTTTATAAATCTAAGATGGGAAAAAACATAAAACATTTCAAGAGAAGTTATTTAAATGAACAGCTTAAAAAAACTAGTGGGGTGTAGAATACAATATGACAGGTATGTTTAGCAATACAGCAGTCAACGCGTTTTATATTGACAATACCCAACATCCCATAAATGTTTGATGAAAAAAAATCACATAGTGACCACTCATTAATGTTGTTAGACAAGTGTGATGATTCCTTAACTCAGAAATATCGTAACTGCGGGGGCCACAGCTTTAGTCGCTCTGCACTCAAGCTGTGGAACTCTCTCCCACCCAACCTTCGAAAGACGGATTCCAATCTCCTTTTTAAATCCAATCTTAAGACCTGCCTGTTCAAACTTGGTTTTAATCAGTTATCTACTCTTTTCTTAACTGTTGTAGTCATTATTTTGTTGGCATGTTTGCTTGTGTTTTTTAATTGTTACTGCATTCTTGTAAAGTGTCCTTGGGTGCATTAAAAGGTGCTTTAAATAAAGTGTATTAATATTATATAGTACAGTATAATATAGTATTTTGTCTCAAGTTCAATGCATTAATGTGATTTCATGTTTTGGAAAAACGCAAAGGTACAAAGGGCTTTTGGAAGACATGCAAAATGCACTGCAAACAATAATTTTCAAATAAAAATCCCTTGTTTTTCTTAATTTTGGAATATCATTATAGTTTTATACCAAATACAACACTGCAATGTGGTAAAAAAAAAAATCCAACATTTCAACTAATTCAAATATAAAAAATTATATACTTTTAAAAATAAATAAATATATTGAGACTATATTTTTAAATACCTTTTTTTTAAGAAATTGTACATTGGCAGAGTTTTTTAGCTCAATAAAGCCAAAGCTATCATGTATTGATTTTTTTAAAATCTTGTTTCTAGAGTAGCTTTTTTTAAGTGTGCCAAGTAAAGTGGAAAGCTAACGCTGCACATACTCCTGTCCATCTGCATTGCTAATAATGATAGCGGCGGCAGCATCTTGCGGCGAGGCTGTTGGTCATCAGAAACAAGGAAGCTGGTAAGAGTTGATGGGAAGATGGACGGAGCTAAAAATCCAGGACAAGCCTAAAAAGGAAGCCTGTTTGATGCAACACAGGATTTTAGATTGGGACGTAGGTTCACTTTCCAGGAGGACAAGAAAAAATAAATCTAAAGGGTACCAGTGGTTTAGATTATAGATTTTTTATGTGTCACAGAACGGCCCAGTCAAAGACGTACAAATCTAATTGGAAGTCTGTGGGAAAACTCGACCACCGATATTTACAGTGTAACGTGAGCTTGCGTCTTAACACAAGTACAAGTCATGCTTTGGAGGTTTTTATTTGGGAATAAAAATGGGGAAATCATGTACCGTTTTCATTTTACTTTTACTTGACTTCACATCTAGGCACTACTTTGCGTTGTTTTATTTAAAATGTGGGAAGTTCAAGGCACTTCAAATGAGAGAAGAGCTGTTTATTACATACAGTTAAAGGCATGCTGACTGTAAAAACAGTTTGAATCATGGCCGAAACGTTGGGCAGTGGTGGCACTAAATTATAAATATAAATATTTGTCACCCTCAGCTATGACTACTTGGTTAATAATGTTTACACTTAGTTAAGTACGGTGGCAGTTTTTCATCAGTCACACATAATGGCTGAGAACCAGGTTGGGAAGGGACATCTATAAGCTCGAGACAAGCAGAGTTGTGCCGGGAAGACGGAGGAGCAAAGCAGAGAATTTTGAATATTACTGACCCAGCACTTGGAAAAGGCAGTGCACAACAAGACGGAAAATGAATGCTTTTTAGTCTGAAAATCCTTTCACCCTCTCACATTCAGCAGATCAGATTAAGAAAGAGGTTTAAGAAGATTTTGACACGCACAAAAAAAAAAAAAAATAATAAATTCTGAGCCTTGGTAGGGGGTGGGTTGGGGAAGGTGGTAGGGAGCAGTTTGTAATTCTGTGGCTTCAGGCAATTCATCACAGAAATTGAGTTTCTAATGCAGCATCTTGTGAATCCCTTTTGCCCAGTCAACGTTTTAATACATTATATTGAGAATGTAAATCGTGCTGGAATTTTGGCACAAACTGCACAGCTCCCTCTGAGTTCACTGTATCTCACATACTAGCTCCACATTACCGTGCGCCGTGCAAAAGGTGACATGGGACCAAATGTATGCATCACACAATGTTGCACCTCATATGCAACGTTCATCATTCTAAAGCTGGGGGTAAACAGAGGCAGGATTGGCCAGAGCATTCCTCAGCTGTTTATGCTTCAAAGAAAAAAAAATCAAAGAATGAAAGTATATCATTACATTTATTATTAACAGATATCAGATATTACAATCAGATTCAGACATCTTGTTTTTAAATCTGTTCATTTAAAGCGTAACTACTGAAACAAAGATCACTAGCTTACGCTAAATCCTAGTCATCCTGATGTTTCACTGCATGTTAGGATTCAGGTGCTGTGTGCTGGTTATGTAGGTGTGTCCATGTGTGTGTATCTCTACCCCGGTGCAGGGTGTGGGCAGGAGCTGCACCTTCTGATCCTCATTTTAACTCTTCGCGGCTCTAGAACGTAAGAATCGAAAACTATTTCCTGCATTCTAACCACTTCCCCGTCCTCCGTTCTCACAACATGTCCAAATCGCTCCAGAACCCTTTTAATCAACCTTATTAAACTGTTTCTGGCTGTCTGTGGTTGTTGCCTGATTCAGAGTGAGTCTCAGCCTTCCCATTAAGACACAACACAATTATCACAAATCATTATTAGAGGAAAAGTTTCGGGTATTTTTTGAAGTGAGGTTCTGGTGCTAACAGCTGCTCTCAGAGGAACAGTCCTAAAGTTCATTCAAATGTTATTTGTTTATCTTTAATTTGGAATCATTTTTGCACGGGTGCAGGAACCAAAGATTATCTACACAGAATATACAGGTAGAGCATTATCTTAGGAACTTCATGTTCAACATATGCTGAAAACAGGACATAGCACCCAGATCTACAGACCGATTCAGGTTTAATAAGTGTTATTTTAATCTTACCAACATATTTCTTCTGATTGGAAACAAAATGTTCATTTTAGAGTCGACCAACCAGGTACGTGATTTGAATCTGATAGAAGGAGCTACAGATTAGGGTGATGGGAGGGAAGCTTAAGATAAATTGTGTAAAGATGTGTAAAAAGGTGGTCAGCAATGATTAGAAGAGTTTAATTGCTACAAAGATTAGAGAGAAGTATAATGCTTATTTTGTGTCGTTATGATTCAAATTTCAATTTCAGAAAAATACAAAATATATGCAAAACATTTTTTTTATATATAATACACTAAAAATTGCAAAAATGCATGCCACTCACATTGTTTAATCATATTTCAGAGAACTGTCTCATTTTCTATCAGAAGCAGACTTCTTGGTTAAATAAGAATGATTTTATATCTTAATCTACCAGGGGTATGGATAATCTTGGGCTTAACTCTCTATTGCAAATCCCCCTCTGCATATCTATTGTGTGCTATCAAAAAAGGGAATTGTTGAAAGATGCTAGCTGTTACATTTTACACATACAATAATATATCAATATGTGAAAAAGGTTATCTATACAGATTATTGAGAAATAAAGTTAACGAATAACCATTACAGGGATATTTTTTTCTATAGAAACCTCATTGAAATAATCAAACCTCTTTCTATCATTTTTGCCAAGCCTTTTTCAGGTTGACTGTCACAGTGTATGTTCCAAAAAGGGAACACTGTAAAAAAATATTGACTTAACTTTAAAGAGTAAGGCAACCAGCTGCCAAGGGTTTTTTAATAAACTCAAATAATGTGT
The DNA here is from genome assembly GCA_028564705.1 of Apricaphanius iberus. Classification (NCBI taxonomy): domain Eukaryota; kingdom Metazoa; phylum Chordata; class Actinopteri; order Cyprinodontiformes; family Aphaniidae; genus Apricaphanius; species Apricaphanius iberus. The sequence continues at coordinate 261,989 of JAPXFQ010001011.1, read as the reverse complement.
TTACATTGTGTGAACCTAAGTAAAGAGGGTAAATCAATGCAGAATCTTAAATTCAATAAATTGAAGTTAGTTGTTAGTTTACTAATGTCTTAGAGCTGACACAGCTTATGTTGTTAAGTTGAAACTATATATTTATCAAGTTGAGCCAACTTGTTTTCACAAATTGGCTCAACTTAAATGTGTGAATAAGTCTAAAAATTGACTCAGCACAAGCCTGCTGTTGAGTTTACTCAGAAATAATTTGCAGCTGGTTGCTTTATTGTTTTTAAAATTTTCTCAACTACTCATTCTTCATACTGACAACACAAAACACTTTATACTCTTTATAGGTGAACACATTTATGTGAGACATAAATAGACCCGAATAACTATCTTCAGTTTGTTGAATTTAAGATTCTGCTTTCATTTACCCTATTTACTTAGGTTCACACAATGTAAACACATTACTTGAGTTTATTAAAAAAGCCTTGGCAGCCGGTTGCCTTACTTTTTTACGTTCAGTCAATTTTTGTTTGTTTACAGTATAGCAGGGTTAAATATCTTGTTGTCAGGAGGACATGGTGTACAGATAACGCAACACCTGATCTAATGTTTCCTAAACACACAGTAAATCTTTTTGTCTGTTGTTTTCTTAAGCCTCCTATTTAAGATATTAGTTGTTCCTCATGTAATCTTTCAGCAATGCCTGTAGTGTATCATATAGACAAGAAAGTATTCAGTTAATGAGGTCAGTAGGTCCGTGGCAAAGATGGATTAGCTAGTTATGTTTGTGTCTAACACCTTTTGTCCTCAGCATACATAACACTTCAATCATTTGTCCTTATAGAGACCCTAAATGAAGTACAGTATTTCCTTGTAGCAAATAATTCAGCAATATTTTTTGGTTGACAGCTGATTATAAAAGCTAATAAACTTCCTCTACTGTGATATTAATAAATAAAGTCCATTCAACCACCTGCCTATAATCTTGATGATAGCAATATCATGGTTTGGGGATGCTTTTCTTTGCTAATTCTGAGGCTGGTCAGATTTGATGGGAATATGGATTAAGGAAACGTGTTAGAGGTTAGGATGGCCTAGTCAAAGTCCAGATCTAAATCCAATTAAAAAACTGTGGCAAGTAATGAAAACAAATGTTGACAGACACTATTCATTTAGACTATTCATTCAGTCTGGCTGAGCTTGAGCTATAATTTAAAGAAAAATGAGAAAACATGCATCACCTTCCTTTAACTTCATAATTAGGCTCAACTTTGGTTTATCACATAAAATCCCCCCCAATATATATATATATATGGCTATATTAAAGGTACGAGATGTAATTTTGACATATTTTGGCGAAACTGGAATATTGCAGTCCAACTTAGTCCGCTCTCATTCATAATTGCGAAGATTCTTTCAGGGCCCATGTATACATTCAAATTCTAATCTGAACTATGATTGGATTAAAGACATATGGCATATGTAAATGTAGCTAATTAACCTTCTTCCGTTAGACTTATGTGTGATTAATTCACTGTAAAATTCTTACATAGTGAACCTTTAAGCAACATGTACTGTACTAGAGGAAGTCTATCATCCTTATTTATTATATATATATATATATATATATATATATATATATATACTATCATCCTTATTTCTAAGTCACAGGAAAAAAAAAATCAAGTTGAGGTCTTGTTAAATCAAGGTCTCTAACTTTAAATGGTTAGTAAAAAAAAAGAAATGATGTAAAGAGCATGACATGTTTTAAGAGAAGAAAAGAAGAAGGAATAATGGGTCAACAAGGGGTAATTTAGCTTTTCTTTAAGTAAGCGACCACAGGAATTTTAGAAAAGTCTCACTGTTCAATAAGTTCGAGCAGTGAGAGAAGTCAACAACTTCTCACAGATGAAAGCAGGCCACAGAGGACCGTCCTGATCATCAAGGATCAATACTTAAAATATAGATTTCTTCCTCACAGACTCGTTTGAAGCCACAAAAATACAGTATTTTCTCTTACCTGTCAAGAGTTTTATCTGGTGAAAGTTTTTTTCTTTCCTTTGCAATGCATCTTAATTAAATAAGATAATGTAAAAACATAGAAGTATAAACAGAAATCTGAGGTCACAATTCTTACTTTAATTAGGTCATTAAAAAAAAACAGGACTTGCATCACTGTCATTAAAATTGGCTTTTTCCAGATGTCCTTCTGCAATAAAGACAGACTTCACAAAAAAAGTAATACTAATGACAAAATCAATGTTTAGCTGTATTTAAGTCAATATGTCAGAACGATTATTCAACTGAACTGAATCATTAGATTACTCTTGGTTTCTATTTTTCAGAGATAATTTCATAAATGTTGCTACATACAGCATATACATCAAACAGACTGTGCATGTTTTCAAAATATATAATGTGTTAACAGCAGTAGAGCTCCTTAATCTGAAGCAGGACATTAAAATACTCTCATAATTACTTCAGCATGTAAAAAGCAATATATTTAAACACAAATTTAATGTCGGTCTAGGCGATAAAAGTTAAGCACTTTTTGTAAAACAACAAGACCTGTCATGTCTATGAAATTTGTTTATCACTTATGATAAATGTGTTTTTCTTTTACGTTATTTATTGAGTGTCTATTGCAAAAGTACACAGTAAATTGCCTTTAGCTGTGACGTCGCCTCTTTTCTTATTAACCCCCGATGTTCAAGCTTGTGCTTGCTACTCTTTGAACCTCTTTCTCCCCACATGATAACGCAACCAAGATGTGGGGGCAAGGCGAAACACACAACCGCCATCATCATTTGTCATAACGTACGTAAGCAAGAACATGCTATGTGTACATTTTGCAAGTACGGCGAAGAGTGGAAGCACAACAGCAGCACTTGTAGGAACAGCATGATACAAGCTCTCTCACTGCTCACACGCTTCCTGTTGTCCTCTCTGCATGTGGACGTGTACAGATGTGTTGTAGCACTTTAGGTGACATTATGACGCAGCACCGACTAGGCTCTGCAAATACAAAAAAAAAAGAAAAAAACGCTTCAGTTTATTGGAGAGAACTGGCTACGAACCAATGAAGTACTGGGTCTGGCACGAGTAGTAGCGACTCTTTTTTGGTGGAAAAGCCGTATTGGTGTCTCTAAATAGTCATTAAGCCAAGGAATCTTTTAATATGTCAAAAAACTTATGACTGTACATTGAATTGATGCTTGACAATTATTATACTAAGCTGCATATTGTCTTACACAATTGTCACAGAAGAAAGATATAAAATAGTGTGATGGTAGTATTAGAGGACTTGGGATGATCCAGGAAAGGTGCTCATGGTGCACATTGACTTATGACAAACGCTTTGCTAATCTAAAGGTTACCACAACCTCATTAAAAAACAAGTATAACAGCGATGTCTTCAACACTGGATTTTCTCAGATTAGTCCTTTTTCATTATCTTTTTTTTTTTTTTTTCAGAAACAGTTGTGAACATACCAGCACTGCAAAGCATCCCTTCTGCGATGCAGTATGACACTCCGACTGCTCCGGAAGTTAAAGTGCACAATGAGCACATTTGCTTCAAATGCAGCGCTATCATTTTCAGAGTGGGGAGGGGGGATCATAGTATTCAAATCCGTATTTAACCTTTCAAGGCAGGAGGATTATGCAGCAAAGTCTCCATTCCGAGTGGTTTCCTCGCCCCCTACTCCCTTGCCATAATAATGATCATTATCATCATTGTGTGAAAAGAGGATTATCGTATCATAATATAAACCCAGGAACACCCTTACTATTATGAAGTAATTTAACTCCCATCAGTGGACCGGCACTTTGTATGACAGTCAGCTGAGCTGTCATAGGTGACCCTGGCTGCCTTCCATCATTCTCGGACCTGGCAGCATGTGCTGAGAAGGAGGACAGTGAAGCTGTGTCTTATCTAAAGCGTGTAGCGAAGGATATAAAAAGCATCTATGGGAACTCCTAAGATTTCTGACCTTCCTATTAGTGTAAAGATAGCAGACAAAAACAGCTATTCAATGGTAGACTTTTATTTACCACCTTTCTTGTTGTCAGGTATTACACTAGCAATAACTGGTCTACTATCCATTTTACTTCCACAGCATAACTTGTGTGAATATGCTGTCTGTTAAAACAACATGAATCGGTTGTTAACAGTCAATGCTGTGTATTACAACCTGCGCTGAAACTGACTTTGACATTTCAAACAATGATAGTTGTATGAGTACATCAGTCAGTTATAAGTGCGTAGAGACATCAGAGTGCATCTAGCGCAAAGCAAACAACAGTCAGCGTCTTTTTTGGTGCTAAATATGTAACATCCTCACCATTACGTCTTCACTTTGCGGCTAAAAACAGCTATTTTACAGCTGATTTTCAGATTCTTTATGCTACATCTCAATCAAATGACATAGTTGTAACTAATTCCACATCAATTCATACAATTTAATGAATTTAATTTTAATGAAACCACTCATTGTGGAGGATAACTCCTAGAGTCATGTGGTCTGCTCATCTCAAAACTATTCGGTTTACTCTCCCCTATCCCATATGATCACCACATCCTAACCGGAGTAATACAGCATGTTGCCATTTGCTTAAACTAAGCACTTAAGCCTTAAGTGCTTAGTTTATCTTATTAGTCATCTTTTTCATATGCAGGTCAACACGAAGTCAGGAAAGCCAATGAATCAGTGGCAAAAAGTCAAAGGAGGCAAGTGATGCTGTGCCACAAATTAGTATTCTGTAGGACTTTTTATGGTCAAATTTACCAAAATGTACACATTCTCTGTTCAAAAAGATGGGAAAAGAGCAAGGAGAGGCAGTGATGGCAGTGATGTACCTGACCTCTATCGGTGCTTTCACACACAGTGCGTTTACATGCAGCAAGCGAATGTCAAATTATTGTCTTAGTCAGAGTGAAATCTGACTTTTTAAATGCATGCATACACCTAGCTTGACTTCATTCAAACCAAACAGAGAAATCGGACTAAGGTACCAAGATAATCCGATTGGAAAATCGAATTTGTCTGCATTTAAACGGCGTCACTGGTAACCAAGGTTTTAGGCAAGGCAATTTTCTTTATATAGCCCACTTTGAACACAAGGCAATTCAAGCCACTTTACATGATTCAGTGGTAAAGAAACCAAATACATGATAAAAGTATGAAAATTAAAACAGATCACAACTAAAAGAAAAACATTTAGTAATTGAAGCATAAAAGAAAATGTATGTAAGAGTATGAAAATTAAAAACAAACAAAACATAAGAATCCCTTAATGAAAAGAGCAATTTAGGTAAGGTATAAGAAACAAATGTATGCAAAAGTATGTCAATTGTAAAACACAAGACAGATAAAACAAAAGAATCAGTTAAACGAAATAAATTAAAAAATAGAACAACGTTCCTTTGCAAGCGATCATCTCTGATATAGTATTCAGGCTTTTAGAAATGAAGACAAACAAGGAAGTTTTTTACAAAAGAGTGATGAAGATATTTATCGGATAGGTTAATGGACTATACAAGTAAAGGTAAGATCATACACAGTTTCCATTTTAATTGAAAGACACATTGCGTAACTTTGCAGATATTTGCCCTCTTTCGCCCTCTCAAGGCTTGCGGCGTAACATCAATGTCGTAAAACTAAATCTAGAGGAGGCCAAAGTACAAACGGCTTTACAAACTATTTAACTCATACAACAAAACATCTAAGGGCATCACACTTGGTAAACTTTTCTCCAGGTACTGTATTACATTATCATGCCTGTTCAAACAAAACTAGGTTGAAAGAAGCATTTATTACTTACCAATCCAATAGCAACAGGCTAGTTCAGCATCGTTAGTACATCATATTCAAATCAAATCAAACTTTATTTATAAAGCGTTTTTCAAACCACAGCTTCTCAAAGTGCTTTACAAATTAAAATGACCCCACAACCCCACCCCCCTTCCCAAAACCAAAAATAAAACCATCAACCACCGCCCCCGATGCAGAGAGCTCCCATAGTGGAAACAGTGGGAGGAAGATTAAAATAAGAAGTTAAAATGTTAAAATAAACTGATAAAAATTATAAAAATGTTAAAACTGATCATGTTTTAAATTATCAAGTCTAAAACAATGATAGGATATTGTTGTTTGTCAGGCCAATGTTGACTCTTGTCTCGTCTCTCGCTCTATTACTTTCGGGAGGTGAGAGAAAAGTTGTATAGTGCGGTTTCCGTCAGCAGGGCGCTCTCTGGCCGTAACAGCTCCAAAATGAATATAATAAATGCTGGTGTGCCACAAAAATCTGTTGAAAATACATGTTTTCAACATTGCAGAGTGACCCTTTTAAATAATTATTTAAAAAATATATAACATATTATTTGATTTCTCTTGCTACCATTTTGTAGATATGGAATTAATAAAAGCATAAATTAAAACTTAAAACACTGACATGTCTCAATAAAGGTAAAAATTAAAGGTCAGGCTGAAAAAAAAGCTTCTGTTTCGGGGTTTTATTCATTCGCCTGACCAGTAGAGCTTCACCACACATCACAGAGATGAATGTCTAGGACAAGAAGAACCAATAAGTTTAATGCAAACAAAAAGGAATGGACCTACATCCCAAAAATATTGCCTGTATCCAGAGTCTAAAAAGTAAAAATCTAATCTCATCAGAGTAAAATTTATATCTATGAATTTGTATCTAAAAAATAAAAAGTTTATTCCAACACTCTTCAAAAGTATATGTTGAGTGTGTATTATTATTGCCAAAGAGAATCAATTACATATATATCATTGTAAATTTGTATTTTTATATTTTCCATTGAGTTTTAACTTATAAAATAACTAATAGAGACAGGAGCATTTTCCTGACCAGAGTATTTCTTGTCAACCTGAATCCTATTCAGTTACTGTCAGAATGTGACTCTGGAAGAATGACAGGAAGTAGTTTTTGAATTGTCCTGTTGTGTTTAATAAAGACTCTCTGCTGGATGACTGACACCAGGACAAAATCACTGAACAATCCTCCACCACATATAAGTTAGTTTTTATTTTAGCTTTTTAGCGTATTCAACAGAAAAACGTAGAGAGGACGATGAGATACAAATTAGTTCAAAGTACTGTGAGAATACCGTTAACCGCTAATTAGGTTGAAGTTCCATCGGAGGAAAACTAAAAAGCAATATTACAGTTTTTATTGTTTTTGGGGAATTTGGGCTACAGTTGATCATTTGCTGGTAAAAATCTGAAATACTTGGCCTGGTCAATCGTGAACTTTCTGATGTACACCACAGTTGAAATACAACATATTCATTCTGTTTGTGAAAACACAGAAATTAACAATTTTCAATTCTTTATTTGGCACATTAGGACTACATTAGAAATACACAAGCATAAAAACAACATACAGCCTATGATCAGACTTTGACTTGATGATTTTAGATTGATTCTAAATTCCTTAAAACACAATTTTAAAGTTTGGTTTCTGAAACCGTTTTTGTGGAACATTTTGATTATGATCATTGGTTTTCCCTTAGAATATTGACTCATTCTCTGTGAACCCAGTCTTGTGAATTGTGTTGAAACCATTACAAAAAATTTTGTAGGAACTGATTTGATTTGGTCCCTGCAATCTAGACGCCTTTCTTTAAACAAGGCGTTTGTAGAGATTGTTATTGCATTTGGTTTGCATACAAAAACACTGTCTTTCCTTTAAGGGACACTAGCACCATATTGTGGAAGAAGTCAGCATTACTGGACACTGATTACAACCACTAGAGTGGTGGGGGGGAAAACATACACCTTATTCAAAGATTGCTTTTCTTTTTACGTCTCTCAGCTAATTATTTACACTGTGGCTCATGCTGTCATTTTGACACTCAATAGCAAGGTCAGTCCTGTCGCTGCCAACAACCCCAATGTTTCTGCATCTCTGCAGGAACAGTCTTAAACATATGGACTCGTTTAATTAAATCATTCTTTGACTCAGTCCTCCTCAGTCTTACTGACAGCAAGGTCATTAAACTATTAAAGGGAGTCACAGGGAAATTGTTGTGAGTAGATTGAAGCAGGAAAGGTTAATTAAATGACCAATGCTTCTCCTTACCTCAAGCAAAGCAGCATTCTTCCAGCCGAGACGGGGCCAATACGTGAGACTTTTTTCTTTTTTTTTCAAATTCTATTCAAGCTGTGCGAGCATGCACAGTTTTTTCTCTCTATGTTGCAAAAAATGGTTTATATTTCAAATAATATTTTTCCTTCCACAAAGCTGATACAAAAGTGGGACCTCTTCCTGTGAACTGTGCAATGCAGTAAAACTAAGAAAACAAAGGTGGAGATGGACCTCTGTGTCTAACGCGGTTAAGGACAAATCATCTGAGAGTGCTTTAGAGATAATGCCAAAACATTCCAATAATGTATGCGTGTGTCTTTCTTATTACTGTCTGCGGGAAGGGTCATGTCTCGCCATTATCAGGCTCATTTCAGATAATTAACTTTCTATTAAATGGCAGACTGTACATTGAGAATAATGCCTTATTTCCACTTCAGTGTGTCCTTGTAAAATTATAAAAACATAAAATAAGAACATCTTTCTTGATTAAAGGAGTGCAAACAAGTTTACTACCAATAGCATATAAATTCTGTTTTGTTAGTTTTATTTAAAGATTCATACCTGAATTAACATTGCACTTCATATACATTCATGTACTTCAAACAAAGATAAAATAAATTAATGTACAATGCAGAGGCTGCCTTTTTTGTTTTTTGTTTTCGTTTAACAGACAGTGAAAAAATGTAATCTTGGCATTTTTCTTCATCCTACTTCTTCACCCTCCAGGTACTACTAAAGGTTTTGTGGTAGATTTCAGACAAGATGGAATCTGTATTGTGGCTACAATCGCAGGCTTCTATTATAACCTGTTTTACACCAGACAATACAGTGATTTGACTGTAGACAACTCTGATAGATTTAACAACAGCTGGAAGTGATACTTTTAAGAATTCTATCTTAGGCATTTCACAACAATGTGCTGAGGTTTTGTCTGCAAGTAGTCTTCAAAAGCCAACCACTATTTACAACAATCTCAACATAGTTTAGATATTTTCTATAAATAGATAAACTGGTATGATCACAATCGCTAAATGTGTTTAATGGTCCTTAACACTTCAAACCATCCCTCAAGTAGCTAGTAGCAGCTGCGGTTGGACAGATACAGTCTCTATGATCAACCTATTTGGTCAGCACAGCTCCTCTGGCACTGGGAAACATGACGGAGTCTTCAAGTCAAGCAGCTGCTTCAGAGCCTCGGAGATATCGTTATCCGTCTCAGGAGAGGAGTAACTGGAGAAGAACAGAAACTAGTAGTAAACAGTAAACATTTCCACGGCATCAAACACACGCGCAAGTGGTGACTTTCCTCCTCGATCGGTAAGCTAGCTCACTTGCTAACTTGGCTAACATTAGTTTTCAGTTAAACTCTTCTGCATTCCTCGCTGGACACATGCTGGTTACTGGGCGTATCGGCAGCAAACCAGACAACAAAACAGCAGGAATTATTTTTCTATTGTTGTAACTACAACCTAAATAAACAAGATGTCGCTATCATGTTCATGTTCCATTTTCCAACCTTTAAAGGGATCTTGTCCTTTTACAACCATGACTAGAATCTAAAAGAAAACTTTTGGCTGGAGTTAAGGATTAGGGTGATGGTATGGAGGCCTTCCAGCCACCAAAGACTTGAAGTTCCTCACCAAAACAGCCTTGAAAACATGCAAAAAGGTTGGTGATAAGCTATGAGTGTCTGATTATATCAACAGTGAAACTCGTTTTACATTCTTTGATTATCTTTGGGGAGAGACTTTGGACATCCTTAATCCAAACAAAACAGATGATCAAGGAGCTGATTTAGGCAAAAAAGCTGTCCCAACCAGCATGAACAGATTCACTTCAACAGTGCTGGTCATCCAAACGGATACCAGATCCCAACATAAAAGCAGACCATTCTGAAGTCTTTCTTAGCATTTTTGTACTTATGCAGTGCAAAAAGCAGTTATAAATGATATAAAACTTATTGTGCTTTAGTTGTTGATCCTGATCCTCACTTTACTTTCCCTCCCTACTGCAGCATGTCATTTCAGATGCTGCAATTGACGAACAATCATCAAAACAAAGATAGAACTTGAGTTTTACCAAACATAGTGCTAAAGCTGATTTATTTAAAAATGTGTAAAACTACCTAACGAGATTTTGCAATGTTATTCAGTAACATAATTGATTATTTTGTCTATAATGTTTGGGGAGATGTAAGGTTTTGTGTTCTTACCTATATGTGGAAGAGAGTGAGAGAGAAAGAAATTTGGTTCCATTTGACAGCAAAAGCAGGTGGGAAACGAAGGTCCAGGGATTTATTTTCCAGGAGAATAAAGGAGTGGTTTCACAGTAATTGCCCATGTTCAAGAATAAAATTCTAATAAAAACTATACTTTCAGGCAGTGGATGCACAATTGACCTGTCGCTCAATCCCCACTAAGGCCTGCCCTACTTAGTTAGTGTCGCTAACTCTGACAAGCCATCGCACCTCAAAGCATATTTACGATGAGAGCGGTCAGTGCTGAAACAATGTCTAAAGAGGCTCTTGAGAAGTTTTCGAGCTAACAACAGATAAGTTCTTTTAGTAGCCTTCAGGAAGGTTGGCAGAACGCTATGGAAGGTTACATAAAAAGTTTAAAAGTAGAATTACATGGGGGGAAAAAATAGAGCCATGGATATTCAATGGGAGAAGTCTCATCTAGCATTAGTTTTCTTTGACAAGGGAAACAGAATTGTAGACCGGCATTGTTCATATACAGTAGGGTATTGTGTTAAACGTATTTACCCTGCATTAACTTAAAGGGCCTATATCATGCAAAATTTCAACCATATTGTTATGCAATTTTTCTAATAAAAAACCCAACCAGAGTGTTTTTTGGCTTGATTCATGCATCTCTGAGTAATCTTCCTGAATTCTGCTCTCTGAGCAACTACGCCTTCCTCTCCTAGAAATCGACTGAGTGTTCAACTAGTGACATCACTAGTTGAAAACAAGGGGGCGTTGAGGTGTCTGCACCAACCCTGCAGGTAGAGCGGCTTACCTCTGCTAGAGTTCAAACACACCCTCCTCCTTCTCACTGTTCATGGATTTTTCAGTCTTTGGCAGCTTAAAACACTTTTTTACTTTTTCTGTGAAAACGCCCGTTTGGCTGCATGGATTATAGGATTTTATTATACATCCCTAAAAAACAGCAGCTGCATCAAAGAACAAAGACGCCTCATGGACAGAGAAGTAAGTGGCTACATGCTAATGCTAATTTGGGTTAGCCATTTATCAGGCTGCTTATGTGATCTTATAACAGCATTGTGTGGTTAATTAATTGACCTGTAGTATCTCAGAATGTTCAGTAAACGGGTGCAAACAACATCCACGGCTTTTTTATGTACTGGGCTGGAAAGATTTACTTAGTGTACTTAGCTATGTTGGTTTGGGCTCTGTCTAAACCCTGGAGATTTATCAACTGAAATAGGCTTCATTAACTGCCTTTTTTTTTTTTACAAAAACTAAAGAATAAACCAATGGTCTGAGCCCTTAATATAACAAAGTTTCATTGTGATGCTTTGTGATTTTCAGATTCTTTCTCAGAATACTGTTTGGGATTAAGTTTAGCACTGCTTCAGTGTGATCTGCTCCCGGCTGTGCAGCGTAGTGTAGCGTTGGGGTGCAGGAAGTGGGTTTATAAAAAAACGAGCTGTTTCACCTAGTGGTCTAACATTACCTAGAGGATACAAGTTAAATTTGAGGACAAATTAATACTGTATAACACCAATGATAACATTTTATCATATATAGATTGAGTACGAGATTCAGCCCTTGCGCATGCGTCGGCGTCCTGCTGCCTCCTGCTGCCTCCTGCTAACTCCGGCTCGTTAACACGGTTTTAACTAGTTTTAAATTATTTTTTAAGTGTTTGTTTTTCGTTTTTTAATAATTTCTTTTGACTAGTTTTAACCGTTTTAAACTTTTAGCGACATATCTTTTATCGGACACGTTTTTAATCAGAGCACGGATCGCTGTTACTTCCGCCATGCCTCCACTCACCTGTAGCTCCGGGTGTGATGGTTGTGCCAGGCTAACCAAGAAAATCCAGGAACTGGAGCAGAGGATCACCAATTTGCACCTGATCCAGGACCACGAGCGCGACGTGGACATCATCTTCGGCCGAACTTTCGCTGCTGCCACCAGCGCCCAGCTGGCCGACACAATCCCCTGCCAGCCCGGTGAAGCTGCGGAGGGGGATTCCATCGCTGGGTCTCCAGGCGGACTCGGACAGACGAACTCCGGCGGAGGTACAACATCTACGGCAGAGGAGGAGTGCTGGATCCAGCAGGGGGCTAAGCCAAAAGCCCCCCTCAGCTCCACTCCGGTGCCCCAGGGTGCGTGGTCGACGGTCGGGCCTGGTCGCAGTGGGGGCGCCCGGAGCGGCTTTCACCGTTCTCCTCCACCCGGCCTTCCTCTGTCGAACCGCTTCGGTGCCCTGGGGGACGACTTCCCTCCTCTGACCGTCCCTCCGACCGCGCCGAAGACCAGCAGCTCCGCAGGACCGCCGCCCATCCCCTCCCAGCAGCCAGAGCAGCAGTCAGACTCCGGTATCCACCCACGTCGCGCCAGACCCAGGACTACAGCCGGGACCCGCCGAGGAGTGCTTCACTACACCCCGAATCCACGGAACGAGCCCTCGGCGCCCTCTAAACACCGCTGCAGTCCTGTGGATGCCAAGCTGCCCAACATCCAGCAGGTCCTGGATAACGAGAGGTCTTCTGCCCAGCAGCCAGCACACCATCCACCCAGCACTCTCATCATTGGAGATTCTATTATCCGGCATGTTAGGATGAGAGGAGCTGTCACCCTTTGTTTTCCTGGAGCTACAGTAAAGGATATATCTGAACAGATTCTGGACTCCATCCAACGTTTCCCTACTGTGAGTAAAGTTATAATTCATGCTGGAACCAATGACATCCGTAAACAGCAGTCTGAGCTTTTAAAGCAGGATTTTATTCATCTTTTTAATCTTTTAAAAGACAAGCCCCTATCTGTTTTTATTTCTGGCCCCACTCCCACCATAAACAGAGGAATAAATCGCTTCAGCAGGTTACTCTCTCTCAACACTTGGCTTTCCTCTGTTACCGTGATGCACAACATTGGTTTTATAGACAATTTTAACATTTTCTGGGGTAGGAGTCAATTATTGGGGGCAGATGGACTACATTTAAACAGACAAGGTACCCGCATGCTGGCATTAAGCCTGGCATACCCTCGCCCACCCCTGTCCCCTGCACCGGCTCCAGCTGCTCCTGTCCTCTCTGCCCCATCCACAACATCCTGATGTGCAGCTGGTCCTTGTTCCTATGAACTCAATCCTGATTTTAACAGTAACTCACATATCGGACTTGGACCTTACCCTACTTCATTCATACCTGTTATTGTCAGCAGAGAGCGAAGAAATAATCATAAACTAAGAAAATGCAACCCAAATAATCTTAAACCTGTCATGTTTAGGCTCAAGGAGGACCCAGATGCGGAGCGGCGTTTGTGGCTCTTACGGCCCATGTTTATTAATTGTCCAAAAAGACGAGAAGCACAGAGAACTAGGGGAGGTAACGACGACAACGACCCGACGAGGACAGACAGACACAGAAGGGTATATATACTGTGGGGAGGGTAATTAGGAAACGTGGAACACCTGGGAGCAGAGGCAGAAAACACAGGGAGGACTAATAAGACAACAGGTGAAACAAACTAGGACTAAGTAACTAAAACAGACTGGGAGGAAACAAGGAGGAATAAACAACACAGACAGGGACGGATCATGACAATACCCCCCCCTCAAGGTGCGCCACCTGGCGCACCAAGTAGGAAACTCAAGCCAGGGCGGGAGGAGGGGGTCCAGGACGGAGGGACAAAACCACAGTCCCCAGAAGACCCATGACGTGGCGGCCGGCGGCGAGGGATCAGCAGGCGAGGAGGCCGGCGACGAGGAACCAACAGACGAGGAGGCCGGCGACGAGGAACCAACAGACGAGGAGGCCGGCGACGAGGAACCAACAGACGAGGAGGCCGGCGACGAGGAACCAACAGACGAGGAGGCCGGCGACGAGGAACCAACAGACGAGGAGGCCGGCGACGAGGAACCAACAGACGAGGAGGCCGGCGACGAGGAACCAACAGACGAGGAGGCCGGCGACGAGGAACCAACAGACGAGGAGGCCGGCGACGAGGAACCAACAGACGAGGAGGCCGGCGACGAGGAACCAACAGACGAGGAGGCCGGCGACGAGGAACCAACAGACGAGGAGGCCGGCGACGAGGAACCAACAGACGAGGAGGCCGGCGGCGAGGAACCAACAGACGAGGAGGCCGGCGGCGAGGAACCAACAGACGAGGAGGCCGGCGACGAGGAACCAACAGACGAGGAGGCCGGCGACGAGGAACCAACAGACGAGGAGGCCGGCGACGAGGAACCAACAGACGAGGAGGCCGGCGACGAGGAACCAACAGACGAGGAGGCCGGCGACGAGGAAACAGCAGACGAGGAGGCCGGCGACGAGGAAACAGCAGACGAGGAGGCCGGCGACGAGGAAACAGCAGACGAGGAGGCCGGCGACGAGGAAACAGCAGACGAGGAGGCCGGCGACGAGGAAACAGCAGACGAGGAGGCCGGCGACGAGGAACCAGCAGACGAGGAGGCCGACGACGAGGACCATCAACGAGGAGGCCGGCGGCGAGGAACCATCAGACGTGGAGGCCGGCGGCGTGGAACAGCGGGGCCGGCGCGGGAACAGCGGGCGCGGGGACCTTGAGCCTTGGGGGCCGGCGGCGTGGAACCTTGAGCCTTGGGGGCCGGCGGCGTGGAACCTTGAGCCTTGGGGGCCGGCGGCGTGGAACCTTGAGCCTTGGGGGCCGGCGGCGTGGAACCTTGAGCCTTGGGGGCCGGCGGCGTGGAACCTTGAGCCTTGGAGGCCGGCGGCGTGGAACCTTGAGCCTTGGAGGCCGGCGGCGTGGAACCTTGAGCCTTGGAGGCCGGCGGCGTGGAACCTTGAGCCTTGGAGGCCGGCGGCGTGGAACCTTGAGCCTTGGAGGCCGGCGGCGTGGAACCTTGAGCCTTGGAGGCCGGCGGCGTGGGAACTTGAGCCTTGGAGGCCGGCGGCGTGGAACCTTGAGCTTAGGTGGAGGCGTGTTCGCCTGAACACCCTCGGCAGAGTCAGGAACCGGAGGCGTGTTCGCCTGAACACCCTCTGCAGAGGCAGGAACCGGAGGCGTGTTCGCCTGAACACCCTCGGCAGAGGCAGGAACCGGAGGCGTGTTCTCCTGAACACCCTCGGCCGAGGCAGGAACCGGAGGCGTGTTCTCCTGAACACCCTCGGACGAGGCAGGAACCGGAGGCGTGTTCTCCTGAACACCCTCGGACGAGGCAGGAACCGGAGGCGTGTTCTCCTGAACACCCTCGGCGGAGTCGGGAACCGGAGGCGTGTTCTCCTGAACACCCTCGGCGGAGTCGGGAACCGGAGGCGTGTTCTCCTGAACACCCTCGGCGGAGTCGGGAACCGGAGGCGTGTTCTCCTGAACACCCTCGGACGAGGCAGGAACCGGAGGCGTGTTCTCCTGAACACCCTCGGCGGAGTCGGAAACCGGAGGCGTGTTCTCCTGAACACCCTCGGAAGAGTCGGGAACCGGAGGCGTGTTCCCCTGAACACCCTCGGAAGAGACAGGAACCGGAGGCGTGTTCTCCTGAACACCCTCGGCGGAGTCGGAAACCGGAGGCGTGTTCGCCTGAACACCCTCGGAAGAGTCGGGAACCGGAGGCGTGTTCGCCTGAACACCCTCGGTGGAATCAGGAACCGGAGGGGTGTTCGCCTGAACACCCTCGGAAGAGTCAGGAACCAGAGGCGTGTTCTCCTGAACACCCTCGGAGGAGTCGGGAACCAGAGGCGTGTTCCCCTGAACACCCTCGGCGGAGTCGGGAACCGGAGGCGTGTTCCCCTGAACACCCTCGGCGGAGTCGGGAACCAGAGGCGTGTTCCCCTGAACACCCTCGGCGGAATCAGGAACCGGAGGCGTGTTCCCCTGAACACCCTCGTGGAATAGGAACCGGAGGCGTGTTCGCCTGAACACCCTCGGTGGAATCAGGAACCGGAGGCGTGTTCGCCTGAACACCCTCGGAGGAATCAGGAACCGGAGGCGTGTTCTCCTGAACACCCTCGGAGGAATCAGGAACCCGAGGCGTGCTCTCCAGAACACCCTCGGAGGAATCAGGAACCCGAGGCGTGCTCTCCAGAACACCCTCGGAGGAATCAGGAACCCGAGGCGTGTTCCCCAGAACACCCTCGGAGGAATCAGGAACCCGAGGCGTGCTCTCCAGAACACCCTCGGAGGAATCAGGAACCCGAGGCGTGCTCTCCAGAACACCCTCGGAGGAATCAGGAACCCGAGGCGTGTTCTCCAGAACACCCTCGGAGGAATCAGGAACCCGAGGCGTGCTCTCCAGAACACCCTCGGAGGAATCAGGAACCCGAGGCGTGCTCTCCAGAACACCCTCGGAGGAATCAGGAACCCGAGGCGTGCTCTCCAGAACACCCTCGGAGGAATCAGGAACCCGAGGCGTGCTCTCCAGAACACCCTCGGAGGAATCAGGAACCCGAGGCGTGTTCTCCAGAACACCCTCGGAGGAATCAGGAACCCGAGGCGTGCTCTCCAGAACACCCTCGGAGGAATCAGGAACCCGAGGCGTGTTCTCCAGAACACCCTCGGAGGAATCAGGAACCCGAGGCGTGCTCTCCAGAACACCCTCGGAGGAATCTCGGAGCCGAGGCGCATCCGTCTGGACGCCCTCGGAGGGAACTCGGAACCGAGGCGCATCCGTCTGGACGCCCTCGGAGGGAACTCGGAACCGAGGCGCATCCGTCTGGACGCCCTCGGAGGGAACTCGGAACCGAGGCGCATCCGTCTGGACGCCCTCGGAGGGAACTCGGAACCGGGGTTCCAGGTGAGCCTCTGAAGAGCGCTCAAAAACAGTCTCCACAGGGGACCTGGGCTCAACATTCCCTACGGAACTCTTCCCTCTGTTCCATTGACCCTGGGTCAACTCAGCTCCACCCGAAGGAAACGCCGGCGCCTGGCTGTGCTGGAGAGGATGAGGAGGCAGACCCGAAACCGGCCGTGGGCGGCAGGAGGAAGCGGCGGTCGAGTCACCGAAGCCGGAGGCAGCACCAAGCGGGACAGGAGGAGCCGAGGCGCTGCAACTCCGAGAAGGAGGCGAGAAACCTCCTGGAGCCGATGGAGCAGCTCGGCGACGCCTCCCTCCTCGTCGCCGGGAAGCAGGAAGAGGGCCAGTCCCAGAGGGATCACAGATGGGTGGAGGATCGGCGGAAGGAGCCAGGGAGATCAACCGGTCAACCCAGGAAGCAGAAGGCCGCGGCGAGGGCGGCGCACCCCGGGCACCGCCGCAAAAGTCCAGCTCGTCGTCCTGGGAGTCGGAGAAGAACTCCGGGAAGCCGTCATCGTCCTCCTCTGAATCGTCATACATAGACGCAAGGAGGAACGACGGGGAAACTCCAACTACGTTCCCAGGAGGACGCTCAGAAGCGCGGCGATGACTCGAGGCCCGAGGAGCGGAGAGGCCGCCCTCCTCACGACGGCGGGGCCCAACACCGGGCGGACAGCGAGCCAGCCGCGATCCACAGAAAGGTGAGTCTGAATAGAGTCCTTGATTCACGCTCCAATCAATCAGTCTCCTCCATTCACGATCAGTGTGGCGATACTCCGCTGGGTCCAGTGGCGGGTCGGGTCGTAATGTCATGTTTAGGCTCAAGGAGGACCCAGATGCGGAGCGGCGTTTGTGGCTCTTACGGCCCATGTTTATTAAATGTCCAGAAAGACGAGAAGCACAGAGAACTAGGGGAGGTAACGACGACAACGACCCGACGAGGACAGACAGACACAGAAGGGTATATATACTGTGGGGAGGGTAATTGGGAAACGTGGAACACCTGGGAGCAGAGGCAGAAAACACAGGGAGGACTAATAAGACAACAGGTGAAACAAACTAGGACTAAGTAACTAAAACAGACTGGGAGGAAACAAGGAGGAATAAACAACACAGACAGGGACGGATCATGACAAACCGTTACTAAAAATCCCACCTACAGTAAGTCATACAGTCACTCCATCACCAAGCACTATTAATATGGCTCTTTTAAATGTTCGCTCTCTGCTGAATAAAACTTTTATAATAAATGACTTGATTTTAGATAATAACCTTCAGTGTTTATTTTTAACAGAGACATGGCTGAGTGCAGATGCCCCTGCTGTTCTTACAGAGGCCTCTCCACCTAATTATAACTTTCCTTATTCAACGAGGAGTAGCCAGAGGGGAGGCGGAACTGCTTTTATTAGTTCATCAACTCTTTCCGCCAAACCTGTTTTATTTAATAATTTTACCACGTTTGAATACACTGCCTCTGTTTTTAGCACTCCTCAGATTTTATGTGTCACAGTTTATAGGCCTCCGAAAAGGAATGCACTTTTTATTCCAGAATTTTCAGAGTTTTTATCAATTTTACACAACTCTTATGAGAAGATAATTTTAGCTGGTGATTTTAATCTACATATAGATAACCTTTCAGATCCTTTATCAACAGATTTTTTAAATATATTAAATTATATGGATTTTAGCCAACATGTCATGCAGCCGACTCACAACAGAGGACACAACCTGGACCTCCTCATCACGTATGGCCTGTCCACCAGTGTGTCCTCTGTTGTTGACTTGGCTGTCTCTGACCACTACTGTGTGTTTTTTAATATCACCAGTTTTATCCAATCAGGGACCTCTGTGAGAACTGTCAGGAAGCGTCATCTAACCCCTGAAGTGGCTGCAGGTTTTCTTGAAGTTTTTAAAAAATTTCCTCCTATACCTTTACCTGCCCCCTGTGATTTTATCGTTAATGATTTTAACAGTAGGCTTAAATCAGCTCTCAACCTGCTGGCTCCAATTAAAGTTATAAAACGTCATTCAAAACGTACAGTACCGTGGAGAAATGCAGCTATTAGAAAATTAAAGAGGAGCTGCAGGGTGGCAGAAAGGAAATGGAGGAAAAATAAAATCACAATAAATCATCAGATATACATAGAACATCTCAGATTATATAATAACGCTTTAAGAAATTCCAGAAATACATACTTTTCCAGAATCCTCTCAGAACATAAAAATAATCCCAAAATTCTGTTTTCCACCATTGACAACATTTTACATCATAATTCTAATACTTTTCAGAAACCCCCCTCAAACAGTCTCTGTGAGGAGTATGCAGACCACTTCAGAGGGAAGGTAGACACCATCAGATGTAATATTTTATCCTCTCAAGCAAACATGGTTTTAGACAAATCAGAGTGTCTGCCTTCACCAGAGCAAACACTGGACAGTTTTGTTCTGGTAGAAGCTGGGACCCTTGATAAAGTTTTCTCCTCAGTGAGGCCCACCACAAGCGCTTTGGACCCGATTCCCACCAGGTTTTTTAAGCAATTTTATGGTTCTTTTAAAGATGAGATTTTAAACTTTATGAATTGCTCCCTTCAGACGGGGATTTTTCCTGCTGCCTTTAAAGCGGCGGTAGTTAGGCCCCTGCTGAAGAAGAGCAATTTAGATTTTAATGATTTAAACAACTACCGACCAGTATCTAACTTACCATTTTTAAGCAAAGTTTTAGAAAAACTTGTTTTTATTCAACTTAATGATTTTATTAACGCTCATAATGTCCTAGAGAAATTTCAGTCTGGTTTTAGGATGAACCACAGCACAGAGACGGCGCTTTTAAAGATTTTAAATGATTTTAGATTAAACTATGATGCTAAAAAGGTGACAGTGTTGGTTCGCTTTTAAAGATTTTAAATGATTTTAGATTAAACTATGATGCTAAAAAGGTGACAGTGTTGGTTCTTCTGGATCTAAGCGCTGCCTTTGATACAGTAGACCACACTATTCTTTTAACTCGTTTAAAACAGATCGGCCTCTCTGGTGCTGTTCACAACTGGTTCACATCATACCTCACAGACAGGACTTTTACGGTAAGTTTAGATACCTGTTCCTCTAAGGTCCATAAGATCACTTGTGGTGTTCCCCAGGGTTCAGTTTTAGGCCCAGTGCTTTTTAACCTGTATATGCTCCCTCTTGGCAGTGTTATCAGGAGACATGGAGTTAACTTTCACAGTTATGCTGATGATCCACAGTTGTACATCTCCATGTCTCCTGATGACACACGGCCAATGGATGCACTTTTTAACTGCATTTTAGACATTAAATCCTGGATGGCAGAAAACTTTCTCCAGCTCAACCAGGACAAAACTGAGGTTTTAGTTATCGGTCCTGAGGCTCAGAGAGAAAAACTTTTACCAAAACTACAATCATTGTCTTTTAATTCTTCTTTACAAGTGAAGAACCTGGGTGTGATTTTTGACTCTGAGCTGACTTTTACCCCTCACATTAAAAACATCACCAAAATAGGTTTTTATCACCTAAAGAACATCGCCAGAGTCCGCCCCATTCTCTCTCGGGCCAATACGGAGACGCTAATGCATGCTTTTATCACCAGTAGAATTGATTATTGTAATGCCCTGCTTTCTGGTCTTCCCAAAAAGACTACCTCAGGTTTACAGCTTTTACAGAATTCAGCAGCTCGTGTCCTGATGAAGACTAGGAGGCGGGAGCACATTACACCGGTCTTAGAATCACTGCATTGGCTCCCCGTATGTTTTAGGATCGATTTTAAGGTTATTTTAATTGTCTTTAAGTGTCTTAATGGTCTTGGGCCTTCGTATCTGTCAGAAATGCTTTTACCGTATGAACCCTCGCGGTCTCTGCGCTCCTCTGGCAGCCGTCTCCTTATCATCCCCAAAGTCAGGACACAGACTCATGGTGAGGCATCTTTCCATTATTATGGCCCTCACCTCTGGAACAGGCTGCCAGAGGACCTCAGGGCCGCAGAGAACATTAATGTTTTTAAGAGCAGACTCAAGACTCACCTTTTTAGCTTAGCCTTTAACTAATTATTATTTATTAATATATTTTTAATCGCTCAGCATGTTTTACCTGATTTAATTTTTAGTTCAGCTTTTAACTGTTTATTTATTAATCTGCTTTGCATTTGTATTATTTGTTTTACACTTATTGTTTTATACTTTATATACTTTATATTTTATTAACTTTATATTTTAATGTATTTTAATCTTTCTTGCCAGTGTTTCCTCTCTGGGGAGCCCCCTGCATCGGGGGCGGTGGTCGGCTGTGGCTGCCTGGGTGCCCCCCAGGTAGCGCGTGGGTGGAGGTGGGGGTACCAGCCCTCCCTCCTCTGGGCGCCCTGGGTGGGAGCCTTGGCTGCTGCTGTTGATCTGCTGCTGCTGATGCAGATGGCTCCATGATGGCATTTCCTGGCTCATCTGTACTCAGACCGCTTTTTGTAGCTTCTAAGTGTGTGTGTGAGTGAGTATGGCTGATGGGTTGGGTTGGGAGGGGGTTGTATTTGCACTGATGATTTTATTTTTTGAAGGGGGGGTTTGGGGTTATTTTAAATCTGTAAAGCACTTTGAGTAACTTTCTTTGTTTGAAAAGCGCTTTATAAATAAAGTTTGATTTGATTTGATTTATATGTCTATCCCAGAAGTTGAAAGCTGTAAAATAGCATGATACAGACCCTTTAAGAATAGCCTCCTAAGTGGATAGCTTAAGAAAGCTCATTACCAGTAGTAGAGGTGACTCAGCACCATCTGCTTCAACAGGAGATGATTCAGCCACAGTAGCAGCACCACCTGCATCAACATTAAATAATTCAACCACAGGAGCACTCTCATCTATTCCACCACCATCCTGGAACCCATCTGCTACATCTACACCTTCCAGAGACTTTTCAGGATCGTTCGTGTCTCCAGAGTCCCCTATGAGATTTCCCAACCACTTTGAAAACTTGGTACAATATGGGATTAAAATGGTTCCCCTCACTCCAGTCATGTCAAAATCAAGGCCCTTGTCCCCAAAGAAGTGTTGTGCCCCACCCCCGCCGTTTTTAACAACCAAGGTCTCCCCAGCTCTGCCCCACCACCAGTGCCCACAGCTGTTACCTCCAGCAGCTTCACTGCTGCTCTCTAGGATGTTAAGGGACTCTGCGTTGCTACCAAAGTCAAAACCAACCAGAGGTCCAGAGAGGGAGTGTGCTCTTCTAAAACAATCAGTACTGTCAAACCACGTATAATAGATAACAGAGGAACAGTCAGACTGAGTAATCAAAGACATTTAATCCATATCCCTTGCAAAAAGATTCCATCTACTCAAACACAGATAAATCCCCAACATGCTGTTCTCAATGTCAGATAATTAAAAAACATTTTTTAGTAAATAGTTTAATTTCCTT
This sequence comes from Apricaphanius iberus, assembly GCA_028564705.1. Classification (NCBI taxonomy): domain Eukaryota; kingdom Metazoa; phylum Chordata; class Actinopteri; order Cyprinodontiformes; family Aphaniidae; genus Apricaphanius; species Apricaphanius iberus. Next base: position 239,513 of record JAPXFQ010001011.1, on the reverse strand, counting down.
TTATAATCTGAATTTTATGTTTTTAACTGAAACGTGGCTCGACAAAAACACTGGCAATGCAGTTTTGATTGAGTGTAGTCCATTTCACTTCATTTTTGTGTCTGAAACATGCCTAAACCAGAGAGGAGGGGGTGTTTGTGCCATTTTCAGGGACAATATATTGACCCATAAACTGTCTGTTGGGTTTTTTCCATCGTTTGAGTATGTGTCATTAAAAATGGAGATTAAACAATCTTCCATACTTTATATGACAATTTACAAACCACCACAGAATAGTTTTATTGAAGATTTTACTGAATTACTTCCATTTGTTTGCACAGAATTTGATTGTTTAGTAATTTCAGGTGATTTTCATGTGCATGTGGATGTAACCAATGATAGGCATGCCAAAGAACTTAGTGCATAAGGTTTAACTCAACACGTGAGTGATGCGACTCACAATAAAGGCCACAATCTAGATCTAGTCATTACAAAAGGTGTTAATATATCAAACGTCAATGTTGTTAATTTTGCTTTATCTGACCATTTTTGTGTCTTCTTTGACCTATCTGTTGTACCCAAATTTTATGGAATTGATCAGATTTGAAAATCCCCCCTGCTCAAATGTTGATCATCTATTGGACTCTTACACTTCAAGGGTTGTAAATGTTTTGGATACTATTGCTCCTGTTAAGGTTAAAATGGTTAACACTAAGCAAAAGGCACCTTGGAGAAATTAAGTTTCGGTCAGGGCACAAAAAAGGGAGTGCCGGAAAGCCGAACAGAAATGACGCAAGTCAAAGCTCCAGGTTCATTATGAGGATTACAAGGAAGTGATTTGTGTGTTTTACCAGATTTTACGTGGCGCAAGGGAGAAGTATTTCTCTGAAATAATCGCAAACTGCAAAAACAATTCTCGTATTCTGTTTGCCACAGTTAATAGATTAACTAATCCTCAAGTTTCACTGCCCTTAGAACTGATTTCTGCATCTAAGTCCAATGAGTTTGCAATACTTTTTTAATGACAAAGTCCAAGGCATTAAAAATGCCATAATTACTACAAAACAAATTGCAAGACTGTTTCCATATAAACACCTTGAGCTGACACATTTTACACCCGTCAATGACAAAACAATCGAAGAGGTTATCTCTGGTCTGAGTTCATGTACATGCTTGCCTTGATGAATTACCCACTCGATTTCTAAAGTCTGTGCTGAGCAGCTTGTTACCACAACTTGGTCAGTTAGTTAACATCTCACTTGAGACTGGAACATTCCCAAATGCCTTAAAAACTGTGGTCATTAAGCCTCTTCTAACGACGAGCAGCCTTGATGCCACAGTACTGAGCAACTACCAGCCCATATCAAACCTACCATTCGTAGGAAAAGTCCTAGAGAAAGTAGTATATCAACTGCTCACTTACTTTCTCCTGTCTAACAATGTGTTTGATACTTTCCAGTCAGGCTTTAGGCCGCACCACTGCACTGAGACAGCTCTGATCAAGGTGACAAATGTTATCCGCATGAACACCAACACAGGCAAAGTCTCAGTTTTAGTTCTGCTGGACATGAGCGCTGCCTTTGAAACAGTGGACCATGGGATCTTACTTCACAGGTTAGAAAACTGGGTGGGAATCTTTGGTACTGCTCTAAACTGGTTCAAGTCCTATCTCGAGGACAGGACGTACTTTGTCAAAATTGGCAGCTGTGTCTCAGACAAAATTCCCATGACTTTGGAGTCCCCCAGGGCTCAATCTTGGGACCTCTTTTATTCAACTTTTACATGCTTCCATTGGGTCAGCTAATTAACAGCAATAATGTGTCTTATCATAACTACGCAGATGACACTCAGAGCTACGTGTCACTGACGACAGGTGAACATGGGCCTATAGATACACTCTGTCACTGTATTGAACAGATCAGTGTGTGGATGCAAAACAACTTTCTCCACTTAAACTCAGACAAATCTGAGATCATTGTTTCTGTGTTTTACCCGTGCATATGACAATTGAAAGTATTTTATCTGCACTCTTGCTTTCTATTGTAATTAATTGTTTTTTAAGTTGATTTTTTTCTGTTTATTTATTTTCTTAATTTATGCAACTGTGAAGCACTTTGAATTGCCTTTTGTATGAATTGTACTCTACAAATAAACTTGCCTTGCCTTGCCTTGCCTTGGTAGTCGAATGCTATTGGTCTGTTTGGGTTCAAGGGTTGGCATTTTTTACAGATGTTATTTTTTTTTACTTTTTTGTGCCCAATTTTACAATACCCCCAAACACCCCCCCTCCCCGTAAAAAGAGTGAGCAAATTACCGAAGTGTAGTGTTATAATATTACTCGCTGCACAAAGAAAAACATTCTCTAAATGAATTTTCGTCCACCTCACTACACTGTGCATACAAAGACTGTTTGTCTATACCTACATACAAGAGGTGTTCTGGTTCTGCCTGGTTCTGCCGGAGGTTTCTTCCTGTTAAAAGGGAGTTTTTCCTTTCCACTGTCGCTTCGTGCTTGCTCAGTGTGAGGGATTGCTGAGAATTACACAACGCAATCTTCTGTGGTTCTCTAATTTCTAAATTAAACATTGTATTGTAATAACTCTTCTTGTAAAGTGCCTTGAGATGACATCTGTTGTGAAACGGCTCTATATAAATAAACTGAATTGAATTGAATTGAATTGAATTGAATTAGGAAAAACTATCATCTGGGATAGAAGGAGTTTACACAAACAGCCTTATTATCCCACTTTTGGAGTAAGACCGTACTTGTATGCAAAAAAGACAGGGTTCCAGAGTCCTAAGTAAGGTGTTATAGTTTGTGCCAGAGTAATTAGAAAACAAAAAAGTTCTGGAGTGAGTGTTAAGATACAGGGTGTTGTTTGAGGCACAATGTGACAGTCTACCAGAGCTACACTCAGAAGATTAAGTTATTGTGCGTTCATCTTTTGTGCTAAGTGACAACATGCAGTCATGACCAGTAATTTACTTCCTCGGGTGGAGGTTCCAAATCAAAGAGCCTGAGTCTATTTTTGTTATTCGTCCCTCATGCAGAGGCATTATTTTATTTTTTCATCTTTCAAGAGATTAGGATGAAAAAAAATATATTGATGTTATTGTTTACATTGGAAGAAAAAACGTTTTCTGTTAACAGATTGTTTTTTAATGCTTTTTAACCTGCCATATTCTGCTTACATCACCTTTACAATTTGCATGGCATTTCACTACAGCATGCAGTTTTGAAATACTGTACATACAAAAAATTAAGGCCACACCAGTCCTTTTCACCAATGGCTTCCACCCTGTTGTTACCCAATTATCCTGATATGCTTTCAGTCTTCTCACATACAACTCACCCATTGTAGTGGACCAAATAAAAGCCACTGAAGGACACATCTGATTTAAAACAGAAAAAAAGCTGTATAAATGAATGGAAACTCCGGCAACACTTGGAAATGTATAGATTCACTTTATTGAGACCGACGCGTTTCGGCGTAAAGCCCTCATCAGGGTCATTGAAAGAAAATACGTACAAATACAGGTTAAACACAATAAAACCTATAGAAGAAATACAAATCAGCCAATCATCTTTCAACAGATACACGAGTGAGCCAATGCAATTAGGGGGAGGAGTTTTGAAGTTGACTGAACAATTATCCTTGAGAAATACAAAATCAGGGAAAAATCTGAAACATGTATATATATAGGGGCTCAGCAGCACAACACATCAACAATAAAATGGCACTGCTCCAGAAGAGTCCAACATCCATTCAACAAAGAAAAGAAAAACAGCGAACATTCAAACAAGCAACTCAAATTATAGGCCAACTCAACACATCCATACCAACCACAAATAACAACTCCCTGTTGAACACAAGGGACATCTTTGTGTTGGACAAAATCAATAATTGATGGGGAAAAAACGAAAAAAGTTGGAAAACGAATGAAAAAACTGGATAAAAAAATAAAATATTTCATGAACTGTAAAAATGTATACATACATGTATACATTTTTACAGATATGTAGACATCCCAATTTATAGTTAATCTGGGGGTATGTCACTGTTCAGTTCCCCTTCAGAGCCTGTTACCCAGTATATTTCCCCAATCAAAACCTTAATCTATTTTTGTCAAGTTTGCTGGATTTGGGACCACCTTCATGTAAATCATGACAGATTCTGGTGCCACCGCTTTTTACTATAGATATCGTGCATTCTTAGCTTTCATGACAAACAAAGCTTTTGGAATTGCGGCCCAAAAAATGTACCCTTCTACTGACAGATACTTTTGCACAATGAGATTACTGATTCTTTCTCATCTCAATGCAACCTATGGCTACACAATGTTGATGAGCATTGAATGAAAACAATGCTCCGGCATTGTGAACTCATGAAAGATTTCTTAAATTTCCCCCTAACAGTTTTGGTTGTGTTTCAGTTGAACTGTACATAATATTTGTTTCATTAAAGGCAGAAAAACTTTGGAAATTATTTACAGTGATCTGAGTTCTTAGGTCACAAAAACCTGACATTTAACAGAGGCGTGTAGACTTTTCAGAGCCACTGTGTTCTTTTCTTTGTTAATTTGTAGTACTAAGTGAGAACACCCTATCCCTTAAAATGCAACAAAACAAACTGAATTGCAATAAAATCTTTGTGTTTACTTTTGCTAACGCTTTCACACTTTGATTACTAGGAGCATTTACAGCATTTTGTTTTGTAGCTCTGGCAGGCCTTTAAAGGATCTAAAAACAGTGTGTCTGTAAAAGCAGCAAAGCTCAGCACAAGCTGCCAGTAAGGCAAGAATTAAAGCCTGAAAGTTCACTATACTTTACTGCTTATAATTATACACAATAAAACCTGCCACCCACCTCTTTCTTCACCAAGGGACAGCGGTCAGATGGAGGGAGCTGGGTTAACTGTGAAGAAGCAAAATTGCTTTCATTGCTGCCCTGGCATTACCCATGCAGATCCTTATCAGAAAGGCCACGGACTCTATTGTGGCTATTTTGCTAGCCTTACAATGCTTTTCCGTACATCTATGCTACCAGGAGATTGGCTGAAATTATATTCTCTTCATGCTTGGGTAGGTAGCAGCTTAGAAACAAGCTGCTTATGGAAGCTGAGGGAAGATTGCTGATAATAGTAGCTTCACATCCAGCTGACCTTTTTCTTACTTTTTTCCTCCCCCATCTCCTTCGCAATAGCTCAATTGAATTGACAGGAGGAAAGGAAATCTTTTTTATTTTCTTTTTTTTTTTTTACCTTTAAGGACACACAAAATGCATCATCTAAAGTGTGGCACAAGGACAGTAAATGGCAAGGTCTTCATCCTTACGTGTAAATCTATGGTTTCACTCAGACTTAGTGATTATTTAGATCAATCTGCTTCCAAATGTATGTGTATCTTATCACCTACTGGAAGGATTCCAAACAGCTGTCAGAGCCCCTCAGAGCTTCAGCACTTTGAGAATAATGTCAAACAAACTTTACTGTAGGGCAGAGGTTGTACTAGACTTTTTGGTTGGCTGTCATTTCCTCTGACGGAGTCAAAAAAAATTCCTGTCATAACCTTTATTCACTTTATTCATCAGCTTTTAAAATGATAATACTGACCTACTGAATAGGATTATTATTTAATTTTACTTCATATGAATTTATATTCAGTTCAAACAAGGTGAACAGAGAATCCATACACAGTCTCAAAACTTCCTCCCGGACCACATGGACCTGAACCACGCATCCGCTTGTATGTAATCTAATGTCTCAGGTTTCTGACTTTTGCCTCAGACAGACAACTTTACAACTTCACATGGGGGTTTTGATGTTGTTCTAGAGTCCATGCTCCGTTGCTACACTGGAGATTGGAGCTACAAGCACCACTTCAGGCAAAGTCTGGAAATCAGTCAACTTTTAATGTTAGAAAAAAACACCTTTTAAAACCTGAATTTTTGGTTCCTTCTTATTTTTACGCAAAGTTCATGAGAGCCAATGTAGAAGGTCTAAAGAGCCAGTTGTAGCTCAAATGTTGCAGACCCCTGTTCTAGCCTGTTACTAATATACACTTTAACAGCCATTGACTTGATATGTATGTAGTTTTTCCCCCTTTATTTAGCTAAAGACGCATCATGAATCCATATTCCTCCTCTCTCTAGCTGTGAACCATCTCGCAGTAGCAGCACAAACTCCTCATTTGAATACAGCTTCTTGCACCTTTTATGAATTACTCACAAAATCATAGTAGATCACCTGCAAATGAAAGAAAACCCACTGGAGCAAACCTTTAGTGCCGCACGCATTTTTTTGGAATCTTGATAAATCAGGCCCTACATGTAAAGTTAAAAATGTCCGAATTATATACTGCCAACATGACAGACTGCCTTTATATTTTTCCGTAATCATTTTGAAAAAACGGTCATAGGCGGAAAATATTTGCTGTAAGGTCACAAAATAGAATAGACTGTAAATTCTAAGCGTACAATGCTTGTAAAAAAATAAACATGCCCTTATTTTTATTTTTAAGTTCTGTCCTGTTACAACCACAAACTTAACTGTATTTGTTAAGATTGTGCAAGAGAGAACAAAAAGAAGTAAACCACACATGACTTGTAAAGGTTTTTTCAGAAATACAAATCTGATATTAACCACAGATTTAATCTGATTTCTGATTTCTGGAGAGCAAAGCTGAAACTCGTCATCAGAGTCATCAGATTCTTCCACCTGAGCTGTGGATCTCAGCAGCTCTTCCAGAGTTACCATGGACCCCTCGGCTGCATCTCTTATTAATGCTCTCTTTGTTTGGCCTTTTTCCATTCCCAGATGGTAAATTGAACAGTGCTTCTAAAACAAACGATGAAATAGTTTGTAACTTTAACCTTAGTCTTCATGGAGTTGTGGTCTAATAAACACATAAAGCCTTTACAAAACAGCTGTATTTTAGACTGAGATCAAATTACACATAAAATACATTGGAGTTTGTGGATATGACTTGACAAAATGGTTAGAGGGGTTCCATTCTTTTGCAGGGCCATGCATATACATGTATAAATGTTTTATACTATAATGGTATGCTTTTGGAAAGTATATATAAAATAATAATCCGATTAAATAGATCAGTGTTCTCTTAATTGTTTTGTATGTTCATTTGGCAGACGAAGTTGTTCAGAATGAGAAAAATACTTTTTCTTCCTCTTGTTCTTCAACTGGCAATGAATCTGTCCTTTTCTTGATGTGTTCATACCAGAATTTCATTCTGTTTGGCACAATTTTTCAATTGTCCTCATACAATTTCACCAGAGGTGAATGATCTCACAAGCTGCAGTTTTTGGCCACCACTCAAGACTTTTTGCTCTTATAATAAGAAATTTCCACAGCGTCTCTAACAGCAAATGCTGATGTAAAACATCTGTGTAAAGTGTCGTCATGTGCTCTGACATAAAAGACGTTTTAGTTCACAAAATTCCAAATTGGCGGAACCCGAACGGAGGCAGACAGAACCAATGTGAACAGGACATGCCATTGTTACTTGTCATAGCTTAAGTCATCTTGTAGCTACAAATAGAAATCTATTGGCAAAAAACTTAAATTTTTCAAAGAAATCTGTCATTTTGTTTGTTCTGCACTACATACCGCTTTCAGAAGTCTGCTGCTCACTTAAAAGTAAATATTAGAGTACTTTTCAAATGTTTTGGATCGTCTGTCAGAATAGAATAAAAATAAAGTTTACATGTACTGTATGCCCCATGTATGTCATACATATGGGTTTTAGAAAATGAATGAATGTATGAATACATTATTTCATGAAATTGGAATAACATATTATTCCCTACCCCTTCTCCAGCTAGGACCTAGTACTATAGGTTGTCTTATTTACTGTATAAAATATATATGTATATGAATTTTTGCAGTTTTTTTATTTACTCTATTTTCTTTACCCACATGCATTTCCTGTATATTTTATGTAATCTTACTGCATTTTTTACTCATTTTATTTTGAAGTTTAACTATTTGACTTTGATGTTTGGCAATATACACGGACACTTTATAAATCACCATTAACATACATAGTTTTAAACATTTACTTAAGTTCTTGAAGCTTAGACCTTGGTAAAAAAAAGTTCCCCTGCCCCTTTCCCTCATATTGCCCCAAGTCTCCTTTTTTTGAAAAAAATAAAAAATAAATACTTTTTTCTAAACATCAACATTTATCTAGTAATAATTCAATAACAAGTTAGTTAAATACAATGATCTGGCTGCTATCAGTCACATGATGACCTCTTACCATTGTGCCTCTGCCTCCACTCTACTGCTTTGCTCTCCAAATAAGAACGCTGGTATGCAGGATATATCTACATGAGTTAAGATTACTTTAAACGCTGTCTTCTTCTTGAGTTGTTTTATTGTCAATGATGAAGTGAAATTTGACCTGTAGACCCTTGACCAGAAAGTTTCGCCCCATAAACTTAGCAGCTCACATCTAAAAATGTCACATGAATAGCAGCCGAAGATAGCCAACTCTAGCGACAATTTGGTCCATGTCAGGTATGGTAAACCAGACATGCCACAATTGGAAAATTTTAATGAAACTTGAAATGCATTGGTCAAATAAATGAATCCATTCATATCCAAGTACATATATATAGGTATATATATACTACTTTTGCATGAATAATTTTAAGTTTTACCAATATTTCTGCCTAATTGTTATGTGCCAAAGTTATGAATTTATTTTACCTCCTCACTATAAAAATCTAAATCTCTCAGATGTAAAAACTCCTATAGAAAAGTAGAATAAGCGCATCTGAGCTGTTTTGATAAATCTGTCTGCACTTGAGTTGCTCTGAAGTTTAACCAGTCAGATATTAGGGTTTATTTAGTGAGACGGAGCAGCAAGTTCAATTATCCCATAATGTGCTTTATAACACTTGTGTAATCAGCTGCCAGAGTTAGTCTCTCCTATGGTCTTTTTAATGTCCATCAACACAACCCAGCAGCAATGTCCTAACAGCAACATTGCTACCTGTTAGATTAAAAACACAGGCTCTTTTTGCTTTGCAAGGTCCCCATCTGATGACGTTGATATATTATATTGCAATTCCCTATCAGATTCATGACGGATAGAAGTTGTCGTCATTCAGCATGGTATACTACTAGTCATGTGGTTGTAAGCAGTTTTAAAATCTCACCCTATGTGCTCCTTTTTAATTTTGAGCACCTGTCCCTCCAAAGGTCTCTGCACGCCCCTGCTGGTGTGATAAGAGCAGTGTGAAAGCAGCTTTACTGTTTGTAGGAATAAACATTGAATGCTTATTTTGGATATAGAAGTTGCCCAACCACATCAAATCGTTTCACTCCACCTCATCCCTGTACTTGTCATGATATGTGGGATTTTGATTTATGTAATAACTATAGTTTTCGGGGGGGTTAGCTTTAGTGTGAAGTTTATTTTTTGTCATATTTTACCTCAGTGTTTCTCTGTTTTTTTAAGTTTAGTTTTTAAATTTCAGTTTTACATTTATGAAATCATTTTAGTACTACTTAGTTTGTTTACCTATTTTTTATTCCCTAACTCTAACCCAGCATGTTGTCACCGACTACCTAATAATCATTCAGTATTATTGCCAAACCTTAAATAACTCTCTGCTTGATTCCACTGTATCCAGTGTATCTTTTATGCTCCTAAGCCCTTGTGTTGCCCACTGTCCTGTTCTTTAGTTTTTACATTTGATAAACATGATTCTGCCTACATCATGCTTGCATTTCTGTTCTACACAAACTGTGAGGGTACTAACATAATATCACTTATCATTTTGATGCCTAACCCCAATGAAATATTCTCCAGTTTCCAAAACACACACCACTAAGAAATAGCATTGTTAGGGAAAAATAATAATGTTGCATTATTATTTTCTGAGCATGTATAACATTAGGAAGATATTTTGATAGGTGCCGGAAAAGATTTGCTAGAAATGGAATTAAAGCCTGATCATTAGAGTCAAAGTCTTGAGCAGCTAAACTCATCCCTGATCTATTTTTTCCCATTTTTCAGTTTTAAAACCTTTCAAAAACTCCTTCAAAACGAACACAGCACGTGACATTTTAGTTATTATAAGTTTATTAGAATCATTAGAAACATGGCATCGTGTCACCCCAGTTATTTCCTCCCCATCCCCCTTTGCCTCTTTCCACCTGCTCCTTCATTCTACCATTCACAAGGCCTTGGGACGTGGGCACATCCTTGGGGTGCGGGATGTAGTTTCTGTCTTTGCTACCCTGTGGCGGCCTGGGTCCCAATTTTATTGAGCAACTTAGACACTTACACTTGCAACATTTACATGACACACGCACATGTAGGGACCTGGCGGTGGGTGCGCCTCGGCACTGGAGGCGGGGCCCCTTATACGGGGCCTCGCCTGTGGTGCCGGTACCCACTGTTTAAATGCATCTAGACACTGAGGGCCCGGGGAGGGAGATGGGGGTACCTGGCAGTATTCCCATGTCCCACCCCTCTGTTTTAAGTGCACATTAGAACAACACGCAACAACACCACAATTGAGCAGGGGGAGAGAGGCTGGGGGTCTTTCCACACCCCTGTTCGTTGGACCATCAGGGGTTGGAGCCCGGGTAGATTATCAGGCCGTCTGGTCGGGGACCTAGGCTGGTGGGCTACTCTTGCCGGGGTGGGGGCCTTGGCGGTCTGCTTGTCCCCGTTCCTGGTGAGCAAGTGGTCCGTCTCCCGGGTGCAGGGGCAGGGTGCTCTATCGGGGTGTCTGTCCCTGGGCCTGGGAGTATAGAGTATGTATGGGTTGTATGAATGAGTGTACAGCGTCCTTTTTTCGTGTGTCCTGTATATGTAAGAATGTGTGCGCATGAGAGGGAGGGTACATATGAGTGTCTCTGTCTGTCTATGTCTACTTGTCAGGTTGGGTGTCCCGGGGGTCCCGGTTGCGGCCCGGCTCAGTCCTGGTGCATGCCTGGCTGGTCCGGGGTGGGCCGGTGTGTCGGGCGGCCGCTGTTTCGGGCCGACATCCTCCTTGGATTGACTGGGGCACCTTTTATGGGGGTGCCGGGGTTGTAAAGTAGGTTGGTGCCGTCCGGTGGATCGGTGGGGACCGTGCCCGGCGCCCAAGCTCCTGCCAGTTCCATTAGTTCTACTGCCTGGTCGGTTCATCTGGGGGGGCTGTCCGGCATTGGCTGGGCCCCAGATCTTGGCGCTTTGCATTGGGCGGGATCTGTACCCGGGAGCTGGTAGATCTGGATGTCCAGGTGCTGGCTGGGTGCGGCCTGGGGAGAGCGTACATCCGCTGTGGCTTTTACTGTGGCTGCCTGGCGTGTGGGTGTGTGGGGGGGGCCGGGTTGTTGGCGGTGGGTATTGGTCCCGGGTGGCGGCGGCATGTATTGTCCATCGGTCGGCTGCGGGGGCCTCCTGCCCGGCGGCGGCGGGGCCACACATACACATAGGTGTGGGGACATTGGTGTGGACGGACATATCTTGAGCTAAGGTTATCGTCATTAGTTAGCTTTTACCAGGAGCTTACCAGAAACATTAGTATTGTGTTCATTAACCCATGCTTGTGTGTAGTGAATGTGTTATTCTTAGTTTTTATTACTTGATCTGAACTATTGGCGTGGTTCTGTTCAGTTCGTTTGTTTTTGTTTGTTTTGTTTTACCGCTTCTCTGCCATCTGGCAGAGGCGGAGGACTGGGATGTTTTCTTGTGTTCTTTGTTTGCCTCCCTGTCTTGTGTCATCAGTTCGCGCCTCTGCTGGTCCTGTTTCTTTTCTTCACCTTCTTCCTTTCTTCCTTCTTGTCTCGGTTTCGTGTCCATGACTTCAGGAAATTGAACCCTCAGTAATCACTATTAAAGATTTTTTAATACATACACATCAAGTGGAGAGTGAATACTCTGCTTGGGAAAGTAAATCTGTTGGGCTCAGACACCAATTCTGAGTGGCAAACTGCTAGACAGGACATGTTAAAAAGAAAAAGAAAAAAAGAATCATTAGAAACAACAATAATGTTGTTTTTAGTTACATTTTTGTTAGACTTTGTGGAATTTACTTAAAATGTATTCTCCAACATACGTTTCTCAAACTGTAGGGCTTATGCACAGATTTTTAAACTGAAGTTTCACATATTTTCACCTTTGCAGATAAAATGGGAAGGAAAAAAAAACAAGAAGAAAGGTGATCCAAAAGATAGATCTGGCCCTCATGTGGGGGGCAGTGGTTGCAGGGGATATGTATATCTACAGATAAAGCCTTCTGTTCCGAAACAGTATTTACCAAGCCTTTTTAGATACACATCAGCTGTGAAGCCATGGGTCCAGCCTTCATTATGCTGTGTGAATCTTCCCTCATTTAGGCCGGATAGCATCTCCTTTCTTCCACCTCCAAATACCCCCATCCAGATTCCCATTCGCTCTGCACAGCTAACAAGCAAGATGCTGCTGTTGATGGTGGCAATATAGCTGGAAACAAATGTCTTTGTTCGCTCTTTGTCTGAGACCCCCGTGGTTGTGCTTCTTTTTTTTTTGCCTTCTTTTAGCAAACCTCGAAAGAGCGCAAAAATCAAAAGGTGCTCAGATAGACAATACAAAACCTGATGAGAAGCAGTGCAAAGACCACAGGCAGATATGGTGGTGAGATAACCTTCAGGACTTTATGAAAGTAAGAAAAAAAAAATAGTTGGCAGAATTTTCAGTGTGACTTTAAAGAATTCTGTCTTATAAGTTCAAACTTTACTTAGGATGCTTCAGGGAAGTAAATGAAGATTATGTGGAGAAAACAACCTCTATCAGATGTACTACTGCTGTTGTATACAGAAAAATACATTTAATTTCCACATGGAGACACGCTCTAATAAAATAAACTGTTTGATGTAAAGGTCTGATTCACTCGTTTGTTTTTTTCAATGAAATTCATATGGTCTCTAGTCCAATTATATGCCTTGAGAGCTGTTTTATGTGGAAAATAAGGATCTATTCCTCTTGTTTCAGAAGATTGCAGTTTGTCTGAGGGGTGGTTGCGGTGAAACGTCAGTACCACGAGTCTAACTCAGAAGTAGTCACAATATACAAACGTCTTGTCTCTGATTGGCTAACAGCAATGCGACCCTTAACTGACTTTGATCTAATAATTAACTTATTTTGCTAGTGGGGTAGTTTCAAGACAGATTCCAACAGTTTCTTTCACAGCTCATCTTTTTTTGAGTGAAAAAATGCAACATTCATTTCTATGTCCACAAATAAAACAAGCTTGACCCTGTTTTGCTATGCTGTTGTTGGGTCACACACAGCCATTGGGTGGCACTAATATGCATTCTAGCTCCACAGGAGCAGAAGAAAACTCCACTCCAACAGGGAAGGGAGGGAGAGTTTTAGAGGTTATATAGGGGCCCTTCAGGGCCCCTATATAACCTCTAAAGGGTTGATTATGGGGAGGCCCTCTTAAAACTATCCTTCCTTCACTGGCGAGGGGAAAGAACATGATTCTCTGGGAGAAACTCAATCATAGGGACAAAAAGACTGCCAATATCAGGTGAATCATAAACACTGATGAAACAAACCTATTGTTTGACCCTGCCGAAAGCTTACCTGAGTTACAGACGCTATTGTGAGAGGAAAAGCGAGCCAACCCGATATGAGGTAAATAATGTGCTGGAGGAATTCAAAGGTACTGTTTCAGGGATGGTTGGAACAAATCACTGTGTAGCCAAGCCAGAAAGAAGCCGGCATCCCAGTCAAAGCTTCCTACGCTACTAGCCACTGAACAACCATGATTCTGCTAGGCCATGTTGGCCTATTGATAGCCTGCTGGCTAATGTCATTTGAGCCCCCCATCAAGCACCGAGAAACCTGGAGAACTTTAATCATTCAATAAGGTCTGCCTGGGCAGAGGAAAGATTAATTTAGGATAACTCAGATTTAAGGGTTGTGTTTTCATGGTGATTAGTTACTATGTACAAGATTTCATCTGAAATGGTTTGGGTACAGAAAGGCCCTTCAGCCTATACGTTTAACCAGTGTTTTCAAAGAGTTTTCCAATCAAGAATCATTCTAAATCCAGCAATCTAAGTTAATTAATTTGACAGGAGTTTTCTTTTCTTTGTTTAATGTTTGATAAATGAATCAGAGTGGCTCTATAACAATGTTACGTGGGTTAGAGGTAAGCTACATGCTAAAAGGAATCACATGTTATCTTTCAGGCATACATTTCATAAACAACGAAGACAACTATTGACAGTGAGTGTTATTAGCTTGGTTGAATCAAATGTTTGCTTAATTATTTTTTCTTCTTTTGGAAATAAATTATTCTTTTGATTTTGGAAAGTCGTTTGTCCATTTATTCCACATAAATGTATTGTAACTTGCTGTTCAATTAATGTCTAGATCTCACTCCTTCACCTTGTTTATGTAAGGCCACGGGGACCGGGGCACCCCATCCCCCAGCAGGACCCTTTCTCACATTGGCCCACAAGCCAATGTAGGAAATGCCATTTAATATTAATTATTCCTGTGACCTAGAAGGGATCAGCTTATTCTAACTTGCTTGTTTCTTCTCTATATTCTTATCTTGGCTAATGCAGAGAATAGGGGTTGGAGAAAATGTTCGAATAGAGCATGCTTATACAACTCAGAGTGAGTGATTGTTTGTTTTTTTTAAATAGCTTTTCTGGATTTTCAGAAGACGCTTTTGAACCAATACAACTGGTGTAACAAATTTCTCACAGACTTTAATTCATATTTTTGAGTAGAAATAGCTCGTTAAGATACTTAAATAGGTTAATGACCAAACAATGTTAAGGCTACACTATGTAACAAGATATTGTTGAATTTATAATTTTAAGATAAATTTGCCTAAATTAAAAACCTTAATTACTTAAATTAGTTAGGTTTAAACTATTGTTTCACCGTAACTTAAACTAATACACAACTTGACTTTTTATTAGTCCTATGAAATAAAATGACGTGCAAAACTTCGACTCACACATTTATGTCAACATTTCAGAATGAACGGGATAATGACCTGTATTTTCACAATCCAGGGTAATCTTCTGTAAATTTAAATAATATGAAAAAAATGCTGCTAAAACTTTATTATAGCTACAATAATCTGTTTTCATATGACTTAGGCTGCAGCATTTAGAATTGTTTATTTTCCATTAGAAAACAAAAGTGACTAAATCACATCATACATTTCAGAAAATCATTTCTTCATGCTTTTGTTTTTTAACACACTTACAAGGCTAAGACTCCTGAAATTCCAATGATGTATGCTAATCAAGGACACAATCATAACTATAGACACGGTAACTATACACTTTTTTCAAACCATTTGGAAATGCAAAATAATGCACAACTAACTAATTGTCTAAAAATCCAGTGATTATCTTTAGGCAGGCATTTATAATAGTTGATGAATATTTGTACATTTTAATTCTCACCATATCTGTAAGAGAATCGACTTGTGATTCATTCATATGTGTTATTTATTAGCAGACTGCATGGAGAAAGACCTTGTCTAACTCCAACTAGAAGGGATTGCTCTTTAAATTCTTCAGGTCTCCAAATTTTGTTACATGTCATATAAAATAAATTAGTTTTTTTTAAAGAATTGCAGAAGTGGTCTGAAAACCTGTTAAACACAGTGAAAGTTGCTCGGTCGGCTACAGTGATAATTGTTCAAGACCTACATTTACAAACTAAAATGATGCATTAAACTTTATATAATTTTAATAATTAATATTTATTGCTCTTCAAAATAGTTTTTAAAGTGTAAGCATGGTTTATACTGATGAATGTTATATCTTGAAATCCTGCTGGGTTTTGAGAAGAAAATGCATGAGATTTGTCAAATTCCTGCAGCTGATTATATCTGCATCATCACAGGAAAATATGCCAGACTCAGCTTCCAACAAATGATCAAATTCAGGTCTTTTCAAGCATAGTTTACAAAATCAAAGGTTAGGCTTAAATCTACCAAAAGCAACATTTTCCTCCCTTTTGCATGCATATGTACAGGTTATATTTTGCTCCAAAAACATAAAACTGCAACAGAGGTAAGAAAACAAAAAAACTCTGTTGACACTATTGACATTTTTTCCTTGAGAACATAGGGCCCGGGAAGTATAAACATTGGCTTGCTAGGCGAGCTCTTGCGCTGATGTTAAGATGGAACTACCCACATCAGATTTCCGTCATATTTCACCGGCTGACTAGACTAAGCACAAGTCAGAGGTATGAGCTGATAAAGGGTGTCTTTCACACAGCAACAACACGTACCAGTGTGCTTATCACCTCAGTCCCTAACATGCAATCACAAGGAGGACAGGAGGAAGATTGTTACATTTGCTGATTTGTTTTTTGTGGTTTTTTTTGTTGTTTCTTTTCTTCTTCTTCTTCTTCTTCTTCTTCTTCTTCTTCTTCTTGGGCTGATACATAATGTGGAATCTTAGCAAAAAAAAAAAAGGTTTAAAAAAATGTGCATGACATGAGCCAGTGATGAGGCAGGCCTAGATTTGCTCTTTAAAGTAATTAAATAGTTTGTAATGGATGCACAACATTCTGCGTTTATTTTTTCAAAGGAAGTTTATTCTAATTTTCAATTGGATGCTTTTACAAGGAATATGAGATTACAAAAAATGTCTATAGTATCTCATTTAATTTTCATCAAAATGTTTCCGTTCTGTGTGGATTTCACCTTAGACTTCCATGTATTCCTCCAGCTGCAATGGCAGAAATAAAAATAAAAAATAAAACTCAAAGATAAACTTTTAAAAAGCTTATACTCCGGCATAAAAAAATGCTGAGTTGTAAAGCGGTAATAATGCATTCATCCGTAGGTAAACATCCCTACCATGTCCTTTATAAACAACAACGACGAACAAAATGAAAGTGATAATTTCTCTGCCTTTGAGAATTCTCTTCTTTAATTCTGACAGTAAACTGGTGGCTGTTACGGGGTGTTAAGTAGGATTTAAAACTTGTCAGACAAGACATGTTTGAAA
Source organism: Apricaphanius iberus (assembly GCA_028564705.1). Lineage (NCBI taxonomy): Eukaryota > Metazoa > Chordata > Actinopteri > Cyprinodontiformes > Aphaniidae > Apricaphanius > Apricaphanius iberus. Next base: position 222,531 of record JAPXFQ010001011.1, on the reverse strand, counting down.
TTGCTTTAAATAAGTGCACTGTGTTGCTGTCAACCACGGGCTTAGAGGAAAATATCCCCACAATTGAAGCACTCATCTGAGCTCAGAGAGCTGTGCCCCAGCAACCAGCGCCAGAACCTTCCTCTTTGCTCAGACTCTCAGCCCTGCTTGGACCCTTAGCACCCCCTGCTGGGCAAAGACTCCCTTTCTCACTACATTACGGAAAATGTTAATACTCTTCTTTACTTGGGTGGTTAACAATACATTTTTGTGTTTTGGGTTTAAACCTGCATTAAAATGTGTACTTTTGTTGATTGACACTTAGAATCATGTATTTCCCCTTGTTGACTCTAGAGATTAATGTCCCTGCATTTGCTTGAGCTAAGAAGTGAGGAAATATTAATGCCTCGGCTATCTGAAGCCATAAAAAAACATTGATTCAAGTTCCTTCTTTCAGACACAGTAAACATCCTGAGTATTATAATGTTTCCAGTAAAGCTTCCACAGGATAGCACTGATACAGTAGCGAGCCAATAACAATATTTTGCAGATACCGATTGTGCAAGTTTTCCCACTTAAAAAGGATAGGGATGGTACGCAATTTTTATCACAAGTTTACTTCAACAGTGAGACACAGGATTTAAAAAAAAACAGGAAATTCAAATTGTAAGATTTTTAAAAATAATTTATTTGTATAATGGTGCAGAAAAATAACTATTTAGCACCCACAAACAAGCAAGAAATTGCCCTTCACAGACTTGTTACTAATTTTTTAAGAAGGCACCTATTTAAAATCACTGTCTATATAAAAAAACACCTGTCCACACCTTTAAACAGTCAGACTCCAACCTCCACCATGGCCAAGACCAGAAAATTGTCCAAGGACACCAGCAACAAGGTTATACACCTACACAAGACTAGGATGAGCCAATCTACATTAGGCATTACAATTTGGTGAAAAGAGATTAACTGTTGGAGCAATTATTATAAAATGGAATAAATAAAATATCACTGATAATTTTCCATGATCTGGGGCATTAGAGGCAGCTGGTCAATGACATGAAGTGCGCTGGGACCAAGTAAAAAAGTTTACTTTTAGTGACAAATTACGTTATTAGATTAAAATCCTGCAGCACTCAAAGGGTCCTCCTGCTTAAGCCAGCACATGACCTAGCCCACGCTCTGTCACATTACAAGTAAAATAGTCAATGTATCTTTTCGGGGTTTTGTGTGATAGACCAACAAACATTAAAACATAATAGTGAAGTGGAAAGTGATTTTCTACGTTTATTTTACTAATAAAAAACAACTGAATAAAAATGAAATTTTTGAGACAACTGGTTTTCATTTAAGAGTAATGGTGGAAAGGGGGCTGGATGCAAATACACACCAAGGTTTACAGGTTTTTGTTTAGTTTTTATAAAAAAATGTTGCTCTTGTATTCACCATTCTACTCCACTTTTCTTGGCCTGTCACATAAATTCCAATAAAATAATGTTTGTAGTTGTGAGGTGAAAAAAACATCCCCGTTTAAATACCATTCTCTTATTATAATGCGGTACTGTAACATTTTTGTAAAGTGTGTAAAATACATACTCGAGGTATGTTGTAAATTTTTACCAAACAGCTCTGTTTTTTATGTGCAGTTCTCTAATTTTTATTCAGCAACGTCACACAAACACACACACATACTAAAAACTGATTTACAACCTTAGAATAAAACTGCAGTAAAATAGGTTAAAAAAAAAAGAAAAACAAATCTCCCAATTCACCAGCTTTATCTATTATTGCTGATACTGCATTTAACCTATCCTGCCTGGTAGTAATGTTTTTCAGATTTTGGTACATGAGTTAGTTTTCTGTGTGCGCTGCTGATCTGAGAGGTTACATAATTGTGTCTGCTTTGCCTAGAGCCAACATGCAGGTTTTTTTGTGTGCTGACAAGGTAGAAGACACTTCTACATTTCTAAAAACATAACAATCCAAGAATAAAAAATAAAAAAAATAGATGAATGAGGATCAAAAGACCAAATAGTGTTTAGGTTCGTCCTTAAAATAAAATAAAATCTTATAATTTTCCCTATTTATTCACCATCATTTAATCTTCTATTCCAGCATCGAGGAGGACTCAGAGGAAAGGGTTAAACAAGCTGGTGTCAAAAGCATCACACAACTTCTTGTACTGGTGCAGTGACTCGGCCTGCTGGGCCTCACACTGCTCTGAAAAGATGAGGGAGAGAAAGAGCGTAGCTGTGATTTAGGGGACTAAACCTCTGCAGCACCTTGTCCTATGATCTGCTGCACTCTCCTGCCAAAATGAGTCTTTATCATACAAAGGGATTAGATTGCCTAGTGTAAGTGCCTTCAAGTTATTAGCACCTTTTTATACAAAGTATAACAGCAAACCTAAAGACATTGATTGCAGGGAACAGTTCAAATATGATTTCCTTATAGCTATTAATATGTATGCCTTAAATAGAAGCACACCGCTAAGCAGCTTATGATATTATGAAAAGAATGTTCCCTCAGGGGCATAATATGCCAGCAGTGACAGCAAGGAGAGATTCGTATTTACCCAGATTGGCTGTACTTACGTCAAGCATTCTCAGAGCTTGTGGGAGGGAAGATGGGGCAGTGGCAACAGCTCGCTCTCGATAAGCACTTACCATGAATAAAAGACAAGCATGAAAGTAAGGTTTAGCCTCTTTAAAGATTCCCGACCAAATGTAGAGGCAGATAGGGCAGGTGCCTTTGGTTCCGGACGTGATTAGCTGTCGCGCTGCACTGTTCCCACAGAAATGAGACACAGGAGAGACATTGTCCAAGCTTGTCCAGGTGGGGGACCTGTCATCCCAAACCAGAGCTTAGCACTGCAGCGCTTGGAGCGAAAGATTAGGACCCAGAAATTCAGATTTTTTTTTTCTAAGAATGCTTAAGTCAAACAAGCTTTTTTCTTCCTTTTGCTCCTTCTCAGCTTTCATTTTATTTGCTCTTATATTATATTGATAATAAAGACCTGTTTTTCATGTCTTGCGAACACTTTATTTGCTTAAATGTTTTTTCGATGCACCAAATTAACTGGGAAATAAATGCTAATTTACTTACACACACACACATACATATATATATATATATATATATATATATATATATATATATATAGGTCTGAAATTCACATTGCAGATGCATTTCCACTGTGAGAGATGGCTGTAAAAAAAAAACATGAGCAAAAGATTAGGAGATCACATTGATTGATTTTTAAAGAATGTATTTGTATTTTATTGCTGCACATAAGTATATGAACCCCTGAGAGAATATGTGTTAATATTTGGTACATGTGCCTTTGTTTGCAATTAAAGACGTCAAAAGTTTCCTGTAAACCAGGCTTACACACACTGCAACAGGGATTTTGGCCCACTCCTCCACACAGATCTGCTCTAGCACAAACTAGTTAAAATAATATAAACACTTGAAAACAATCAGTGTTAATGTTTATAATTATTTTTGGAGTTGTAATATTTTGACTGCCTAGTCTCCCAGCTGTATTTGAATGCAGCATGGGCAGCTGTTAGACAGGGATTCCACTGACTTGTTTTTTATCTCTTATAGCGTTTATCCAAAATAAGGATTTTGAGATGATTGGATGCTACTGGTAGCCATGTAGACATCAGCTGGTTTTTCTGTAGTATCAGTGATGTTTCCATTCAGCTTGACATAGTTTCAAGTGACTGTTTCAGTTCAGTGCAGAGCATGTTATTGGACTTATTGTATGTGGTAAGGAAACTGTCAAAATAAAAGCGTATTCACAGGTTGAAATGTGTCCATATTGGTTAATAGTTGTGCATACCATTTTAAAACAATTGAATGAGGCAAATCACACATAAATCAGAAGTGTATATTTTCCCAGTGAAAATGCACTTTCAAAAGTTGTAGCTGAAATAAATCACAAACACAAACTGCACATTTATAGTTGTAGTTTCCTAAATATGAACACGAAGAGCAATGTGTGTGAGAATACACATTTCTGCATTGAGAATACGAATTTACAACCGGGAGCATGGTCACGTGATCATGGGTTCACTAATGGAACCTAGATAAGTCGATGAACACTGCACCGATCCACAATCCAGGGGTTAGTAATGCACTTTTAGCTTGCCAACCATCAATAAACGTCCTGAATAGGAAGATTAGTATGAATATGCCATATTTTCCGGACTATAAAGCGCACCTGATTGCAAGCCGCAACAGCCTATTTTAGGGAAAAAAACACAAATGTGTACAAATGCAAGCCACACCTGAATAAAAGCCCCATGTGTTTTAACGTTTAATTTTATTAACATTTCAACACGGTGGAAATACCTCAGCCATCCTCTGAGTGTTCAGCCAATCTTCAATAAAGACCATAAGTTCATCCCATACGCTTTATGCTTTTATTACCTCTCAAAACCTTATTTCCTCTTATTGCATTGAGACAGTTCTTCAGACTGGTGTCTGCATTGTCTCACCATTTATTCAGTCACGCCAACAGTAGGTGAAAATCACAATTTTTTCTTTAAAAACCAGATCGACTACCTTTAATTTAACAGTATTGTGGAGGATCTTTTTCTTCCGGGTGGATCATCTAAACTATTGGTCCTCCTAATTGGCAATCATACTGAGAGTCTGCATGCGCACTTTCATGTTTATCTATCACGCAACGCCATTATCCATTCGTTCTGCCTCACAGTTCTCACCAGATTGTTTTAAAATGGCTGTGAGTTGCTAGAGAAAAAGAGTCTTTGAGGTGTATGAGAGAAAGAGAAAGGGCTCAGAAGAGAGAAACAAGACCAAAGTGGTTTTAGGAGATTATTTTCAACGATGCCGTATGCTGAAAGCACAGACAGGTCACCGTTGCAAAGTTTCTAGCTGACAGGTAGAATAAAGTTTGGGGTTAGGGGTTGTGTATTCAAGACATCACACAGGTATTGATTTATTTTCTTTGATGTGTGGAAATTTAGCGACGGTCCCTAACCAAAACCACCACTTTCGAAAGCTAGCCTTCAGCAGCGTTGTATCCACTCTATGACCACAGCTCTTGGTGAGACGTTGGAGCGAGTATCCGCTGTGGATGTGTGTCGAACATCCAACTAACTTCACCGCAGTAAGTTTGGCATGTTATTTGGAGAAATGCATTTCAGATTACTGCTAGAATAAGTAATCTAGCTCTATATGGTAACTTTCACAGAAAGATTCGTTGTTGTGACTGACAGTGCTTTTTTTTAAAGTGGAGATGGGGGTTCTTTCCTGAAATTCATAAAAATCCTCCTCCATACCTTAAAAAGCAGTATCATATCTATGTCTTTGTTTGTTTTACATAATTAGGGTTTGTGCATGAAAACTTTGTTTTGCCAAACTGTCTCTCTCAAACTGGCACTCGTAATGTCTGTCTGTTCCAGGTTTGCTTTCACTGTTACCTCAAACTTTCTCCTACCTCTCTCTCTCTTTTTTTGCCAGGTCTTCTTAAAGGCAAAGTATGCTTTGGTGAAGGACGTAAGCTGTACAATCCATAGATCGAGGAGGTCCTCTGGTGGCCATTAGCTGTGAAAATCCATAAGTAACCACACTGTTGTATAGGTCGCAAGGTTCAAAATATTGTAAAAAGTAGTGGCTTGTAGTCTGGAAAATAAGGTAAATACCTTATTTTAATATTGTATATCACTTTATGCCAAAGAAGTATATGTATACCTCTAGCTTTGACTAAGAGTAGCAATAAATACACTACATGAACCATTATTGCTTTTGGGTTTAGATTATAACTGCTTAAGTTTTTGTAATGCTTTATGTATATATTTTTTTGTACTGTGGCCTATTTCAACCATTGGTGGCACTGCACAGCCTATGCAATGCTATGCTATGGTAGCAGTGCACTGAGGTTTTGGTGAACGGAGATCACATGGTTTTTACCGCTTCATTTGGCTTCGCCATATAACCACTTTGCCCCTTATTTCAATCATTTATGTAAATCCTAAACATAAAACGTCACTTTGGACTTTGAACTGCTGACTGAACATCTTGAAATCTTCAATAAATGGGAACACAAACCCAAAGATCTTTTTTGCCTGGACAATTTAGTTGAAGCAAGTCATTGCATCCATCTACACCCAAAAACATTGACTAAAAGTAGGACTGGATAGTCACAACATACACAATTATCATTGCTTTGACATTTCTCGAGTACAAAATTATTTGTATCGATGTAAATCTAAACCAAAAAATTTTCTCAGATTTTATGTTTGACAGTGTTATCGTTTTATAGACCTGGGTGAGGTAAACAATGAGACTGAAGTCATCACTCTTTCTTTCAGTAACAGGATAGGATACTTTAAGTGCACCTGATTATGCATAGCACATGTTGACAGATGTTTGATATCTCTGCCTCTGCAGAGGGAGACTGAAGTTAAAAAGTAATTTAACTACAGTTTCTGTCATTCACATAAAACATTTTCTCATGAAAACTTGCTGCTCGCTACTCTGCGTGTCACTAATTACAGCTGATTGTTTTCCTTATTGGACATACGCGATCGCAACATTGCGAATTCGTGGAGGGACTAGTAATGGAATAATCTCCCAAACTCTGCTTTCTGAAAGTTACAGACTGCCTCTGGAACCCAGTTAAGGCACAAAAACCTCTTCAACAAAAATAGTGATGCGGTTAAGTCTTTTTTTTCGCTCAGCCGAGCCCTTTTGTTGCCGTGTAGAGCAGCTGTGTCAGTCGCCTCTTTTACTTCCCCCTCCACCCCTCCTGAACGTCACTCACTTCAGCCGGGGCGCATGCACTGCAGTTTCATGAGGAAATGCAACTATTTGATATAGTTTTTTCTTGTTTGCGAAATCAAATATTCTTTACAGTATTTCTCGCCCGTTGACAGCTGGAGATAGGCACCAGCACCCGTGACCCATTAAGGATTAAGCGGTTAAGAAAATGGATGGATGGATGGATGTTCAAAATAAGTATTTGTAAAAAAATATATATATATTTGTGCCTTTCCGAATATGAGAAGATAAAGTAGTGGAATTTTATATAAGGGTGTTTTTCTTCGCTCAGTTAAGGTGGTTTCCGAAAAGCTCCATGGACCAGGTGAGCAGCCACGCTTGAAGTGCAATATATAAATCAGGGGCTTAAATGTTTCAATGTGGGAAAATAAACTGGATATCGGTTTTAAGAAAGAGAAATAGTTAAATCCAATTTTTGATTTAAATTTATCATCTGATTTTCAAGGCATAAACTGAAAGATTTTAATATTTTGAAAATAGAAGTGTTTGGGGAATGTTTTTAAAGTGTATCTCTGTGAAATGATCCCCTTGAGGGGCTTTCAGGGTCAATAAGTCAGATTTACTGCTCCAGTGAGAAGATATCTGTGATGGATTTGTAGGATTATTGGTCAGTGCCAATAACTCAAATACTGGTTTGTGTTTTTTCACCCCTCAAACTCTCTCTCCAGCACATATGAGGAGAAATACAAAGTAAACTATGCCAGTCTACTGTGTTTGGGTTGTATTTTTAACAAAGGATGTGAACATCTAAGTTTTAGACTGAATAATCAATATTTCCTTTCATTTTTAGTTATTGTAAAAAAAGTATCCCATATGGAAAGAAACTACATGAGGATATAGGCACATATATGAAACCTATATGCAGTTTATATGCACATATATCCTACCTATATACAGCATATATGGCAATATATATGCTACATATAGGCCAAATTGAAGTGTATCTTTTGGCAATTTTCTCCGAAACCAAACTGAATAAGCGAAGATGGAAATGGTCAGCTGGTCTCTGAATGCTATTGATAAAATCTACTCAACTCTACAAAGCACCGGTAAGGGTCAACCGGGGTGTCAATCATGGTGATCGGGTTTCTGCTGATTGGAATGGACAGTTACTGGAACTACCGAAAAATGGAGCAACAAAGATCTGAAACACTGTCGAGATTGGTCATTGTTCTGGAAGCGATTGGACGGCTGAAGGAACAGCTGGATGCATTGATTCGTACTGATGGGACTCAGAACCAAATGCTGGGGGAGCTGGGACGCAGAACAGACGCTGTAAGAGGCGATCTGGCCGGCGCTCTGGGACTCATCCGCAATTTGTCATTGGACTTGGAGAAACTGTCGGTGCGGATTGGGGCAACTGGAAATTAATTGGATTTGGAACTATTAATCTGGGAATTAATTTGGATTTGGAACTTTAATTTGAACTACAATTTGGCTGAATTAGACTACAAAAGAAACCACTGACAGACTGAAGGGACAGAAAGGAATATTTGATCTCTCCCTGCAATCCAAATAATTTATATTTTGGCTCCCATGAAGACCTTCAACCTGGTCCTAATCAAATGTCCCTGAGAAGAATGTCAACAGAGTCTCCTCTCCCCCGTACACCTGCATCTACTGACGCACACACTGACATGGTTACACACACTCACATTCACACACACCGTCTCGCTGTATCCTCAATTCTCTCTCCTGCAACAGGAAGCTGGATAACAGCGCGCCTCGATGGCAGCGCGTTAACCTGTGGACTGGAGCTCATACCCGCCCATCCTTCCTGATGTGTCATTGTTATTGTCTGATTATGTGCTTAAATGTTTGTTGGTGTGGTTTTTTCTATTACCTGCGTTGTGAGTGCTGTACGGACCCACAACACAGTTGAGCGTTTTTTCCCCTCACCGTGGAACCCTCCCCTACCCAGATGAGTATTTCTCTATGTTTCATAAACGGGAGCGCCGCTCGGTGGCTGCATGCCCAACAGTGACCTGGATCTGTTTCTTGTTGTTGTTGTTTGTAATGATCTTGGACAGGTTGTACTGTATCTGTAAATTCCTTGTATGTGTCATACTTGTATGTGTCATACTTGGCCATTAAAGCTGATTCTGATTTAGGTGCATATACAGGCCGTATATGACAGCGATGTCACCCTCTCAGCACCCTGTCTTCCTGGATTTGAATCGAGGATGAATATAGGGCGCACACAGTTTTTTTTTTTTACCTTGACTGTTTCTGGAATTTATCAGGAAAATACTTTTAGAAGTGTGACAGTGTGGAGGTGTTGTGATTATAACTCCTGTACATCTTGATTATTATGTTTTCCTATTGGCTGAGTGGTAAGTGTGCATGACTCTCACCTGCATGGCCAGTGTTCAAATCCTGCCAGTGGCCTTGTTGACACCTTGTCACCATGATAACTTCTTCACTTGAGTGCTTCATTACAAAACAATCTATATAATCATAAACGTTTTTAAATTGAATGTATTCAAAACCTATATCAGAACATATATTACCACCTATATGTTTATATATATTCTTTCCATGTGGGATATGTGAATACTCCTGTGAATACTGTACTTATGTACGGTGGCCGGGAAGTGCAAATCAAAATTACATTATCCTGAAACACTTTTACATTTTTACCGAAACAAAATTAAATTTTTACCTAAACACTTTTACATTTTTACCGAAACAAAAATACATTTTTACCGAAACAAAATTACATTAACCTGAAACACTTTTACATTTTTACCGAAACACATTTACAAGTCTACTGAAATACTTTTACAAAGGCATGACCCGGAAGTGATAATGCGGGCAACAGAATCAGTTGCCAAAGTTTTTATTTTTTTTCCTATGATTTGCCAAAGTTAACGCAATCTTATCAGCTCAACCTGTGGACAGTATAGGTATCACTAAGAGGGTTTATTAATCCAACAAATGCAATACCTGCCCACAAATAAAAATACACCAGAGTACGCTACTGAGATATTCTGAAGATGGACCAACAGGACTCGATGCATTAATTTGCAGTTGATGTCCCATACATGTGGCTGGAGGCTCCAAAGAAGTAGTCACTGTGAGAATCGCGCAGGATACTCTGAATAGCAGCAAGGATACCGTTCTCTGTACTGCAATCAGTCCGCAGTCTCATCGGAACAACACCAAGCTTTCTCACACATTCCAGATAATTGTGAGCGATGACCTTTGAATTGTTATTACTGGATCCACATTGGAGCCATAAAACCTTCCTGGAAAAGCCATCAATGTAACCTGAAATGGCAAGGCCAAACTGCTTCAGCTTATCATAGCCGTCCGCATGCCACATATAGTTCGGTCCCAAAGAATGATATGTCCGTCTAACAAATTTTCTCCTAGACCTCCTCTCACAACCTCGAGGGTTAAGCTCACGCAGAAGATTCATTACATTGTCTCTCGTCACTTGAACTTTGTACTTCTGCCTAAGCACCTGAGTCATTGCCCTGTAACCAAACAGCTGTCCTGGTCCACGAAGTTCCAGTCTGATGGCATGTCTGATGTCTACTTCAGATTAATATTTTTTTCTGCGGTAGAATCCGGCATTATTTAATTTAGTTTTCACGGTCCGCAAAGACAGGTGGACACTGTTAAGCCGTTCCATCATGTCAACAATCACATTGTATACGTGGCCTTCGTTGAAATACTTAACAAGCCAGTCCATAAAGTCGACATCTTCTCCCTCTGCATCAGCGAGAAAGTCCAAATTATGTCAACAATCACCACAAAATGTCCTTAAAACTTGAAAATAGATTCTGCAAAACGGGCAAAACATCTCCACAAGTTGAGCTGATAACAAAATTGTGTAAACTTTGGCAACTGATTCCCGCATTATCACTTCCATGTCTTTGTAAAAGTGTTTTGGTAAATTTGTAAATGTTTTTTGGTAAAAATGTAATTTTGTTTCGGTAAAAAGTTTAATTTTGTTTTGGTAACAATGTAAAAGTGTTTCGGTAAAAATGTAATTTTGTTTCCGTAAAAATGTAAAAGTGTTTCGGTAAATAGTAATTTTGTCTCGGTAAAAATGTAAAAATGTTTCGGTAAAAATGTAATTTTGTTTCGGTAACAATGTAAAAGTGTTTCGGTAAAAATGTAATTTTGTTTCGGTAAAAATTTTATTTTGTTTTGGTAACAAAGTAAAAGTATTTCGGTAAAAATTTTATTTGGTTTCGGTAGAAATGTAATTTTGTTTCAGTAAAAATGTAATTTTGTTTCAGTAAAAATGTAAAAGTGTTTCAGGATAATGTAATTTTGATTTGCACTTCCCGGTCACCGTATTTATGTCCTTTCGTTTTCTTACAGGTTGAGTTGTTGTTGCCCATAACACACTAGCAGTGTGCTAATGAACGTCTAATGACGGACTGATTACAACCAGAGGTACAGCTTGACGGCATCGTGGCATCCAAAGCAGCACCAGAATGTTAAGGCGGACTTTTTCGCTTTCTCCATTGACAGCGATAAACAGTAATGAATAATGAGGACATAAAAGACTGTACTGTTAAACACAGCGCCAGGGCCGCTGCTGTCCATACGCAGAGTATGCAGAGCGGGCCCCAAGTACCTGGCGGGGGCCTCCAAAAAGGGTTTCCAAAGAAATGTCATGAATAGTATTACATTAGCCTATCGCATATAAAATACATAAATTAGTTATAACAGGCCTACTGTTGTTTTTTCTTAATTGTGTAACCTATCAATCATAATTTGGGCAAATTAAGTGCTTTTATCCAATTTATATAAAGAGACCCCCCCCCCCCCCCCCCCCCCATCCATGACCCTGATGGTACAGCCCTCAAAATGTTTTGCATCCAAAGGTTTTCTAGGGCTGTTCTGTTGTTGAATGGTTAATGCTGTCAGGTAAGAAGAGACTACACGAATCTGGAGCTGAAAAAAGAAAGAAGAAAAAACAAAGAGATGACGCATTTGCATCTTTTGCTGGTAAGTTCATGTTTTTAAAGGCAGTAGTGTCTACGATGTAATCCACATCACCCTCATGTATAAAATAATAACAATAACTACAGGAAATGACAATGAGTAGGCCTAGATAAATGCAAACGTTTTTGACAGTCCATACGGTTGTTTGTTTTAGAAGTGTTGTTTTTTTTGTTAAACAAGTATGTGAAACAAATCGAGTAGCACCCCCCGGTGCACATTTGGAACATGTCTACCCTTCATAGACATGTTTCACTAAATAGACTTTTCTCTTTAGCAAACATGTTCACTTCTTGTTGATAATACTCAAATGCCCTTCACACACAGGGCCTATGACTGCCTCACTGGGAGATGTTACTACGGTAATGGTGGTGGCTCGACAAACGGTTATTTCGTCAAATCCGTCTATAGCCACAGAAGTTGAGTATTGATATAGTTGTAAGGCTAAATATGACCTGCAGTTTCAGTGTGGACAGTGAATTTAAAATTGGTGAGAATTGTGAGCAGACTTCCGGTCCCTCACCAGCAATGTTAATGGAAGGAAATAGTTATAGGCATTGTTTGAAAATAGCAAACGAACTTTATGAAGCTGAAGACATTTGTGAGCAAGTTTTTGGCCAGAAAAAAAAAAATCACAAATTTGCCTTTAAGTGTTGTCATCTTTTTAAAGTATAAATGCACGAGATTTAAATCTAATAGATCATGCATGAGAGAACAATGATTGCCCCAGCTGCAGTGTTGAAAAATTAATAAATCTTTAACGTAAGAAAAACATTGTCATTTTAAAACAAAACTTTTTAAATTTTTATCTTAGAGTATTTTTTATTTCATAGTATAAATAATCATATCCATTTCAAATGGTGTGATAAAGACGTTTGGTGATGTACTTTCTCTTTAAAATCTTAGCAAAAATAATAAGAAATAAAAAAACACCAACGATGAGAGGAATTCAAAGAAACAGGTGAGAAAATAAGCAACTAGTGGATCATTTCCAAGACGCACAAAAGTCTTTGGTGTCTGTGCAGAATTGCAACACTAATAGCCAGAGGATTATAAACCCTACTATTTATTCAATTTATTTCTTTAATCAAAAACTATACAATGTTTAAGGGAGAAAGGTACCATTTAACTTAGAACATAGTTTTAAACTTAGCATAATACCTCCACAACTTTTAAGCAAGTTGTGCTAATGGTAGTTCACATGTTAACCAGTAATTACTGGTGTAGGCACAGCAGAGCTTCATCTTACAGTAATATTTAATGCTTAAAATTAAATCTAAGTACCTGAATCTGGTGGGGAGGGGGATTCAAATGCAAAAATATAAAGAAGGACCTCTAACTCTAATCCTATTATTCCAAGACAAAATGTGAGAATTTTTACCTGATGCTGCCTTTGACAGAATTCAGCTCTGGCTCTAACGTAACACGTATTCCAGGTAGAAACAGGAGAAACAGCACTGATAACGCTAACAAAGCTGACACAAAAACAACCATGTTAATCAGAGCAGAAATGAACCATGGGAGTAAAAATTAGCTAAACACATGCAAACTCCATCTTAATAATGTATGTTTAGAAAACTATATTTAAAAAATCTCTGTGAAAATGCTATACTTACAGTTACTGTCTGTAACATTAGCTCAGGTAAGAACCTAGGTTTTTTTTTTCATAGTACTCCAGATATCGGGTATATATAACAAATATTTCACACATTAGTAGATGACTCCAATGAATGTTATTTACGGGTAATTTTCTGTCTTAGTCTCTGTAAAAGGTGCAGTAATGAAGTGTGTTCCTTGAAGAAAAAGTCATTTCGAGCCTCATTCAAATGAAGACCAAAGCATAAAGTTACCAGACACCATGCACCATACCAACACCTGCAATAAAAACGTTCTAATGATAGCTTCAAATTGAGTTAAGCTTTGGTATTCTTAGAAAACCTTAGTGTAGCTGTATTTTAAAGAGAGAAAATGAAAAAAAAATTCATAGCGAATACTTTTAATATGTTGTAACAAGAGTTTGTTTGTTTAAAACTACGTAGACTCAATTTGTGCTTTTCTGACTATAGAACTCCACTGCCCACTTAGAGTTGACAGATTTCACTTTTAAAAGTAGTTCCAAATTTCATGTTGAGATCACTTCCAATTTAAGTAAACACGTGCTGTAGGGGTTGAAATTAGATTTCATTACATAGTAATGATGCGATAGCGTGACATTTCTGGATGTCTCGGTCAAAACCCACAGCTGCTCAATCAACATGGAGGACAAGGTTTTATATATATATATATATATATATATATATATATATATATATATATATATATAAACTCACTTCCAGGACATGAAACAGCAATTAGCATGTCGCTGTCACCCATCCACGCACGCCCACTTCAATTTAGACAATTTATTCATGCATTTATCGTACCGCAGCATGTAAAAGAACACTTCATAGTTACAGTATGTTCGCTGTATAACCTTTCGTTTTGAAAAAAAAAAAAAAAATGTGGAACAATTTCTCTGTCAGCACTATCACTCAAGTGTTTTGCATATATTGTTATGGCTGCCTGCCGAGTGTGGGTGACCAACAGCAAGCGCTCCAGGCGTTCAGGCTAACGTGCATACTTGTATCCAATCACATCTGTCACAGTCGCAGCATTCTCTGGGGGTCAGATCAAAACCCACTGATATTTCACGCGGCCCATTTCTACTGAGCATGTTGCAAATTATACAAATTTTCACATCATAAATGTAGTCTGTGGCAGAATTAGAGCAGTCATATTTCTTCAATTTCTCATCTCAGATATCAAAATGAATTGCACAGTGGCAGGATGACGTATTTTAAAATGTAACAATACAGCAAAAAAATGCTATAGTGGGCAGGCAGTCACAGCTTGACCCTGGCTGTCCTGTTAGTTATCCACACAATCACAGTTTTGCAAAGTAGCTCTTGCCAGGGTCAATTTGCTCTGTTGTGGCAAATAACAAAAATATGGTAATATGTGCATTGGTATTGCACTAAAGACCTCCTGAACAGGCTCTAACAATGATCACACCATGACCCTAATATTTATTGGCTCAATTATCCTTCTATCTCCACATTTTGACCATACACTTGGACTACTTATTTGTCCTGTGTAAAAGATGAAAGCAGATGAAAAGTGTGGTGAGGAGAAGAAAAAAAAATGGGAGAGAGAGAGTGTCAAAGAGTTTCATTTATAGGAGGAGGGGGGTATTATGAGCACATTTATCCAAAATTGGAAAATAATGAAGAAAGATTAAAGCCCTCCCAGTATTTTCGGTCTTCCCAAATGGACAACCAGTCCTGCGGTTGACAATGGGCCATGGAGAGTTCCAGACACTATTATGTGCCACAAATGAGGGAGTGACAATGTAAAAGCCTCTTTGGGAGATAGAGCGAAGGAAAGTTGAATGTGGCATACTCGTGCACATCTCCTTTTGTAGTTTTTCTGTGTATTTCTCTGTCGTGGTGACAAGGCAGGAGATAAGCGCTCACTGTCTTAAATGAGGCTAAATGGATGGAAGGTTTTACATCCTCCATTATGGCTGTTATTAGACTACACATTTGCAAGTTCAGAAGCTCCTCCTAGACTTGTCATTCTGACCTCACCTGTTCTGATTTTCCCCAGTAAAAAAAAAAAAAAAAAAAAAGTCCCGCTAACACAAACAAGCACATGGACCCACTCATTCAGACTCCTAGGCCCCAGATTGGCTCACAAAAGGCCTGAAAAATATTCTTTATTAACTGTTTTTATACATTTTTTGGAATAAATCAATTCATTTGAACTGTGAGCACAGTTTAAGGTGCACATGACAGCTTGGGTATTTTGTTCAGAAGGGAGCGAAGCAAGATGAGAACTACAGCCCCCATCACCTCCACCTAAGCTGAGAAAATACAGACAACCAGGTCACAGAAATTCTGTCACAAGTTATTGGGCACCTAAGAGTGTGGGAAATCCTGCGGTGCAATATTATTCTCTGTAAATCTCAAACTGTGAATAACACAAGCCAAGCAATTTAAGCAGGAAGGTCATAGCAAAGTAAAGCAGGAAAATTGCCAGAAAAAAAAAATACAGGCTTTCTGAGAGACTGAAATAGACGAGAGATGAAGGGAGATGAAAAGTTGACGGGCTACCCAGGCAGGTCTACAAAAAGTAATGAATATCCCTTGGTGTGGAGCGATTTTGAGGAACTGTCATTCTGAATGAAGTGAGATAAAAATTATATTTCTCCCAGATAAAAAAAACTCAAACCATTACAAAAGTAGAAAGGACATATGTCTGCCTGATGCTGCCCTTAATCCAAGACAAGGCCTGACAGCATGCACCATCAAATGTCAGAGCCGCTGAAGCATCAAAACATAGTGATTATACAACACATGTGAGAGAAATAAAAATAGGCCATTCAATGGAAACACCACTATTTTGGAATATAATGTAATGTTAACTTTGCATTTTAAAAAAAACTCTATTAACTGTTAATAATGGCATTCCCAGTTCCATATCTTTCTTAAAAATGAAAAAGAAAATGTGATTAGCATGTAATAGTTTATTAGATTTCAGCCTTTGTATAACATGTACAATCTCAGTTACTAGCTGGAAAAAAAACGTTTTGGGCTTTTCAGTTTGTTATGCTACTAAACATAAAAAGAATGTGAATGATGATTGAAGGATGCCTTGTTATTATCCGATTGTTCTCAGACAGAAGTGCATATTTCCTATTTTTAAAATGGAAAAATTCACAGAAAGGTCTCCAGAAGAGTTTGCATGTGCATGGTTGTGCACCCTGCTTGTCTTTGTGTTGCCTTGTGATGGACTCACGTCGTGTCCAGGGTGTAACACACCCCTAACCCAAGGACCGCTGGAGATAGGCACCAAAACCAACTAACATATGCATAAGACTAAAATGATGGTGGAGTAACTATCAGCTGTCTGTCATAAATGTAAAAAAAAAATATGATTCAGAGGTTGTGTCCAGGGATTGTGGGAGTGTTTGTGTCTCCTTACCTCTCTGCAGGGTGTGACTGGCATGTGTGCCTCATCAAATTCATTAATGTTGCAGCATAAAAGATTCCCGAGGCTGACGCCAGATGGTTCAATTATCTAGAGTGGTAAATTCTGGTTGACACAGTTGGTTTTAAAAAAAGTGTTGCAATAGTTTTAGACAACATGCACAGCAATAAATAAAAAAAAAGTAATTGATATTCCTTATTGTCCTACAGTGTGTGGTGTGCAGGCACACGGCAATGAGGAGACACCGCACTCGAACTGATTTTACTCACAATCATTCCAAGGTCAGACGATAATCTCACAAAACCTCATGATGCAAAACGTGACTAAAGTCAAACAAAAAAATATATATAGATGCAAATGATGAGGAATTGGCAATAGTTTGTGGCCTAGTTTAAATAGAAACATAAATTAAAATCCTGACATTGGAACGAACAAAGCAGAAGCGGGGCTCTACTTGCTATACAAAAATATGGAGGTAAATTATTTTTGTTGTTTTTTTCAATGGGAAACGAGATTATACGATTTGCTTAGACTGATTTCTGTTTCTATGCCTTTGTGGACTGGGGTTAAGTGATTCAATTGGTATAGATACCTGCCAGCTCGCTTTCTGATTTCCTACACCTAACATTCAACAGGCAGTATGCTTGTTTTTCCTAGCAACACACCACAGTCAGGCCAAGACAATCGAACATGTTGTATACTTTGAATATGTGAATGGAGCAGTCCCGACGTCCTTCCGACCAGACCAGAGTGCTCTGAAAACAACAACACATGGAGGGAATATATGTATGGATTATCTGAAAAGCCATCCCGATAATCAAGGTGTGATGGACGGGGAGAATTGGGGCAAAGATCAGACTTAACATCTGGCCAAGTGAACCAGGCCTAGCAGGCCAAATTCTTGACTCTTTGCAAGCGCTTGATTGAGATGACTTATTTCCTAAAATAAGTAATACTCACCTTCCTTGTCCTCCTCTTAAGTTCCTGTCCTGAATGTTCCTTCCTTGAGTCATCATTCCACTCGATAACCTCTTTGTTCTGTCTGTGATTGCTGCCTAGTTCTAAGTCTCTCCCATTCATTAAGACAAAAAGTAACAATTGCAGCTCTGTTTTGACGTTACTAACATTACTAAAAGATAATTATCCGTCAATTTCAAACCAGACAAGTGTTCTATTACTTACTGTGATTTCCAGTCATTGGGTGAGCGCCCCCTCTGGGCAATGTACAATTTGATCTGGTAAAGAAATATGGCTATATACCATGGCTAATAAAGTTGGTGTCTGAGCTGAGATTCCTATTTGATGCTTACTTAAATCTAAACTATTTGGTTAGCATTCTGTCTTATTTATTCGCAATCGTTATGGCAAACTGTATATTAAGAATGATCTGTTCTGTGTATTCTCACATACTGACAGTACTGTGTGCTATTTCTTCATGAAATAGTGATTTAATCCGATTATATGACACCATATGATACTAGGTCAGGTCAAATGAACAGATATTAAATTCCTGCACCCCATGTTGCCATGGAGACGACCCTCTGTACACTGGATGACCAGACTTCATCCTGAAAAAATGTTTACTGATATGATATTGATATTAGTAACGTTGACTGAATCTATAAAAAGCTGTGTTAGTTGTTGGGAAGCAGGTCAGGAATCTCTCTCAGCCCTTTATTTTAAAATAAAAAATTTTTCCGATGACACCATCAAGACAATAATTTGAGATGAGCTTGAAAACTACATAATATACATGGTTAAAATATGGATTTAAATATTTTACACGTATTAAAAGATTCTCCCATTCATTTCCCCATGGCCGTTGAGCAGGCCCAACCCAGTTGCAAGTTTTAATCCACTGATATTAGTTGGTAACAATAGTACTCAGACATATCACAGATCTGGGAGAACTTTCTGAGAGTTTCCTTTCCTAAGTGACCCCAGCCATGTCTCTGGTTCAAGAACAGCTTGAATTTTAATTTGGTTATGCATTTCTTTTAAATATAGGGTTAGAAATGCAGAAATGTTAAGGGGACAAAACAAAATTTTTATTTGTGAAAATAAAAGAAGGAGATCTGTACTTTTCTCAAAAGGATTGTTAACCCTGCATTGTTTTATCTCCCATTTAGTGAACCCAATTTGTGTGTTGTACAACCTGGCATTCATTCAAAAGCTGACCATGTATAGGGCTGTTTACAATCAAGATCAAAGAAAAAACATATTTTATGAAGGCAGTTTAGTTAATTAAAAGGGCATGAGCATAGTTCAAGAACCTTAAATGTGTTATATATCCCTGAGGTGTGAGAAAAGTATAAAGCCATTCTTTCCATGTAGCCCAGCTCAAGGAGTTCTTTCAGGGTTTTTTCAGTTGTATGTCCAACAGTCATTGAGTGATTGGTCAGAAATGTCAAGAATGTGTGTTTAATGCTGAAAAGCCAAAATGCCACTCCTGCTTTGCCACCATAGGAAAACTTTCCAGAGTTCTCCACTTGATGTTCCAGTAAAGTATAAAATGTATTAACCAGAATTAACTTTGCTCTTGTTCTTGCAGGTTTGAGTAAACGAACACCTTTCTTGGTGCTTGTAGCATGTACAGGTCTTATGTTGCCCTAATCACCTATCAAAGGTTTGCTGCCCTCATTTTCAGTTTGACTTTCCCAACTAACCTATTCTTTTGAGAATTATTTTAATGAAGACCAGGGGCCGTATTCACAAAGAATCTAAGGGCTTAAAGTAGGTCCTAACTGCCGAATTTAGGAGTAACTCCTAAAAAATGTGGGCGTGTCACTCTTAAATTTAGGACTCCTAGTTTCTTAAGATAAAAGTAATTCACAACCTCTTTTAGGCCTAAAAGTAGCTCCTAAGTCTGGGAGTCCTTAAAAGAAGTCAAGAGGACTCCTAACTCCCTAAGACCTATTCAGAAAGACTCCCAAAATGGCTGCAGCCAGACGCAATGTGTTGGACACTCTGGATGATTCGGAACTAACCAAACGATACTGACTAAATCGTTTATTGCAGATGTGGTGCGGGATGCAATCACGTCTCCAACTAAACGTAACAACCCGATCAGTCCAGCAATTAAATGATTAGCAAAACTAAGACATTTAGCCACAGGGAAAATGCAACTTTGCAACGCGGACGACTTGGGTATATCACAACCATCTATCAGCCGATCAATCCACCAAACTCCTAAAGCGCTCTGTCGACCACACATTATCCAACAATTCATCTGTTTCCCATTAGACATCCAGCAACTGCATCGAATTAAAGCCAATTTCATGGCGATTGCAGGTATGCCGGGGGTGCACAAAGAAGAAAACATGCACGTCTTCCAATTTATGTAACATATGTAGGGATGCCTATATGACGGACATTGTCTACCTGTTGCAGCAGCATCATTGTTATAAGCGGCGATCTCGAGCCGACACTGGGACTGTAGAGAATACCATCTATTCTCACAGTCTTCTGCCATTCAAGACACCGCTGGATAAGATGCATATGTTTCTGCTAATTTCCACCCATGCCTCCCTTTTCTTCTTATTCGTAATCCCGGCTGCGAATCGGCCTTTGAGGACCATCCTCCTCTCCAGTACCAACTGTGCCAGTATTAATAATTGGTCCTGCGACCAGTTAGGTTTCCTTGTTCTTTTCTCGCCACTTATTTTCAGTTCATGAGGTGCTTTTCACAGTAGTGGGGGGTTCTATTTAAGATGTGGCTGATGTGCTCATTAGACAGCCTAATTGTTTACAGCCTACTTGCAGTCACTCCCTTAATATGATGCATCCATCCGTCCATTATCTATACCGCTTTCATCCAATTCAGGGTCGGGGTGGTGGCTGGAGCTTATCCCAGCTATCAGCAGGCGTTAGGCAGGGTAATATGATGCATTTCACGTTTTTTCGTTTTTAAACTTCACCCTCTCTGTAAGTAGGCTATTGTGTGTAAGTTGTATGAAGTGTGAGTCTCGTGGCCGACACATAGATGTCAACGTGCATTATTTCTGCTATTTGCGCTGTTCATAATTACACTTTTATCGACATTGAAGTTTTTAATTTCCTGGTTTCACACGTGTCATTCAACAACCAATCATACTGCTGTCCATTTATTTACTCATGCATAGGAAATTACGTTTCCATAGCAACGGGACGTCACTCTTAATTTAGTTTTAGGGATTTCTCCGAGGTAAAAGTAGCTCTTAGTGCGTTTGTGAATATGTTTTAGACTACAACTCCTACGTAAGACCTTTTAGCACGAATTAGGAGTAACGCCTAGCAGTGAGATAAGAGTCTTTGTGAATCCGGCCCCAGATCTATAACTTTGAATATCTTACAACTTTTAGGGCTGTTGGCCCTTAAACGGTTTCTATTGATCTACTTCCCCAACAAATACTTCTGACTACTAAACACAACCGACATTCCACCAGGGCTGCTTGTACCACAGTTTGAGAACTATGGAACTAGCTCATTAGTCCAGCTTACCAATTTATTCATTGAACACAAAATGCTTGTGGAAAATTAGAAATCTGAGTCAGAACAGTTTTCAGAAATATGCTACCAAGCTGCAAGCTCTGAGATCTCCAACCAATCAAACATGGGGGAGACACATCTATGAATTCTGGCTATCTTTTCTTTCCTCCCCATTCCTCTGTCCCCCTTTTTTTATCAGTTCAGTATCTTTTAGGCACTGTTAAATGAATTGAGCAGCCATAGATTTCGTCTTGTGTTGCACAAAACAAGGTGTCCTTCGCAGGAGAATACAGTCATGCTTCTCATTCCAAAGTCTTACAGCTTTTTCCTTGAATAAATCATCCACATCTATTGAATCCCTTTCATTCTCCTACACAGGCCCACCATTCAGAGTGAAAAGAAAAGAGTGTGAATTATTTCAAGCTGGAGAGTTACCTTGCATTGAGGGGAATTAAGGACCATTTGCCAATATTGTGGATCAACTATGCCGAGAAGAAAAGCAGCATTCTTGTGTTACCTGGCTGGGGAATAAAGCCACAATGGACTTCAAACAAGAAACCAGCGCACAATCTGCCGACTGATTTTTACCTGAGGGACCTTGGACTTTTTCACAACAGTTTCCAGCAATGACTAGCATAAAAGCGAGCGTCTGAATAGTTGTATTACCCTCTTGCCCTTTGTCAGGAAGAATGCAGGCCATTCATTGTGCGCCAGTGGGTGACCCCAGCCTCAAGATTTGTCAGTGCGGAGCTGCAAAGTAAATAGCTGCCTTTGGAGGCTGTTGTTTTTGCGTTGTTTAGCAAGGTTTATAATTCAGAAAGTTTTCTTGCAAATTGGGGAGCTAAGCTCCTTTGCATAACATTGTCTGATAAACACTGAATGACCCATAAAACAATGCAGAGAATCACATAATTACTCCACGCATCTTCTATAGAGCAAACCGAAAATGAGAGGTGGTGATACAAAATATCCAGCCTTTAAAATCAAATCACCCTTCAGAAGAAGCTTCAAAGTGAATATGCAGGTGTGATGTGTGCCGCACGAGTCGGCTGACTAACCCCGGCTGCTCTTCTAGGTGCCCACACTCCCCACCTGAGTGACACTCTCTTGAGCTCTGCTCCAGTTTCCAGGCCCTCTAACAGCGAGATAAGACTCTTATCACCGCCAGGAGTGAAGATTTGGCCTCAATCCAAGGGAACCAACGGAGCAGCAAAACCACTGTCTAGACACTTAAAGGGAACTAAAAGCGACAATGCTCTGTTTGACAGGAAACACTAAAGGGCTGTCGCTGAGGCACGGTGAGTCGCGGAGGCTGCAGTTCAGACAATGTCATTGTGCGAGAGCGCCTCTGCTGATCCCCTTTTCCCGGACTCCTTTTTTTCATCGCCAGCTAGCATGAAACCTCTGCGGTTCCAGAGGAGGGGATGCCGGAGAGATCTGATCAAGCACAGAGCCAATACCTGGTCTATGACACATACAGAGTTATATTAAGATACACACTTTTTTTCCTTCATTTTTCAGCAGTTAATGCTTGCTTGAATACCGAACACTTTTTGTATGTCAAAATGCAAATTACCCCAATTTGAGGTAATTACATTCACACAAATGATACAAATTAAAAGGTTTAGATTGGTGAGCCATTTTGTGTGAACATCAGAATCAGAATCGGTTTTATTGCCATTGTTTGAGAACAAGTTCACAAACTAGGAATTTTTTTCGGTACAGTTGTGCACATAAAACATTTAACATAAGTAAAAATAAAATAAAAAATAAAATAAAAAATAAAATAAAAAGAATGAGCCATAAGGCTAAAGTCTTTCAGATTGCATAAATCAGATTGCAGAGGTGAGATCTGCCTTGAAAACAAGGGCGGGAATTGAGAGATAGCAGCAGTGTGCAGACGGCCGGCCTGGAGCATGCAGGAACACGAGGCTCTGCGTGACATCTGACGCCTCTCTGAGCTGGAACTCACCTGGACGTTTCCCACTTTACTCTGGGTTTGGATGTGAAACAAAACCCAGGCGTGTGTTGGAGATCTAGAGGCAGATTATTTAAAATGGTGAGACAACACGCAGCAGTTCGGAGCGTAACACTGCCTTCAACTCAGCGACACCAGCAATGACCCTGTGGTTCTGATTCTTTCATTTCTGATCTCTATATTAACAGTATTAACTATTAGGAGCAATTTTCCATCACTTAAAAGAAATAAACATCAACAAGCACTCTTCTGGGTAAGAGATTGTGATCTGGTCTCAGTCTGCATGCTGCAAGACAAGCCTGCAACTCCACAGAAACCGAATGATAATGTAGAGAAACCATCAAAATGAAGGTGAGCTAAGCATGAAGAATTTTGATTTAGTCGATGAGCAACTTTTTGTTATCAATTTTTTTGTTTGTTTTGCGATAAGAAGGTAGCTGGGTGGATTTCCTGGCCACATGTGACCCCTGCTGGTCACTCAGCTGGATTTTTCTACTCCTTTTCACCCACCACATGAAGTGCTGTTGAAGTCAAACGCTTAGCAGAGCAATAAAGGGTGAAGATTCTCACTTAAAAACCTGAGGAAACGGTGCTGGAAACCCTCCCAAACAACATTTCATCCTGTAACACCTTAGTGTTGCAATTATATCAGCAATTAAAGTTGGAATGTGTTGTTAGTCTATTATGCTGCTATTAAAGCCATGACTTTACTGTAAAAGCATCTAATAATGATTTACAAAATCACTTTTAGATGCTTATTAGACGATTATTAGATTACATTTTGTAAATGTGTGACTATTTTTGTAAATGTGTGACTTTGCTACAATACAGATGTAGCTGATTAAAGTAGATTGAAGTGGAAAAGACAAGGTCGCCTGAGAATAGTAAAGCGTCCAAGTGGTTCAGTAGAAATGTTCATCACAGCCTTTTATTATCAAATAGCACCTTAACACACAGTTTAATTATGTTTATAAGGGATTGTTAACATCTCCGGCAATAGCCATACAATGATCACTGTGATATCCGCTTCAGCTGATGTGAAGGTGTCAGAATTAATACCCTCGTTAAAAAAGCAGGGATTTTAAGATAAATATTTGAGGGGATTAAAAAAAATCTATCTTTCTCTACCTTTAGCAAGCTACATATTCAGTAAAATTCAAGAAATGTTGCTGCTTCAATTTGAAGCATCTTTTAATTTAATTTCAAACGTCAGTTTTTCTTGAGTTTACACTTGCCGTCAGTCAGCGGAAATAAAGTTCAGTCGTCCCACCTGAATGTTTTTTTTTCGCATTTGCATCAGTTTGTTAAAGCTGTTGTTGTAAGACATGTTTCAAATGACTGAAAGGATGGTTTTATACAAAGGTATAAGTCAGCAAGAAACTGGTGTGAACAGAAGATGGAGACCGGTCTGGGAGCCTAGCTGTAACACTATAGGAGCTATAGCAATCCCCCACAAGATCTGGTTGTCTTCTACGTGTGACAACAATCTGCAGAATTCGCCATATGTCTTGAATAAGAAGTAGACTTGCAAGATGGATGCCTTTATTTCCTAAGAAAACATCCAGACCGTGCTAAAATCTCAAACTGAAATGGTATATTTATGAGAAAACCAGAGGTGTACGTTACCAGCACTGCATCTACATTGAAACAGGGTTGTGCCCATATCATGTTCTGTTACTTTTCCTCAGATGGAACTGGAGTTTTTGCCAAAGTGGATGAAATTCTGAATAGCAGACAGTTTCAACCCAAGACCTCCAAGCATCTGCTTGAAAATTGGAGATGAAAAGGGATATAATTGTTCAGTTTCAGTGGCAACAACACAGGCCCTCAGTTTGATGCTGCCACTACTGTGAACAATGGTATAAAAAGACCAGAGAGAAGGTAAAGTAGGAAGGTAAAGTATATCTGTGAAATGTCCTTCAATTTCTTTTTATAAAACTGGCAGAAACTTTTACATGTGTAAATGTGGTACAGTCTGAGTCCAGTCAGGCACAGTGGGTCTGTCAGTGTTTTACTTGTGAATCACGTTATGTTAAAAACATCAGATAAATTATTGATTTTACATACTTAACTTGGGAATGTTGCATCATTACTGAATAACAATAGGGTGTTTAAAA
This sequence comes from Apricaphanius iberus, assembly GCA_028564705.1. Lineage (NCBI taxonomy): Eukaryota > Metazoa > Chordata > Actinopteri > Cyprinodontiformes > Aphaniidae > Apricaphanius > Apricaphanius iberus. Next base: position 197,187 of record JAPXFQ010001011.1, on the reverse strand, counting down.
AATATATTTTCTGTTTCATAAGTTATGCTCAGTGGAAATTATCCTCCAATCAAAAAACTCTATTTAGATACAATAAAGTGAGAAAAAAATCCAGATGTCCATATAGTAAATCAAAGTTTTACAAGAGATTCCAGGCTATTTTAAATTGTTACAATTTCTTGTCAGTGTGACATCTATATGAACAGCTTTAGACTTTCTGAACAGGCTGACACATAGGAAATTCCAGACTGCTATCGCCATCTAGTGGATGAAGGTGCATAATTGTTGCACCCTAAATGTGTGAAGTGTTACTTTGGTTTTCCTTTAACACGTGTAGTTAAACTAGTGCGTGTCTTTCATCAATCTGCCAAATGAATAACTGCAGTTTTAAAAGCTGAAACAGTTCATCTTTGAAAGTTTCAGGAGTTCAGTTTCAGTTTTGGGTAGCAGTACATAATATTGTATTGGATTGTCCCGTGAATTTATAGGTCATTTTACCAAAACTTGGAGTTTCCTTTCCAGAACTTTCCTCGTATTTAAAAAAAAAAAAAACGTAAAAGTACTTATGGGTTGGTTCCCAAGAACTTTAGTTCAACTTACCAGGTACTTTCCCAGATCTTCCCAAATACTTTCCCCAATGTAAATAAATGTGCTGTATATAGCAGATTTTACAGCAAGAAAACACAAAGACAACTAAACCATTATTAAACACTAAAAGGTGAATAAATGATAGTGAAATATGAGGAATTAGTACATTTAAGAATATAATATATATATATATATATATATATATATATATATATATATATGTAGTTCAAGGAAAGGCACATTATGAATAAGAATTTATTCTGCTGCTTTCTAAAGGAGTGAAGACTCTTACTGTACTTTGGCTGAGCTTACAAAGTATTGCCACAGAATATAGAGGTTACGTTCCAAAAGTTACTTATTGTTCATTCTGGAACTTCACTGATTCTATGCTGGCACTTTCTGAAAGTACCTGGTAAGTTCCAGGCCAGTTACATCTAAGTTCACAGTATCTCAGGAAGTACCGGTTGTATTACTTATTGCTGTTGTGTAGTTGTCCCCAGTGACGTATTAAGTAATGTATACATCGAATTTAGAGCACTATCCAACAAGTACCGCTTCTTTCTTCGATCAGCGTTAAGGAACAGCATTATGTTTGAGGCTGTGCTGGACCGAATGTTTGAGATAAGAACAACTGTATGAGAGACATCACCGTTATTGGGACTGGGTGGGCTGCCACTGGTCTTGTGCAGGTAAATTTGAGGAGCTTATGTGAATTTTTGTAAATTGGTGCCATCAGTTTCAACATCTCTTTGTTAAACCTTGGGTTCAGTAAATGTGCATCCGTGCTCACTCTTGCAGCTAGTAGCTAAACATCTGTTAAGACTGAGAAGGCTTCTACTTACCTGTAGAAAACATTCAATGTTGCATTGCATCCATACACAGAAACAAACAGAAAAGTCAGGATTTACTGCTGAGAACAGGGGAGTCACCGTCAATCACAGAAGGGACCAAAAACTTGAAACATAATCGCGGGATGAAAAATGGTGAATAGTCTCCACCTCAACTTCAAGGACTAAAGTAGGGAAAGCGGGTGAAGTGGTGTTGCTCACAGCACTACTGACTAAGATGAAGGGAGCTGGAATTCAAACCAGCAACCAACTAGTTCCTGGATGAATCCTTTTTCTCCAGAGCAAAGATGAACACAGAATATTTTAGACTAAAAAGGGAATATATTACTCTAAAAGATAACCTGGCTGATCTTAAGATAGAATATTTGAACAAATATATTTCATCATCTCTGATCTTTATGCCTCTGGCACAGGAGCCTACCTATCATTTTTGAGTTCATTAATGGTTTGTTTTTGCGTTTTGAACTGCAGAAACAATACTTTGGGTTTGTGCACCAGGAAAACCTCTTTATCTTAATCACAGAATAGCTTCTCACACAGGTCCACCAAACATGTAGAGCATTTGAGCAGCTAGCAGGCAGGATTCGGGGATAATTTCAGGGAGGAAGGGGAAAAAAACTGTGGGACCCACATGTCATATGCTGCAATTTTATAGGTTCTAAATGGATGTTTGCAGGTGCTCTCTCCAAGTCAGTAACAAATGGATATCATTCATAAGTTCCACATGTCTAGTATCTAGTCTTAAAATCATTGCATTGGCTCCCTGTACGTTTTAGGATCAATTTTAAGGTTCTTTAAATGGTTTTTGAGTGTCTTACTGGTCTTGAGCCTTCGTGCCTTTCAGGATAGCTTTTATAGTATGAACGTTCACGGTCTCCTTGTCATCCAGGACACAAACGCCCGGAGAGGCGTCTTTCCAGTATTACTGCCCTCACCTCTGGAACAGGCTGTCGGAGGACCATAGGGCTGCAGAGAATGTTCATGATGAGCAGGCTCAAGACTCACCTTTTTAGCACAGTTTTTAACTGATTATAGTCTTAGTTCAATTCCTCTTCATATTGTATATGATTACAATTTTGTCAGTGTTTTACAATTTAATTTTATATTTATCATACATATTTTCCACTGTTATTCTGAAGCAGTGGCCAGCTGCGGCTGCTGGAGTGCTCTCCAGGTAGTGCTTGGGTGGAAGTGGGGGGGGGGTCTCAGCCTTCCCTCCTTTGGGCGCCCTGGCTTGGTGCCTCAGCTGCTGCTGTCAATGCAGACAGCTCCTCTAAAGCGTCTCCTGACCTGGTTCCTCTGTACTCAGCCCAATGGCCTTTTTTTTTTCTTTGTGTTTCTCTGTGCATACATGGGAGTTGGGTTGGAGGAAGGGGGGTATAATTAAGATCATACTTTTAATTCTGTGGCAGGGGGTTGGGAATATGGTTTACGTGGGGTCATTAATGTATAAAGCACTTTGAGATACAATTTTGTATGAAAATAATCTTTATAAAGTTTGAGTTGATTTGGTTAGTAAACAGTTACCTCTGGATTCTGTTCTTGGCAAACAAGGACAGAAAGGGATTTGCGTCGCTTTTGCTACAAGGCAAATTCTTCTGCACGGACATCTTGAAGTAATCTAAGAAGTTATAAAATACCATCACTGCCAGCTGTTTATTTGGGGTTGGTCAGCACTATTCTGTGATATCACTTCACACAAACACAGCCAGGCCAATCAATTGTCCAATTTTACTACAATGACTTTACTTGAAAGTGTTCACTTGAAAAGACTTGATATTTTATCCGATATCTAAAATTTTAAAGACCTTATTTCAAAATCATTTCACTCACCCCGTATCAACGGACACTGTCTAGCTACTTTTATGTGGCTGAGGTGCAATACAGCCAATCAAATAAGATTTGAATCATGGGAAACTTGCCATCTGCAGTAGAAGATCAACTATAAGACTTGTTACAATCAAAGTGGACCACCGACAGTGATTCAGTGGGTAGAGTAGTTGTCTTGCAACTGGAAGGGTATGGGCTGAATTCCATCCTCCCACTGTTACACGTTGATGTTCCCCTAAACAAGACGCTTGGCTACCAATCTGCGTATTGGTGAATAAATGTGTGTGTGTGTTAGTGACTGAATGTGAGGTGAATGCGGCCCTGGTGTAAAGCACTTTAGTCAGTATGACTAGAAAAGTGCTGTATACATTCAACATTTAGCGGTGTATCAAAAAACTATGATACAAATTTGTATAGGTTTTGCGTCAAATTTTTATCTGGGAAGGCTCAAATGTTCTAAGAAAACATGTCCAATTGTGAGAAAATAAGAAATTTTGGTGTGAATTATAAAGCTTCTACAGAGCCACTCTCTAAAAGAGAATCTTATACTGTGCGCATTGAATTTGAAGTTTTTCCACTGGTGAGCAAATAAAAAGAAGAAAGACAGTAAGGAGGGGAGACAAGATAAGAAACCACTTGAGTCTTTCGTGTTGCAAAATGCAGGAGCAGATGGCAGCAGAGGCGAGTAATAAGGCGACAAAAACGCCCAGAGACACGAATCCACCTCTCAAAATGTTTTTCCATTTTTCAAAATCAGAACTACCTTTGGTAGCAGGCAATCTCAGTGGGCAGAAGGAATCCTGAGGCCACCCAGATCCCACTCCAAACACTTAACAGAGACACTTCCTCTTAAATCACCTGCTATCTTAATCGGACAGCCAAACTCGATTACAAGGCAGAAAAATTGCTTTCGTTGCCACCAGCAGTTGTTGGAAAATTATCTTAATTGTGTCGTGATTATGCCTCAAAGCACCGGTGCAAGCTCCTTTTAAACACAGGAGCACTTTGGAAGTGTTGAAAATGCACCTCTGTCAGCTCTCTGGAGGAGACGAGAAGAGAGGAGAATAGATTCATCTGCACTCAATTCAGACAAAAATGACAACAAATACTAAAAGGAGAAGTTTAAAAACAAAGGCTGCTTGCTAGATTAAGAAAAGTCAGCGTGAGTAAAATGAAAACTTATTTCACATGTGGCATTAATAACAGAAACTTAAGTGTAAACTAACTGACCACTTTATTAGGCACACCTGTCCAACTGCTCGTTAATGCAAATTTCTAATCAGTCAATCACTTGGCGGCAACTCAATGCATGTAGGCATGCAGAAATGGTGAAGAGGATCTGCTGCAGATTAAACTGAATGGGGAAGAAATGTGATTTAAGTAACTTTGAATGTGACATTGTTGTTAGCATTCCAGAAACTGCTGATCTACTGGTTTCACACATAACCATCTCTAGGACTTAAGGAGAATGGGGCGAAAAAGGAAAAATATCCAATGAGTGGTAGTTCTGTGGGCAAAAATGCCATGTTGATGCCAGAGGAGAATGGCCAGACCGGTTCGAATTGATGGAAAGGCAACAGAAATTCAGATAACCAAGGTACGCAGAAGAACATCTCTGAATGCACAACACGTTGAACCTTGAGGCAGATGGGCTACAGCAGCAGAAGACCACACCGGGTGCCACACCTGTCGGCTAAGAACAGGAAACTGAGGCCACAACTCGCACAGGCTCACCAAAATTAGACAATAGAAGATTGAAAAATTTTTTTGCCTAGTTTGAGGAGTCTCAATTTCTGCTGCGACTTTCGGATGGTATGGTCAGAATTCGGCATCAACATGAAGGCATGGATCGGTCCTGCCTTATCAACAGTTCAGGCTGGTGTTGGAGGTGTAATAGTGTGGGGGGGACATTCACTGGCCTCCACAGTCACCAGATCGCAATCCAATAGAACACCTTTTGGCTGTGGTGGAAAAGGAAGATGTTTTATGCCATGATGTCAATATGAACCAAAATCTCTGAGGAATGTTTCCAGTACCTTTACTAATCTATGCCACGAAAATTAAGGCAGTTCTGAAGGCAAAACGGGGTCCAAACAGGAACTAGTGTAGCTAACAAATTGGCTAGTGAGTATTTTATAGCAAATGTATAGGAGAGGCCAAAAATAGATTTTCAAAAACCATATTCAATTTAAATAAAATAAAAACATTTGTCCCGACAGATAATCGGTGTCACCAACAAATCTGACGAGGCCTCTGAATGAAGACCGTTGCTGTACGACAGTCTCGACGGTCATGACTTTCTAACAGCTCGATCGAGGCAGCAGACGATATTCCACGGTAACAATTCCTGGACGACATAACGAGCGCTGCTAACCCACCTCATTTGCTTTTGACCCTCTTTTTTAAATCTCTGACCGTACAGTTAGGGAGGGGCAGAGAAATGTTAATGGAGATCGCCTTTTCTTCTTCCATGGGAGAGCTGGTTTGAACTCTCTGCTCCTAAGTTAAACTCTGCCGCAATGAGAGAGGAAGTACATGCTTTTAAAAAAATTGACAGCACACGTTATTGGGAAGGTATTACATTAGGTGTAATGACACGAATTACATATATCCCTTTCCACATTTGGCGTTTCCGGCAGGATCCATGCAATACTGGTAATAAGTCCATGGATTTGAAATTGGTGGCACCCTGCGCGGAAGCACGAGGACAAGCTTGTGATAAGAGGGGGAGAGATCAGACAGTGTGGAGCTCCTGTCCCTGTGGCTCAGATAGATCATGTGCCCCGGCTGCTTGGCCACTGGGATATACCTTTGGTTGACTGGTTAGCGAGCATTACTCTCACCCGGGACTCATGGGATCAAATCCCGCCCGGGCCCTCGTTGTGTATATTGTGACTAACAGCAGCCAGATCATTTTATTTAGCTAGATTATCAATAGTTAAATGTTGAGGAGCAGAGGCAGGGCTCCACATACAAAAAAAAAAAAAAGTTATCTAGAATTTGTTTCTTTTAAAGGGCACTTAGGACATCATGGAAAGGTACGTGCCCGAACCCCAAGCCACAGAGATTTCTCCAATTTGTGACCCAGTTTCAGAAATCATTTAGTCAGTCGATTTAGTCGATGAAATATCTTTGCTGCTACAGCTGGTATCATCTCTGTATAGACAGGGCCTGAAACATGCAGAACAATGCGTCTTGAGAAGAAGGTTGGGATTCACTGATCTAGTGCGTTTCCCCACACTTTTCTCTGTGAGAACCCCCTTATCTGCATCCAAAAGAAACCAGGACCCCTCCCCCAAAGATTTTTTTTTTACTCTGTAGAACACTGCTGCACGTCTGTTTAAGCAATCAGAAACAAAACCTTCCATATGTAATGTGATGTATCAAACACGATGCAACTACTAAGATTGCAACTACGTTTCCCTCCATGCATAGGGAAACCAGAATATCCTTCCTGAACCGACTTGAATATATACATTTTTTTATCCATTCCCTATAAGCAGATGTACCCACATCCAACAAAAGTCTCTTAAAGCAACTTATTCAATCACCTTATACGTTTTTGCTGGTCAATCATAGAAGGTCCTTGTTTGTGACAAACTAGGGCTCCGAAGATATCACTTTCTAAATAGATACAGATAACTACTGGTAAGAGTACCAACGTCGATACTTCAACCACACACACACAAAAAACAAAGGTATTAGACAGGTTTTATATTCTTTTCTGCTTGTAAAAAAAAATTTGTGAAGAGGATTTTTTTTTAAAAGATCACAAAACTAAAATTTCAAGTGAAAATAAACATTTTCTAGGAAATTATTGCAGAGTTTTTTCATTTTAAGTGTCGGTTAATGCATGTTAACTAACGCATGCGAGTACATTAGAACGCTATTGGCCCCGAACCAGATGGCTCAGTGGTAGAGTAGTTGGATTGCAATCAGAGGGTCGTAGGTTTGATTCCAGCTTCCTCCAGTCACATGTCGATGTGCCCCTGGGCAAGGCACTTAACCCCCCCCTCCAAAAAAAAATTCTACATCGTCCTACTGAGCCATGTTGGTGTATGAATGTGAATGGGTGAATGTGGCTTCAATGTTAGGCGCTTTGAGTGGTCAGTATGACTAGAAAAGCGCTATATAAATTCAGTCCATTTACCATTTATGATACAATGCAGCTTCTACAGCAATCGTCCCCCCCCCAAATAAAGAGACTCGAGATGCAATACATGTTTTCCATTTTTTTTAATTGGCTTTTGGGACAGTTTTTTTCCAGTGTCGCCCATAACCGTTCACTTCATGGTATTTGCATAATCTTTCGATACTAGGAGGATATAAACCAAAGGTAGACTGATGCTAGAATGTACTCAGCAGCTAGAGCGCTAAACATACACACCAAGTAAGAATTCTATAAAATGACCGGGAGAAAAGGGGTTTTGAAAGAATGAGAACCATACTTTGCAGTTGTCTACTGAAAGCAATTCACCGCTACCTGGTTTGTATCTTTCTAGTTGTAAGGCTGAAATAAAAAATAAAAATTAAAAGAACAAAACGGGGGGAGGTGGGAGCGCATTGCTATTGAACAGAGCAATCTGAATAGCAACTGGAAGACAAAGGGACTGGACACTGACCCGTTACAGAGGGCGAATAAGACAGGACGTCACTAACGTTGGCACATGATGGTCGTCTTCTGTAGAGCGGCTTTACTTTGTAATGTAACGAATCTATTCAACGGTTAGTGTGAGGTTTGATGCAGCTGGAGCTCTAGCCTAGTGTTGTACAAAGTTTTTAAGTGTGGCATGATCTCCGAGCATCTGGCAGTTTGAGTTGGTGCCACTCTGTAGTAGCTAAAAAGCGAGCCATCGACCCACCCCCTCCCCTCCCCCGCAATCACAGCTCACCAACTCATAAGGCTACAAGGTGGGAGCCAAAGTTTGATCATTCGCAGAGCAGCACGGGTACGACGAGCACATGGAAAGACATGATTGGACAACCACTATATAGTGTGCTTGGAAACCAATGACTACATAGTTTTTCACTCAGCTACATGGATGAAGCAGGAAGGGGGTGGGAACCTTCAAATCCTGATTTTAAAGTTTGAGTAGCACTAATTCACCCCCCCCCCCACCCCTTCCTGCAAAGGCAACTAAGATCAGGGCAGCTTACATAAAAAGTAGTGATGTCTGGTCACCACAATTTGGTATTACCGTTCAAAACGCAATGAGTTGTCTGGTCTAAACGTTTAAAAACACAAGTCTGCTGCAGACTCGGCTGCGTGACAGGCTCGACACAGTTGAGTGGACGCGGGTGCGAAGCTCGATGAATTACAGTATCGGAAGGCTCCTGTTTCGGACTGGCGACCCTGGAGGGGAGACCATGGTGCAGACGAGATTCTGAGAACGAAAAGAGTTTGAGGGTCAGCGGTCAGTCCAGGTCCAGAGGCGGGAAGGTTGGGAGGATGCAGATGGGTCAAGGTCTTGACTGGTTATGTTTAGGCCAATCTGTAGCAGCGTGGTGGCTTAAAATCGCTTGGGTCCCCAGGGTGAAGCCTTGGCTTGGACTGGAGCTCCAAAGCTTGGGAAGTCTTCTGAGCTGCTCATGTCGGGGGCCTAAAATAAAAAAAAAGAGCAAACAGTGGGAGGGGGGGGTTCAGAAGAGTAGCTGCGAGAGACCCGCACTTCAGAGTCAGCATGTTGGCGAGGCTCACCTTCTCATTGGTGGCGGCCCAGGGAGCCTCCCTCACCACGAAACCTTTGGACTGGTTACGTTGCTCATCCGGCGCTGCAACGTTGCCACTAGGTGGCCTCATGTAAGCCATCTTCGCCTCGTTTTCCACAACATCAGACAGCTGAAAATCAGGAGAGAGAGGAAAAAAAAAAACTTCAGTAAAATTCTTTATTTGATAAAGGAAAGGGGAGATGCAAGAAGAAGCGTACATATTCCTCTTCCAGGTTCAGGAGATGATCGATTGCTTCATCCACATGTTCAGGGCGACCGATGACCATCACAAGGTTTGGGTCTGCAGCTCCACTCTGTGGGAACCTGAGATCAATCTGGAAAAAAAAAAAAAAAAAAATGACACATTTTAACTCAAATTGTAAATATTTCTGCCATTTTGAGAAAAAAAATATGGACAATTTAGATATTTTGGCATTTGCATTAAACACTGCTTTGCTATGAAACCCTCAAATAGAAACCTACACATATTTGCATTCACCTAATTGGTAACCAGTAGCCACCAGTATAATTTAATTTCCAAATAAATAAAACATTAGTCACCCTTGGTGAAACTACTACTGTTCAGTAGAACCATATTGTAGGTAGTCCTAGGCAAAATTACACTTCATCCCATTTTCCTGTTCATGAGGATTAAATATTTTCAAATGGCAAGGAGAAAAAAAACCTGTACTAACACACTCCTTAGGTTTCTGTAGTTTAAAGTGATGTCAGCCCTTCCACCTCGTTTTACAACCATGTTTAAAGTGTGCATTTCTTTGGAGTTTAAATTCATGTCAAATCCCAGAAAAAAAAACAAGTTTAAAGATATATATTTTGTTTCATACGTAATTTTCAATAACAGAAACTGAAAAAAAATTTGGAAAAAAAAAATGGCAAAAATACAATTTGGCATGAAACATTTTTTTTGTTTTATTTTTAATCCATATCATCCAGACCTAAACTTAAATTTTTCTAAAAATGGCATAATTAATGTCTGATGACATGTCCAAGTAAATCAAAAATAATCCTCTGATATTTTCAAATAGTTCCACGAAATGTGAATCACGGTAATAGTTGTTATATATGGAGATTTTTTGATCATTTTGTCTTGTATTTTAGCTGTAAGAAGGGTGAACAATGTTAAACAATTAAATAGCTTTTTGAAATTCTGAATCAATTTATAGACATTTTATGAGGAAAACGTTCAGAAGGGCTTTCTAAGGCCCAGTAATTATGATCGATTTTGTAAACGTATCACTATCAAATTGGCACGTTTCACATTGCAACTAATTAACTGGTAATTATAGCTCACATTTTATACAGTTAATTCCACAGACTTTCACAATTACGGTCTACAAAAAATAAATGCAAATCTGGACTTAAATTTACTTTCAGATTCAGCTAAAAACAGATCACAACACATCTTTAAAAAAAAAGAAAAAAAAGCCTTATTGCCGATTTGTGTTCAGTAGAATTTGTAAATGGAAAAAGACAACAGAAACATTTCTGCTAAATGGAATAGCAATGAATGTGCATGAAATCAAATATTAGTGTCAGTCATTTTTCACCTTAAAATCTTTGAGATTTTCTCTAAATCTGGGAACTGAAATCAAGTTATGCCAGCTGTTTAATGAATGAGACGCAAAGAAGTGTTTATGAGCTAAAGGCTCTATAAACATAACTTATTGTAATTAACAGTACACTCCTGTAAGACAGAAGTTAAACCAGACTAAATTAGTCAGGTTAGCCTGACTTCTAGTCGACTTTTCTTCAGATGCTTTGATTCATGTCCAGGTTTAGATAACACCATGCTGATCAAGACAGGGGAGAAGCTCACCTTAAACTCATCCATGATCTTGCGGATGCCTTTGCCCCGAGCTCCTATAATGCGGGCGTGAACCCTGCTGTCCAGGGTGATCTCCTCAGAGATCATCTCTTCCAGCTCGTCCACGATGGCCTGGATGGCATCTCGAGCAGCTATGGCATTCTGCTCATACCCTGTGATGGTGATCTGATCCTGGGAAAGACCAAAAGAAAACCCATCAGTCAAACACCTTCATTGTTAGATTTTAGAAACGTGTTAAGAATCAACTTCAGCGTCGGTTTGAGTTGTTCTTTTGGTAAAACCGATTTGGACTGCTGTAAAGTTACTCTAGGTGCAATAAGACTGCTGGCTGTGCTTTACCTGGTTTTCGTCGTTCTTCTCTGGGAACTGGATGTTCACATCATGCTCTGTGCGGATGCTTGTGATGATGGCGCCCTTGCGGCCAATGATTTTTGGGTGATACTTTGGATCCACAGTGATGGTCAGCTTGAAGCTCTTTAGTGCCTGCAGGTTCAGAAACGACCCGTTGAAATTTTCTCATGCAGCTGCAGTTGTTGCCGCACTTCATACTTTAGAGAGTTCATTTCAGACCTCTGTGCTGATCTGTGAGAAATGCGAGCTTAACTCTTTAGGCGCCAACGTTTTTTTTTTATATAAAAACATTCAATTTTGATGTCACTAGTTCAAAAGGCTATTTAATAGGGTTATAGTTAAAAGTATATTGTACATGAGAACTGTCTCCAGTATGATCTAAAGTTTGTGATGGGAGCGTAATTTGCATAATATGATGTCATGAGGCATTGGCAATATTAGATTGGATGACTTTTATAAATTTTTATCTTTTTTTACATAGTTTAAAACGTACGAATTTTTCAAATATTTTTGTTCATGCATTTTCTACTTGTATAGTTTTTGGCTTTTTTTCCAAGAAAAAGTGGCCACTTCCTTTTATGTCCCTATATAAAACAAAGAAAATTAATTGGGCTCAGAATTTCACAGATCCATCCCCAAAATGACCAACAGGCTCAAATTTTCTGATCCACTGGTGATGCTACCGTTCCTCACCTGTTAAGCAAACATCGCCATAATAATGGGGATTTACAGCGGGACAGTAAACTGTACTGCTGTTTACTAGCTTATTAGCAGTCAGTTTTCTCTCCAGATTTTTACATTCCTGCTACTACTGTCACAATTAACGTTATGATGTTACAGATGTCCTCCATCTCCTGATGTAAAGCAGTGATTAAATTAGTGGTTATATCTGCAGCTGTGGCTCGTTAAAGTCAGCAATGTTGCTGGTCGCAATATTAAGACTTTGGCGCCTGAAGAGGTTTGTAAGAAAAATGTTTGGATTTTTCATGCTAGAAGATGTCTAAGTGCAGCGTTAAGAAAAATCATTCCAGTTCTGTGTTGCATCTCGTGAAAAGGAGAAACGCTTGAAATGGAAGGGAATACGAACCCGATCCTCCTGCTCCGCCTGCAGCTCCTTGACGCGGTCCAAGAGGCCTTCTTTGGCGCGATCAAGGTGAGAGGCCAAGCCGGTGATGGCAATTTTATCAGACTGCTGGTCAGGAGGAGGCACTTGAATGTTTACCTGGAAACATGAGGCGGTTCAGAAGCAAAACTACGATAAAACCACACGCACCATATAACCCGCTTTATGACGCAGCCTACCTCAAATTCATCCATCATCTTCCGAATTCCACTTCCTTTTTGGCCAATAATGTACCGATGAAGCTCAAAAGGCACTTCCACCTCGATGGTGACAGGAACCAAGGCCTGGAGAAAGAACCCGTTTAGTCGTAAAACAACCAACTCAATATGAACCGAGCCTTTGGGGGGTGGGGGGGGTTCAGCTCCAACCTTCAGTGCCTCCACGGCCGCCTCGCAGCGCTCCTTACGACCAGAAAGGAAAATCACATCACACTTCTTGGGAGCGTTGGGATCGACTGGTTCCTTCACTTCACCATTAGCCTCTCCGTTTTCCTGAACAGGAGCCTCAGCAGGAGGCGCTGCTAAAATGAAGCAGACAACGAGAGCCGTGAAGTTTCACAGTTTTATTATTCACTGTAGTCGGACGCGGTACATAACGCAGGCCTGATTTTACCTTGTGGGTCCTCACGTTCTGGAAACTTGATCTGCACGTTGTGATCTCTTGTGATCTGCTGAATCCTCGAGCCCTTGGGGCCCATGATGGAACGGTGGAACTTCTGAGGAATCACACACTCCATGGACACCTGAGCGTCCTGGATGAATACATTTCAAAAGAAAAAAAAAAAAAAAAAGCTTCATTAAAAACAATCTTTGACGGATAACACATTTTTCTTTTTTAAAGTTAATTGGTTATAGTTACCAAGTCCTCAACAATTTCCTGCATGCGCTTCTTTGCTGCCTCCACACATTCTTTAGCTCCTTTCAGGGTGACCTTATCGCTCTGAGAAGCTGTACGAGGGAAGCTCACCATGACGCCTCCATACTCATCGGCGAGGTCCCTGAGGACTTGACCCCGGCGGGCCACAAAGTAGCGATGGTGCTTGGGGTCCACGCTCATCGTGTCTTCAACAATGTTGTCCTGAAATCACAAACTTTACACTTTAGAAACCTTAAAAATTAAAAAAAAAAAAAAAAAAGATTTTTTACATTATCTCATTATGTTACGGATCAGGAATGAGCTGCATAAAGATTTTTTTTATTTTTTAGAAAAGATGTTTCAGTGAAGTGATAAAAGTTTATCGTTACATGATTCTAAAAGGCATGGGGCTTTTTGATCGTTTAGGTTTTATGCCAGTCGTTTTGGACTTTCAGGCCATTTTAGCCATGTTAAATTAGAAATTCTCTTAAATCTGTTGGATTTTCAAAACTTGATGTAAACCAATTTAACCCCCTAGGGGCTGGGGATTTTTCTATAAAATATTCCATTTTGATATCACTAGTTCAAAATGTTGTAGCTTTAATATGGTTATAGATAAAGGTACAGTGTAAATTAGAAAAATCTTCAGTATGATCCAAAGTTTGTGACACGAGCAAAATCATACATCTAATTTGCAAATTATGACGTCATCAGGCGTTGGCACTATTGGATTGCATGACTTTCACAATGTTTTGCTTTTTTACATTGTTTAAAACTTTTTCATCGATAATTTTATTTTTTTTATTTAGATTTTTCTAATCATGTATTTTCTACATCTATAAGTTTCATTTTTTGGCTTTTTTTCAAGAACAGGTGGATATATCTGTTTATGTCCTTTCTTATGTTGCTCCGTTACTCACTTATAGGCTACTTATTCACTTTATAAAATCAACAGAAAGAAAATACTGGGCACAGAATTTTACAGATCCGTCCCAAAAATAACTAACAGGATCATCAAATTGTCTGATCCACTGGTGATTCTACTCTTCCTCATCTGTCAAGAGAACCTCGCCAAAATCATCATCCTCACTTGCAGTGGGACAGAGAACTTTACTGCTGTTTACTCACTTATAAGCGTTTTTTTTTTCTCTCATGTCTTCGATCGCATCTACTATCATTTCCACTGATTTCTACATCCCTCCCACCTCGGTCACAATTAGCGTTGTGATGACCACCTTGCTACCCGAACACATACCTTTCTCTCACCGGGAGAACACGAGGCAGAGCTGGAATGTTGCTGCTTTTGGAGAGTCATGGCGAAACACTGGCTGTTGCTGCAGGACATTTTAGTTTCGCTTTCTCCCGGGACAACTGAACAGCTCAGAGGTAAATATTTCTCTTCAGACTCTGAATAAGCCAATACTTCACGGCGGGGAACTCCGACATCTCGGCCTCATAAGTTTTATCTTTCTAAAACTCGCTTTCTCTATACTGTGACCGCAGTAGCTGCACCTCGTGTCCCCCACTGGCGGCGCTGACTTAAAGGCCGATTTACTCTAAAAGTTCCCATGGTAACACACCCAAAAAGGTGTCCAAGATTAAAGGTACACATGTATGCCATCTCCTGGTGTAAAGTAGTAATTAAGTTAGTGGCCCCATCTCCAGCTGTGGTTCGTTAAAGTCAGCAATGTTGCTTGTTGCAATATTGCGACTACGGCGCCTAGAGGGTTAAATGTAATTTTATAGAATAAATTAATTTATTCTAAAGTGATTGACGTTTTTTTGCCTTGAAAGGGTCAGTCAAACTATTTATATAGCAACAATCACAATAAAGAGATGTACAGCTGATGAGTTGTAATCCACATATCTGTTAAGCAGCCAAATGGAGGCTTAACCACACCTGCAGATAGCTTTGCTAATTGCCTAACAGCTTTTTTGTACTAGGTCTACTATGGAGAAACAGGTAAAAAGTTCAATAACTACTTGAAAATTACCTAATTTAAAAGGAATTTTTGCTACATTTTCTTGTAAATCCATGTAACTAAAGTCTATTAATCAGACATGAAAACAGGTCAGGGTTAAAAAAGATTAGGATACAACATTGGAAGAAAATTATGAACGCTATTTAAAGGATAAATCTGGTGTACTTTGAGTAAAAAAGAAGAATTAGAGGCCTGGATAAATGTATATTAAAATATCAATACTCTGGGTGAGCGACAGAGAAAAAGACCATCGATTATCAAGTGCCGATTTTACTTTGGGTCTTTGAAAGCTTTATAAAAATTGTAAGTTAAGTTATAAGCCCCTATTTCAGAAAGATCTTAGATCATAAACTGCTTTTCATTTTGGTATAATTAAAGTGAACCGGCTGTTTAACACCAAATGTTTGACGATGAATTTTTCCCAGCAGCCCATTGCTGTCAGACTCTTCTTTAATTCGTACCAAACTCTTGATGAGCTCCTCCAACTCCTTCTGGGCTGTCCGCACCGCCTCCTCAGTCCCGACCACAGTGATTAGTTCTTGGTCTTTGTCCTCAGACGTGGGGAAGATGATTCTGGCTCCGGTGCTGTCACGGACCTTCCGGATGTTTCCGCCACCTTTTCCGATGAGAAACTTGTGATATTCTGGCTTTGCATGCAGCTCAGCAGTGAAGCTCTTTGTTTGCTGTACAAAGAAAATGAAAATGTAAAAGTTGACATTTCAAAGTTATATTGTGCTGCTTTTTTTTGCTTCTCAGAATAAAGGTTTATACCTGTAAACCTCTGTGGTTAAAAAAGGAAGTTAATTGGATCCATTATCTTTAAGAATTGCCCCCTTACTGCACCTCAGACAGCTTTACAAAGACAAAACAGTACAAACCTTTTCCTCAGCTAAAGCAAGCAGTTGCTGCTTCGCTTTCTCCACCTCCTCCACAGGGCCTCTGATGGTAACTTTATCAATCCCAGAGCCCTCTGTGGGAAAGTGGATATGCACGCCGCCACACTCCTCCATAATCGAGCGCACCAAACGGCCCTTTGAACCAATCAGGGAGTTGTGCAACTTTGAGGGGATGGACACGTCCAGCTCTGTGATGTTGGCCTGAACGCAGAGAGGGAATGATTAAACTGACGAGTTCCAGAGAACATCGTAATAATGCTTTGGCGAGGAATAATGGGTGCTCACCAGTTCTTTCTGAATAGCCAAAATGCGGATTCTTGCAGCTTCGCAGTTTGCCTTCTTCCCTGTGATGACAATCATCTCAGAGTTGCTGTTTTCTGCAGGCAGGTCGATTTTGGTGTTTGTTTCCTCTCGGATCTAAGACATTTATAGGAAGAAAAAAACAAAAGTTACGATTAAAGGAGTCTCACCGGTAAAAAAGCAATCCTGATAACGACAGGCAGCACCTTCTTGATGTTTGATCCTCCTTTTCCAATTATATTTCTATGAAACTGCTTGAAGATGGGAACGGACAGAGAGTAGCTGTTCTCCACCTAAACCAGCAGAAAAAAAAAAAAAATCACAAGTTCATTTCAACTATCGCGCCTTAAAAATCAACACTGCATTGGTAGGAGTACGGAATGAATAAACAGTTTACCATCTCAGCTACGATCTTCAGCATGAACTTGGAGCATTTTTCCACCTCATTCCGAGGCCCTCGAAGTTGAACAATGTCGCTTTTCTGCGCTGGGTCAGGGAAGTTGATGATGACCTGGAACAAACGCCACAGAGCCGTTTAGAGACAGTCAACGCGTTCAGCAGAGATCGCCGCATGCAAACCAACATTAACTGTTCCGACTGACCTCTGGGAATTTGTCCCGCACTTCCTTTATCTTCTCCCCTTTTTGACCGATGATGGCTCTGTGAAAACGCTGTTCGATGATCAAGTCCTTTGTACGCTCGTTCTCCTGGAAGCCCGACAAGTTATTGAGCGACTAACGGCAGTGCGGTAAACACATGCAGCCTCAGGCGTGTACTGACCATGCGTGACGCCAGCTCCAGCAGCTCCTTCTTGGCTTCCTGCACACCTTGGGGATCCCCTTCTATACGGATCAGGTTGCTCTTCTCGTTGTCAGGGGGGATGCGGACAGTCACCTTGTGCAGCTCTTTGATGCGGTTGACTACAAGGTAAATCGGAAACAAGGTCTGGTTTTTGACTTCAGAGAGCGCCTCGTGCAGCTTCAGGATTTGATGGGGGCACACTTACTGTTGACGCCTCCCTTTCCAATAAGGTGGCGGTGGAATTTGGGATCAACAGTGATCTCGGTGTAGTCCATTCGACTTACCTATTAAAGCCAAAACATGTTTGAGATTTGTGTGTATTCGATGTGTGGAGATGCACCAAACCAACAGACTGGTCAAAATTGGATGGTTTTCAACTTGCCCGCCGCGATTGATCACTGAATGCACCATTTCTAAACTCGACTAAATCTCTTTGTACGGAATAAGTTACAGAGAGATAAAACTAACATTTCTAAAAGTTAATTTATTGGTCTAGAAATCCAAATTGAACGGGTTAGCACCAGAGTACATTACAGATGTGTTATCGTACAAACCATCAAGAAAAAAAATCAGGTCCCATCTATCTAAATCTATATCTAAAAAAAAAACCCCACCTATTTAGACTTTATGAATAACAGATAATTTTACTTTTTATTCTTGTAAATTACTGTTCTTGCTTTTAATCAATCGCTAAATATTTTCCTTAAATGATTCTTGTGTTTTATTCATTTTTAATTTTCATATGTTTACATAAATTATCTTATGCTTCAATTACTATACATTTTCTTTTAGTGATTCAGTTTTAATTTTCATACTTTTATCATGCATTTGGTTTCTTTACCACTGAATCATGTAAAGCATCTTGAACTGCCTTGTGTTGAAAGTGTGCTATATATAAAGTTGCCCTGCCTAAAATGTTAAGTATCAGTGAGGTGTTTAAAAGTAGTCAGGGAAAGCAGGTAGGAGAAGCCAGGTAAAAAGAAACGTTACAACCTTCCATTCAGACAGAGAGAGAACAAGATTGAGCAACTAACAGGAAGGCTTAGTGGAGCAGACAGGCCACAGTACACTGATGTCCACAACCACCATACTGCCAGAGTAACTGAAGCCTTCTGGCGCTCTAAGATTCTAAACTATAGAGCTCTGCCCCTCCCCCTCTTATTGGCTCAATACCGTTTATCAGCTGGCTCAATGTTTAGGGTTTTTGCTAATAGAAATATTCCCAGCTTAGATTATATTAGAATCCTTTTCTGACATTTCAGCAGCAATAATTTTCTTTAGTTACACATTTGTGAAGCTTTCTCAGATCCATAGTGAATGAAGATCATCATTAGGGCTTGGCGATATGGCTGCAAATCAATATCACGATATATTGAGCAGTTTACCTTGATAACAGTAAATAGACGACAACTAACCCCTCCAATATTCAGAGTCCCATAGTAGCCTCATTTGCATGGAATTTGTAGCAGAGAAGCATTTTATTTTAACAGTTTTTGCTGATTTTTTTTTTAAGCATAGCTAGGAGTGCAACTATTTTACCTTTTGAATGAGTTTTGAGTGTCACCAGTTTTTGCATATGATCAGCCTTATAATACAGGCGGTAGGTCAGTGTAACATCTCCAATTAACAGCTTCAAGCAGCCTTTAAATTCAGGGTTCTCTTCCCACTCCTTTCTGCATTTCTTTGATTCTCGTTTAACTCAGACTGTTGATGTCTGTCACAGAGAGAGCTGACAGACAACACAGACGAGGTGAAGTGACTGAGGCTGTCAGTGAAATCGGTAATTTATTTAGTGTGCAGTCGTTAATTTTAGCCAAAAAATGGTTTGCATTTACATCCAAGTGCTATAGGGTGTAGTCGGTGGTGGCATTGATCTCGCACGTTTTGTTAGCATTCTGGCCTCAGTGGGATCAGATCTGCTCTGAGCAGGTTCTGGACTGCAGCACTGGTGCTCGGTAAGAACATTAATGTGCTTCATGTTAGAGTCTCCAAAGCTTTCCAACAACATAAAATGTAACTAGAATTGTTGCTAATCAGATTTTTGAACAAGGGTTGCAAGTGGAGAGACAAGCAGCTAGGTTATGTATGTGTACTTTTTATGTGTCAGTAGTTGACCTTTAATCAATCATAGCATCAAAAAAAAAAATAATTATAACTTAGTCTGTTTCTCTGTTTCTTTAGTCTTGTTCTCGCTGTAATCACAAGACACGTAAACAGCTTCATGTAGACATAACAAAGATTATGATTCTGCAGAGTTTTGTGATTTTTACTTGTTAAGGTGTGAAAAATACCGAATCAACGGCACAATAACTGTAGGCAGTTTGCTAAGAATATTAATAAAAGCTAAAAATCTGTCTAGTTTACTGTTCCGCCTTTTCTGTTACAATGCCACAGATAACTTTTCAGCATTCAAAAGTAATCAATAAACCTCTGGATGCATTTTTATTACAATTGTTAGAAATACTAAATGCATGTGTTCAGGTGAAGTTACCTGAACTGAAATGGTCACTAAACAAGTGAAATCCATTTAGAGACTGGGTTTTATTCGTCCCTCATTTTATAGCAGAAATCTTTTGAAATGCGATAAAAGGTGGCGTCTAACCTGACCTCATTAGTTTGTGCACTCAGGGGCACACGAGTCAACCATTTTTGAGAAGCCGAGTAGCTTGTTTACTGGGTTTTTTTCCTGCCAGTATGAGGGCATCTCCAGGGCAGATTTGGAGGGGGAAAGATTTTTTACATAATTTTGCTGTTAGAACATATGCAGTTTTCTTGCATGTAACAGAGAAGCTCAAGAACCAGTTTGCCAGGGTTTGGTTTCCCGAGCAAAAGAAACTAGAATACTCACCAAATCTGTAACAATGGATTCAATCTGACTGTGCACCACTTGCACGTCTTTGGTTGGGCCTTCCAAGATGATTTTATCTTCTCCTTCAGTAAACTCAATGTGGACCTTTTAAAAGCAACAAAAAATGTAATTAGGATCAATAACAGTCAAACCTCAAATTTGATTTAGTATAGAAATTCCTCACCTTGGGCATTTGTTGGGTGATCTTAGCCAAGTTCTGTCCCTTTTTACCAATAATGAAACGATGAAGCCAAGAAGGAGCCGACACCGAGGAAACAGTGTAACTGTTTGCCTGAAAATGGAAACAAACATGGATTTCTACCAACTCTAACCCCCTCCTGGTACCATTCCGCCTTGGGTGTCAAAAAAGCCTCTTTACCTTGGCGTAGACTTCTGTGAGGGCCTGCCCCAGTCGGTCAGGCTCCCCACGAAGGATGACGGTTTCTGAGCTGGTGTCAGTAGGTGGGATCTCAACAGAGACTCCAGTTTTATCCAGGATCTCCTGCAAGGTGTTTCCCTTGGGGCCAACTACATATTTGTGCTGAGACTTCTTCACCTCCACCGCAATCGTGGTCGTATTCCTCTTCTGCAGAAGATACCAGACTAGCTGTAGGAAACGTTCCGACAGCAAGCAAAGGAACGGTGCATTTCCCAGTAAAAATCAGAAGACATCATAGATTCTTCCCCTACCTTCTCCTCAGAAATCTTCTTGATCATAGCCACAGCAAGGGCCACCTGCTCCTTTTCCCCAGTGATGACGATCTCCGTTTTATTCACGCTGGGAGGGGGGACATTAATGCGAGCACCAGTTTCCTGCATCATCTCTCCGACTAGCTTGTTGTAGGCGCCGGTAATAAAGGGATGGTACACCTTATCAATGTTCACCCTCTCCACAGCACGCTTGTCCTTAGAGCACAAGTAAAAAACAAAACAAAACAGAAATTAAAACCGAATATATGAAAATTCTTACATTGTAGTGGGTGAGAAACAAAGGATTTCAGATACCATGGAAGAAATCTATTGTTATACCGATAGCCAAAGTAAGATTCCCTGATACAGAAAAGGATCTTAGCACTGTGGCTAAAACTTGTATTGCTACAGAGCATATTAGCTGATGCTAGCAAGTAGCTATTAGCTAAGCTACAGCTAAACCATGTCTAGGAGAAATGAAGAAAGAAGCAGCTGGATCTGAGCTAAAGCCGCACCTTCTACTCTCAAATCTCCAGTGAGGAACTTTCGGGTTCCCTGTGAGTCAAGTAGACATTCTCATTGGAAACAAGAGGATCACCGTTTGGTGCACATTAGCTCGTTTCTCTGAGCCAACCGGAACTGAATTGTTGCGCTGCAGTAACTAAAAAGACCCAAGAGATGACAGCCACCCTGTATTCCTAATCATTTTTGTTATTTATTTAAACATCTTTACACTTATAAGAGTAACAATTTATTGTAAATAAATTGTTTCAATTTGACCATTAATACCCAATGTGATACATTACACAAGAATAATGGAAATTGCATCAATTTGATGTCTCTTGAAATAAGATTTACTGTAAAAACTTTAATGCATAAAACCAATGATCGTAACATAGACTAAAAATTGCATAGGTCTGTGTACCGAATCAAAACCCTAGAAATCAAGTCGTGACACCACTGATGTAGAACATTAGATGAACATGTTCTTTTAAAATTGAGCCGGTCTGGCCTCTATTCAGGTGAGCTCACTAGGCTGAGAATTCGGGTATATGGACCAGTCCCTACAACATGCATTAAGCCTCCAGCCGTTACCTGCTCGGCAGAGATCAACAGGATCTCATGCTTTGCCTTTTCCAGACCCTCCTTCGTACCAGAGATCTTGATCTGGTTGCTGGGGTCTTCAGGTCGTGGGATCTGGATTTTGGTGGCAGTCTTGAGCTCCAGCTCCTGAAGCTTATCCCCATTTTTGCCAATGACAAAACGATGGTGTTCCTTTGGGATAGCAACAGTTGCTGAAGCCTGTCATTAGAAAAAAAATAAAATAAAAATACAGATTTCAGCCTTCATCTTTCTCACATGGACAGCACATGCTTGAGAATAGAAATGACAAAATCTCATACTTGAGTCTGCAGTCGGGACACAATCTCCTTACGGGCCTTCATCACAGCATCCAGCTTTCCAGAAACCATGATGGAGAGACCCTGGTCTTTAGCTAAGGAGAGTTCCAGGTGGGCTCCAGTCTTGTGCATGATGTCCACACAGACCTTCGCTTGGTCTCCTTCCCCAAACTGGTTAATGTCCTTGTACTTGCGCTCTTCCAGCGGCACATGGAAAACCTGAATCAAATTTAAAAGAGAGAAACACCTTACTGCTATTGCACCGAATTCATGAAAGGGCAATGCATAAATGCAGATCGCGTTAGAATTTGTGTAAATGGGTGAGAATGCTGCAACTATGCAAAAACAGCGAAGCAAAAATAAACGTCTGTAGTTAGACAGAAGGTGACAGGACCAGGAAAACACATAAAGTGTTTAGGGTCTCATTCACTCGTTTGTCGATACGTTTGCTGTGGTCTCCAGTATGAATGAATGCCTCGTACGCCGTTTTACATGTAGTAATCGCCCTCTTGCTCCCGTTTTAGGGGATGGCAGCGATGGATTGGGTCGGGAACACATCAGGACCATTAGTCTAATTCATCATTATTCACAATTTGCAAATGTCTCCTCTGATTGGCAAACAGCAAAGCGACCCTTACGCTGCCTTCAAACATAACTAACTTCCCTGATGGTGTTCCAAGACAAATTCCAACAGTTTTTCCCCTCAGCCCCTCTTTCTAATGGTAAAAAAACAAAAACAAACGCAAAGCTGATGTCAAGAAATAAATAGGTCAATCTTTACCAAGTCTCACGATTCCATTACAACCATTAACGTCAACGATTTGACATCTACATGCATCACGATCATTTCATTTGGGTTTGTTTTCAATAGCTATGTTTTAACAATAAATGTTTCCAATAATAAATGTCAGACATTTGTTTTCTTAATTCATCAAAGACTAAACGTTTCACACACAGTTCAATAAATTAGACGGTAGATTTGCAAGTGTTGTACATGTTTAATCAAACCTGCAGATTTCCTATATAGAGACAGAAATGAGGATGAGTCAGCTACACGCTTCATTCACTATGTATGACACAGCGCCACCACAGGTGAGGCGTAACATTGCACTGCCCCACACTTCACTCCACCTTGCTCCGCAGACACCAAGTAAACTTATAATGGTGTATAAATTCATTGATTTTGACCATGATCTTTTTAAGTCTTTTAGAAAACAAATATATAGAACAGATAAGCTGAAGCATTAATTTTACCGTCACAATTTTTAGTGTCAATTTTACTTGTTATGAACGGTAAGGGATTTCCTGACCGCACAACTCTGCTCTCTCAGGATAAGACAAGGATAGACCAGACCATTAATACCAATATTCCCCGTTACGTAAAAGGGAGTGGCTTTTTAATCGATTCGCTCCTCTTGCTGTCAGTTTTCTTTCTGTGGATAATGCAGCCAATGGGGTTTGGAGGTCTTCACCTACAGCACACATGTGCAGCTCAAGAGTGACTGATCACAATTCACAAGAAAACACGCACTACACGAGTTCGCAATCGAGGAGACATTGAAAATAGTACTGGTATACCTGGGTGATAACTGAGGACTTGAGAGGGCGAATCTTGGATGTCCAGGCATTGGCAGTTTCCTGCGTCCCCTCAGGTGTAGCCGCTTTCTCAGGGAGAGGGGGGAAGGCATCCTTGTAGGTGGGAAGGTCTTCCTCCTCTTCCCCAGCACTGGGGCCTCCAGCAGCTGGAGGGCAGAAAAAAAAAAAAAAAAAAAGTGATGAAACCATTCCACCAAAAAAAAAAAAAAAATTTTTTTTTAAATTAAAGAAAACAAATGGTCAGCAGAAATGCTTATACTCACCACCACTTTGCTCTGGCAGAAGCCCACTGCGGTGCTCAATGAAGCTTTCCTGCGTAAGTACAGCGACTGAGCTCATGGTTAAGATCCCACGTCAAACACAGAGTCCGAGTGTGCCACTGAAAACGAAGCTGGCGTTAGTTTATTACACTTATAACCAAAACGCAGCCAACAAACAGAGCATCAGGTTGAAACGCCTGCAATTGGAAAAAATGAAAAAATAAATAAAAATCCAATTCCTTACAAAAAAGCAAGCAGCTAAATAACTGTATTTAGGTAACTACAACGCTTTGGGTGCGATATGACGATTTAAGACAGTGATGCGATCTAAACGTCTGCCGATCTGTCATTTTTTAGAGATTGTTTTAACCCGATTCACAGCTCTGCTGCTGTATTTCTGCCCCTGTGTGCGGAAAAAAAAGCCTCCCCTCTCTCCCTGCTCTAAGCAAATCACCCCCCACCCCCCTTCACGCGTGTACAACCTGTAAACAATCATGGCGTTGCCGTGACAGAGCGTAAATGAGGATTTTGTTCCAAAGAGAAAGTCCTCGTCCATTGTATGGAACTGTTTTTTTTTTTGCTTTTTTTACCAGACGACAAAGAGCAAACAAACGTCATTTTCCAAGTTTGGACGGAGAGCATCAAGGCAAGTGATCGCAACACCATAAACTTGTTAAATCACTTTAAGAGAAAACATTACAAACAACACAGTGAGAACCAGATGGCTGCTAAAGCTATAAAGTCGACTGCAGCAGCGGTGGCTGGTGCTTCTTCTTAGTTCAGCAAACACTAGAAAACAAAATTATCTAACTCAGTCGGCTACGACACAGACGGCAAACTATGCGCGCTACCATTTGCGCAGCTGCCCTTTTTTTCCCCAAACACCGCCATAACACGCAAGTACGCTGAATGCGCAGAGTTGCAGGGAATATTAAGAATATGTTTGGATGGGCTGAATAATAATTACAACTGCTTACACTACAGCCGACCTTCGTTTGTATTAAGCAGCTTTATGGTTATAACATCAGGATTCTGCGAAAAACATTTGAACCAGTTAAAGCTGCATTTAGCCCGTGGTATGAGGATTATTGATTGTCATATTATAGATTGCACAATACATCTTGCACTATATTTGCAGCTGCATGTTAGTCTTATTTTAAAAGTTTAAATTTTATTCTATTTGCTCAATATAATGTTTTTAAACAAAAGTAAATTCATCTTTGCTTTCCGTTTTATTAGACAAGTCAAGATTATTTATGATTTTGATGAATTTTTCAATTAAGTTACTTGAAATATGAAAATACCCACACATATATATACACATTTAATTCAGAACTTTCAGTGCATTTCTATCATCTCTGGTGTGAGATTGCCATATACGTATTTTAGCCCTGTGCTGGTTATCCCCAATTGGAATGAATTTATTTAATGTTTCTTTTCTTTTTAGTGTGATTTGAGTTTTGTTGGTCATTTTAAAAAATTGTGATAAAATCTAAATCGAGATAATATACTTGAATAATCGTGATAATCTATTTTTGCCATATCACCCCTACTATGATAAAATTATGCATATAATTTGGCATAATTTTAGGTGTAGCCAACATATTACAATGAACTGAATTTTTATAGCTCACTTGGTGCCAGAATTCAGTGGAACACAGTCGTATTAAAACATTGACTTAATTACACGTAAATCAGTCAGAAAACATTTAAGGTGAAGAAATAAACAGCACTCTGACAAAAAGAAAGTCACATGTGCAAACTCATCATAAGTGAACTTTAACTTTTCTTTTATCTAATCTTCTATCACAGAAACCCCATGGTTCAAAGATTACCATCACCTTCGTTACATTAGCAATGTCAGCTATAGAGAGCCATTTTTGTCTCACTTCAATTCCAAGAATCATAGTACGGTGAAGGTTAAGCGGATTTCACTCGATGACCCCTCTCCATGTCCACAAAGCAAGGGATTAAAGTCCACCAACAGACATGTCTTAGATCTTTGAGCCAAAAGCTAATTTCCAAGAGAGGAACTTTTAAAATCCTCTCACCTATACCTAGCAGTCATGTTGTAAGTTCTGAAAACCCTTACGGGGGAAGAAAGTTTCTAGCCAGGGGAACGGAAAATGTGGCCAATGAAGAAAAGAATATGAAATGTATTAGGATGGATTTTTCTCCCAAAAAAAAAAAAGCATTAAAAAAAAAACGTTCTCATATCAAAAGTCTAACACTGTATGGAGACCTCTGATACACCTGCCACAAACTGACAATATATGAGTTCCATCAGGGTTCTAATAACCATAATAATGTCATGCTCTAATGTAGTCAAATCTTCCCACCATAAGAATTTGTCATCCCATGGTAATAACGATAACTCTCCCCCCCAAAACGTTGCCAAATGAGGCTCCAGCTCCATTAGCTGGAACAGGTTTGATTACAATTAGTCTGACATTGGCCATAACTCTGTTATATAAAGAGTTGGTAAAAAAAAAAAAAAAAAAGTGATTGCGAATAATGAAAAAATTTGTTCCACCACCTCAATCACCGACACAAACTAAAGTGTGAGAGCCAGATAGTAACAGCGTCAACTTCAGCCAAAGCCTCTGGGAAGAAAACTCATCCACTCCACACAACTGGATTGACCAGATCTATCACCTCCGGTTCTGCAAAGACATTTCTTGTCAATAGATTACAAGATTGAAGCCATGTGAATGATTGTAATGCTTGTCTCGTATACTGGGGTTTATACCCATTCTGGTATGAATTTTTCATATACAGCAATAACTGAATAGCCTAGACAACGTCCGGGACGTCGCAGTGGGAACGTGTTTCAGAGGAGGCACACAGGGCACTCAAGTTTCAACCAAGAATGGCTGCTGGTGGGAGCATTCACACTGAAGCACTAAATAGCTGCTTTCAGACACAAGTTCTAAGAAATGCCTTCTTAAAACTATCGGCTTAGAATTTTGTTTTTATAGCTACCCTTCCCAGAGGAACCTTTTCAGAGTCCATTTGTACAGGAGTCAGGGACCTTTATAGAGACCAATGCGACAAAACCACCTGTTTTTAAAATTTACTTTTTTCTAGTTTAATTTTTTTCTAATTTCAGTTCTTTTTTTTTAGGCTGGGGCATTAAGAATTGGAAATCCGGAAATTGGTGTCAATTATGAGTTCAAACACCTATGTCATACAAGTTCCCTAAGGAACCATGTTTAGACGGTGCCTTAAGAGAAGGAGCTAAAATGGTTCTAGGAACTGAGGGCTGTGGTCCATAGTTCTTAAAAACTGGGTGGTTCCTAAAAGGTAACAGGAACCAGAGAAGGTTCCTACAGTCCGAAAGAGATTGTGGCTGACCCAGAGGAACTTATTCCATGAACAGGAGCCAAAGTCTGTTGTTAAGAAGTTATTTGGCTTTAAAGGGTTAGACGTGGACCAAACATCCTTTGCAAATGCTGTTGGGAAAGAGCGATAGCTGGCAGTGGAAACACTAGCAACCTGTTTCACCAACAATAGCCGAAAAGAGATCTTAGGGTTACGAAAATGTCTTAATCTGCAGGTCGCAGGTTAAATACTTGCTAATATGCATATAAAATGCTGTACAAAAGTTACCATTTGAAATGTTTGAGGTCAATTTAAATTTCACAATGCATAACCACCAATATGTTACTTTAAAAGTTGCATAATCTTGACCTGTGACATAAGGTGGGGGAGTCATGTTGCTGTGCGCCGCTTTCTCAGTTTCTAGTTATCAGATCCTGCGAAGAGCCAGTGTGTTCATTAGCTTTGGAATGGGATATTTTTTTAATAGAATGAGTAAATTACTCTGTTTGTTGTAGAAACACTAGCCTGTCGGGACATGGAGCCCATTTCCATGGACCCCCCCCCCCCAAAAAAAAGCCAGCATTTTTCTTATCTGACTGCCTGTATTTTATGCAGCTAAACTAAACTGCCATCCACTTCTGCTTTGGCTATGGAAAACCTTTGAAATTCATGATGCTCACTTCAGACCAGAGGATTAACATACCAGCGATTTGACAGAGTTTATACCAAAGCAAAGATAATAGACTCTAACCAGCCAGCGTGCTGCGGGACCTCTGTCCACAGCTGCTTCTAACTGCTGCAGCCGGCTGGGAGACACGACCGGTCGGATCAAGCACAAGCTCAGCTTTACGCAGACGGGATCTCTGGTTTGTTCATCCTTTTGTCTAGCATCTGCCATTTACCAGCTTTGTTGAAAGACTGTAATCAAATATTAGAATCGAGGTGATATGTGGGTTGTAAAAGAAACAGTAAAACTAGCTTGTAGGACAGAGGCTGACCGTTAGCGTCGCCTAGCATTGATTTGACTTTTATGCTTCCCCTGCTCTCCTCCTCATATCTCTCTCTGTTATCTGGGGCAGGCAGCAGGCTCATAGCTGTATGGTTGTGGTCCATCATGTGTAGCTGGAAATGTTTAACATTTAATCTGTGTCAAATTCGGCAGTGAAGTCCATAGTTTTTCTATTGATTGAGCTCAGAGGACTCACAAAAACTATTTTAAAAGCGAAAATAATGTATATATATATATATATATATATATATATATATATATATATATATATTAGTACATTTGTATTTAGAAACTGTTCCAATTATATTTATCTAAATTATGGTTTAAGGGGGGGCTCTAACCTGCAACCTGCACTTTAAGGTGAGATCAGCACCATCCACATTCACAGTCCATTTAAGACCCTTTTCTTAAAAAGGGACAGCATACGAGTGAAAAAAAAAACGGGTGGGTCGCGATAAACACAACCAGATTAATTTGATCAAATACTGTGTAACCTAACTAAAAAATTTCAGTATCAATAATTTGTGCAATGTTTTGGTTTACAAAAAACAAACAGTTTGATTCCTTTCCTAGCGTTGTTGAATGATAACTGGGATTAACGCCGCTGATTATGCTTCATAACGATATTCTATTTTGACTGCAATCATTCCAATACTTGTCAGGAGAATTTACCTTGAAAAAAACAACACTACTGTCTCTAAAGCTAACCTAGAGCAATTGTTGTGTTTTTTAGAGATAGAAGTATTAACGCAGGTAAAAAAAAAATTAAAAAAAAGTCTCGTAAAACAGATTTTTTTGAAAGAGGAAAAGTTTCCCACACCGCCCAGCCCAGTGTGTAAACTTACCAGCTAAATGGTCAGTTACCAGATAATCCGTCCTGTAAAATGCAAGTTCCCGTCAGCCTGCCAGCTTTTACCTGTTTAAAAACACAACAAGGAGGGGTTGAGTGAAGAGTTCCAAAACAAAAATCCCAACGTACAATTTAAGCTGTTGGAGTATTTCATTCACACCCAAATAGATTTGCTATAAACATGCCAGCTAAAGAAACATTAATGATAAATCAGACTGATTCTTTTCCCTAAGAAAAAAAAAAAAAGGCAAAGTTTCAGCTTTTCGGTTATGACTCTACCAGACTGGCATCATTTAGACTTTCACATGAAAAGCGGTATGCACCGTGCTCATCACTGGGATGGGATTTGGGAAAAGGAGGGGACAAAACTGGATGGAAGGCTTGCTGGTCAGTGGCACCACCAGGGTGGAAGGAGCTGCAGGAGCAATGGCCACCCCAAAATCATTTCCTCCACTCTGGCAAGACAGTATGCATTTTTTATATATATATATATATATATATATATATATAAATAAACTTATGAAAGAGGATGTTATTAGGTTCAAGTGTAACTTATGCACACAGTCCTTCTGTTAAGGTCAAGTCAAAGAAAACTTCCACATTTTCTAATATATGACCCATCTATCCGATCATTCTTTTTGTGTACATGATTCATTCTGATTGGACCACGGAGGCATTTCAGAAGTGTTGTGAATTATGGCACAGGTTAAGATATTTTAACTTCAGCTTCAGATGGCTGTGTGTGCGCCGTGCTCTGCGGTCGCACAACATAC
Source organism: Apricaphanius iberus (assembly GCA_028564705.1). Classification (NCBI taxonomy): domain Eukaryota; kingdom Metazoa; phylum Chordata; class Actinopteri; order Cyprinodontiformes; family Aphaniidae; genus Apricaphanius; species Apricaphanius iberus. The sequence continues at coordinate 167,332 of JAPXFQ010001011.1, read as the reverse complement.
CAACACGAGTGGACTTGGTTGCAGCGTGCAGCTGAGCTTACCCAGTGAGAACTTTCACAAGTCTGCTGTCCCTCAAGACGGCTCATTTACATAGAAGTCCAACCCTTTTAGTCGGCGGTAATTGCTGGGTCAGGATTGACATCTTGAAGGGTTTTTTTCGTCATTTAAACACCAGGGAAAGGAAAAACCTCAGCACTCATGAATGCAGCATATAATTGGGCATTCTACAAATTGTGGATCTGGTTTCATCTTTATACAAATTACTGGCCAAAAAAAAGAAGATTTTTTTTGTGCACATCAGGATCAATTTAAGAATTCACAATAGCTAATACACTTTGAAAAATGTATCCAGTGTTGTTACACAATAATGGATTGGATCAATTTGTCTATTACAGTACCTTAAGAGTTACACATAGAGGCAAATAGAAAAAAGTTGTTGGTAAGGGAGCCCATGCTTTGCTGGCCTTAGTAACATCTGGTGTCCATTTTTTTTTCAAACGCCTTCAGCTGAAAAACTTTTTTTCATTTTCCGTACAGTTAATCTAAACACCGTATCAATAGCTTAAGAATGTTTCAGCAATATCAGCAAAACCGAAAATCTTAGCCACATTACAACGTTTTTTTATATAAACTGAGGACTAGATCACCTCATCACAGTGTAAATTTTTTAAACAGACATTTTTACACTCAGGGATTTGGCATCTGAAAGGTTTTGTATTACGTTTCGAAATCTACTCAACTGTTTTGTGGTACAGCTGTAATTTAGCTAACACAATTTGCATTTTGATCAATCGTAAAATACAGTACAGTGTTGCCAGAGGGGGGGTAAAAAATAAAAGAGCCATGACAAAATAATGTAACAGGCATTAGATATGTTAAATAACTACAGCTAATAATAAGTCAACGTCTAGCTGCTCTGCGGTCCAGGTTACCTTGCATTAATATCTCCTACAGCCTGCAAACCTCCGAGCCTTGATAACATTATAGTCTAAATCCCAGCTTATAGACTTAAGAAGGCAGCTAACAGGATATCATGTTAACTAGCTGACAGCTGCCAACGACACTTTACAGCACAATTAATGCTAGGTCCCTTCGTTTCGGCTAACCTTGCCTAGCTGATAAAACATATGGTCAGCCTGACAAAAACTACGAATATCAAACAATTACACAGCAATTACGTTAGATTTGCGGGTCAGCGAGTAGAGGTGTCACGGACACAAGGACAAACACAGAAAGGTTGATTATTAGCCCAGAAACCAGAGCTCGTTAGCAAACTTGCTAAAAACTTTAACTGCGGCGTGTGACACGTAGCCCTTCGGCTAATGGGTAGCCTCAAGTTAGCATGCCCCACTCTCACTTGGAAAACACAACTTAAGTCAGGCTGCTTTGCGTTTGGTGACACTGAATTATCAGCTAAACAAAAGCCGAAAACTTCACAATCAATTCCGACCGCACGTTTAGACCGCGGCCGTGTCGTTTCGTAACGTTTGTCCCAACACTAGCACACTCAAAAGTACAAATCCAACTATAGCCTAGCTAGCGAGCTAACTCCTAGCTTCCATTACGTTCCACTAGCGAGCTAAGTCCACGTAGGCACACAGCTGAGAAGGGTTGAAATGACACGGAGTCAGGCCGGAACATAGTGTTATATACAGAGCTTACCATCAAACTGGCCAAAAGATAAGTACAGCGGCGTTTTGTACGTGATCAGTACAAATCACGAATGACAGGAATACGGAGGTATTGACCTAAAGCGAAGGCAGTACTTACTTGTTTTATGTGTTTGTCTGCCCTGAAGGTGCAGGAGCTGATCTGAAATTCCACTGGCGAGAAGGTGGGAGTGAAGCCTGACGGATATATAGAGGTCCCCGCCACCAATCATGTCCTCCAACGTCACGTCCAAGAGTCCGGTTACAACGAAGTTCTTTTTTATTCCGCCTCAGTTACTGACCCCTTGATAAATCCAGAACTTCGGCTACTTGGCAATTATTCCAAAACTTGGATTATTGTTGTCATTTCCTGGAAGTTAAGCGCCAGAGTGGCAACATTGGTATTAGAAACATCAGTAACATTACCTGGAAAAGAATAAAGGAAATATATTTAGGGAATAATATTTTCCATTTGTTAAGTTGTGCATGATATTGACTGTAAATGCAAATAAAGGAATTGAAGCTGCAGTTTCCTGCAGGAGAAAGAAAGCTCCAAACGTTTTACGCTTTGGATTCTTCAGTTGTATAAGTCTTTCTGTCTGTGTAAGTGTAAAGCCTTAAATGTATTCTATAGGACTGAGTCTATGCATTTTTTTCAAATGTATGTATCTTTTGATTTAAAAATAATTTTCAAATAAATGTCAGCCTTCTCCTTTTTACTACAGCAGCTAACTTTAAAGGTTGACGCTCTTCTGTCATAGACATCCAGCTTCACCCTAATTACAGTCTCATTGTCACCATTCAACTCATTGTATCAGATTGTGACTATGAGTAATTAATAACTTATTACATAAAATCAGGGATAAACATATTCTTGTTAGTTATTTGGAGTCCAGTCAAGTGTTCTGAAGTTTTTTTTTTTAAACAGAATGCTGGAAGATTGTTAGAAACTTTGCATATACACTTATTGGCACGCAATATGTAAAAAATATTTAAATGAAATCGTATTTTATAGCAGTAACATAAAACCCTTACAAATAGATATTTAAAATGTCCAACCTCTTATTTGAGTACGTTTGTTTGGGAAAAATAAAACATAATAAAACATGGTAAGAATTATTTTTACAAAATCCCTGGAGGTACAAACATTATTTGTACAACCCCCTTTTTTTGCCAATCGGATATTGCTTTTCTTTTCTTTTATAACAAGAAGCCTTTGCACCTTGTACAGTCTCTTTAAACCGCCCAGAGTCCTATAGGTTCTACATCTGGTATTATAAAGAATTAATGGAGATTATTGCACAAAAGAAGCCCATACCAACAACCCTCCACCACTGGGTTTGACAGTTGGTGTGAGGTGAGTAGGATCCAATAATGCTGTAAGAAATTCAAGAAACACATACTTTTCCAACTTTCTCTCAGACCATAAAAAATAATCCTCAAATTCTTTTCTCAACAATCAATAATATTTTTAACTACACCTCAAATTCAATTCAGATAACCCCCTTCAGCCCACTTCAGAGGGAAGGTAGACACCATCAGATGTAATATTTTATCCTCCCAACGTAAGATGGTTTTAGACAAATCTGAGAGTGTGTGTCTACCTCAGGAAACACTGGACAGTTTTGTCCTGGTCAAAGGTGAGAGTCTTGATAAGGTTTTCTCCTCAGTGAGGCCCACCACATGTGCTCTGGACCCTATTCCCACAAGGTTTTTTAAACAATTGTATGGATCCTTTAGAGATGAGATTTTAAACCTGATGAATTGCTCGCTTCGGACAGGAGTCTTTCCTGCCGTTTTTAAACGGGCGGTGGTGAGGCCCCTGTTGAAGATAAGCAATTTAGATTTTAATCATTTAAACAACTACTGACCGGTATCCAACTTACCATTGTTAAGCAAAATTTTAGAAAAACTTGTTTTAACTCAACTTAATGATTTTATCAACACTCATAATGTCCTAGAGAAATTTCAGTCTGGTTTTAGGGTGAACCACAGCACCGAGACGGCCCTTCTGAAGATTTTTTTAAATTATGATGCCCGGAGGGTGGCAGTGTTGGTTCTTCTTGATCTAAGCGCTGCCTTTGATACAGTAGACCACACTATTCTTTTAAACCGTTTGAAACAGATCGGCCTCTCTGGGGCTGTTCATAGATGGTTTACAGACAGGACTTTTATGGTGAGTTTGGATACCTGTTCCTCTAGGGTCCACAGCATCACATGTGGTGTGCCCCAGGGTTCAATTTTGGGCCCTGTGCTTTTTGGCAGTGTCATCGGGAGACATGGGGTGAATTTCCACAGCTATGCGGACGATACAGTTATATATCTCTGTGTCTCCTGATGACACACAGCCAATGGATGCACTTTTGAACTGCATTTTAGACATTGAATCCTGGATGGCAGAAAACTTTTTCCAGCTCAACCAGGACAAAACGGAGGTTTTAGTTATCGGTCCTGAGACTCAGAGAGAGAAACTTTTACCAAAACTACAATCAATGTCTTTTAAACCATCTTCACAAGTGATGAACCTGGGTGTAATCTTTAACTCTGAGCTGACTTTTATCCCTCATATTAAAAATATTACTAAAATAGGTTTTTATCATCTGAAGAACGTTGCCAGAGTCCGCCCCATTCTCTCTCGGGCCAATACGGAGACGCTAATGCATGCTTTTATCACCAGCAGAATTGATTATTGTAATGCCCTGCTTTCTGGTCTTTTAATGGTTTTTAAGTGTCTTAACGGCCTTCCTATCTCTTAGAAATGCTTTTACCATATGAACCCTCGCGGTCTCTGCACTCCTCTGGCAGCCGTCTCCTTGTCATCCCGAAAGTAAGGTACACACAACCACGGCGAGGTATCTTTTCATTATTATGGCCCTCGCCTCTGGAACGGGCTGCCAGAGGACCTCAGGGCCGCAGAGAACAGGCTCAAGACTCACCTTTTTGAGCTTAGTTTTTAACTGATTATTTTTTACTCATTTAATCATTTAAAATTTTATTTTATCTTTATAGGTTCTATTGTATAAGAATTTTATCATTGTATATTTTAACCTTATTTTACCCTTTACCAGTGTTTCCTCTGTGGGAGCCCTCAGCCCCGAGGGTGGTGGTCATCTGTGGCTGCATGGGTGCTCCCTGGGTGTGCATGGGTGGATGCGGGGGGCCGCCGCCCTCCCTCCCCTGGGCACCCTGTGGCGTTGCCTTGGCTGCTGCTGTGGATCTGCTGCTGTCGGGGCGGATGGCTCCCCTGATGGTGTTTCCTTAATTTAACTTGCCTGGCTCATCTGAACTCAGCCTGGGGTGTTTTATTTAAAATGTTTTTTTTGTTGTTTTTTTTTTTGTTTTTTGATCTTATGTCCTTAAGCGTGTGTTTGTGCGTGTGTGTGTGTGTGTGCATGTGTGTGTGTGTGTGTGTGAAAGGATGGGTGTGATGAGGGGGTGTTGTTGTCGGGTTGCTTTTGTATTTCTGGGGATGGGAGGGAATATGGGTATGTGGGGTCATTTTCATTTGTAAAGCACTTTGAGTTGCATTTGTTGTATGAATTGTGCTATATAGTTAAAGTTTGATTTGATTTGATCCTGGATTCAACCTACTGGAATGAGCTTTCTACTTCAGGGTGACTGGGCTCACACTTATAGATAGGGTGATGAGCTCTGTCATCTGGGGCAAGCTCAGAGCTGCTCCCGTGCATCAATAGGAGTCAGCTGAGGTGCGTCCGGTGATGTAATTAGTATGCTTCTTTGCTGTTTACCCAATGGAAAGAGACCGTTGGGTAGATCCAGAACACACTGGAGAGATTAGACTTCCCCTCTTGCTTGAGGACCTCTTTGGAACCCTTTGAATGAGATGGAGGTGCTAGGTGGCGAGAGAGACGTTTTGACAAGCTGCCAGCACGACACAACCTTAGGTAAGCAAAAGACCATGGATGGATGGATGGATGGAGTCCAAGGATCATCCCCATAGCTTCACTAATCCTCCAACAGTCACCGTGAGACTCTATTCCCATTATGTTATTTGTTTTACACCAACCTACCAGAAATGGTTTTAGCCATTACAGACGTTCTCCAAGAGAAATGTGGTCTCATCTAACCAAAGAACACAGTTTCAGTAAAAACATCCAGTGTAGGCTAGTAACCTCCAAACATCTACCGTCATGATGGCAGAACAGAAAGAGGCTGTTTCCTGGCAGGCCTTTCAAATCAATAGGTTCCATCTACTGTTAGCATCAGGCGGTTGTTAGAAATTTGGTGAAACCAAGGCGCAGTTTTCTGAGGTGAGTTAAATAGATTCATTTACTTGCCTTACTGTCCTTCTCAGTAAGATAACACTAGATCCCCGTCCATTGCTCTTGGTCACAGTTCTAATTGGTTTAAAATCATTGAAAAGGATTGCTCTGACTTTAGGTTTGGTCCATTTTAGGTCAGTAATAATTGTCTTATCACCTGGGCAGCAGAGATGATATTTCACCAAAACGTGTTGCGGATGATAGACCATCATGTATGGCAAGCACTGCTAATCCACCTGGTTTGCTTTTGCCGCTCTTCTCTGTCTGTCCATCTCTGTCCGGCTGTATGGTCAGAAAGCCAGACAGAGAGACGATGGAGTCAGGGACATGATCTTTGCCCGTTATGACTGTTTGGAGAGATGGTTTGAACTTTTTGTTTCTCTCTCTGCTCTACCTCCATGAAGCCTCCTTTTTAAGCTCCTCTGGGCTTTGGGGTCATAGCTTGGGTGTTATTTGAGTTTTTGAGGTAAATAAAAATGTTCCACATTTCCACTTTTAATGATGTCTTTATGTTTTTAATTGAAAGCACATTCTGTTGCTTTCCTCATGAAATGTGTTATAATGAACTTTGACTGAAGCTCAGATATTTTTCCCCCTAAAAGAGAGAATTCTCTGCTTAATTCTCCACCACTGAGCCCCAACATGCCTCACTGTGGACAAGATGTTCTTTTCACCTGTTCGCTTCATCTGATTAAATCGTAGCTCACCTTTCTTGTGCTTTTGAGTCAGCAGTGTTATACGACCTGCTATATGTCATGGAGTTTATCAGTAGTTTTTGCCTTACTGTAGGAACCTTAGTGAATGCTGCCGCCAAGTCTTACTGCAACTCTTTTGCAGTTAGTCAAGGGTCGCAGACCATCTGCCTCCTCAGGAACCTGGAAGTGGCTGTTGAAAGTTTCCTGTTTCAGCCACCAGGTGGCTTCACTACTGTTCCTTTAGGTTTAAACTCACAAATTCATTCGATTGGCAAACGTGCTTTTAGGGCTGCGCTGAAAAAAAATCGATTCTGAATCGATTCTTATAACAATCGTAAGAATCGTATCAATTCACAAGTTAAAAAGTCGGGATGATTATTTTACATAATTTGCCCCTTTTTTACAGCTAAAATAGGAATAAATAGGAATTAAATCTTAGCTCTGAAAGTGTTAATATAGTTGTTGTTTTTTTCTGGTTAAATGTTACCCAGTGTTAAATAATTGAATTACAGGCATATAATTAAGATAACAGTTCAAAAAAACAATTTTAATAGCACTGACCCATATTTATATCGAACTGGTGCTGACTGAATCGGATCAGATCGTGATGATTGATTCTAACTCTTGAGAATCGGAATCGAATCAATTCTTAAAATTTGAATTGATACTCTGTGCTTTTATGAAGCGTACAAGTCAGAGGGTGGTATGATTTTTACACTGCAGTTGTCAGGGAAAGTAGATTTTAGTCCTGAATTTGGTTGAGGTTGTATTTTTTATTATCAGACAGTAAATTGATTTTGTATCATTTTATTCTAAACACCTGAGCAATTAGATTGTTTCCAATGAATCTAATATGTTTAGTTATCTAAAGGTAAGTGTACATATGGTTGCATCTTTCAGAATTCAAAGTAAAAAAACTACTTTAAAGTTGTTTTTTTGTTTTTGTGCATTGATTTCCAGTATTTCAAAAAAAGAGAGGAAAAAAGAAAAAAAAGTCAACCAAAATTACATATGTGCATACAAATATACATACAAACAACAGACATTTAAACATGTGACATAAGGCATATACTTGAAAGGGAGTGAGAAGAAGTATAACTTATAAACTCCCAGTCCTTCACCTCAAAGGTTAATTACAACAACCACAAAAAAATATAGAAATAAACTACCCAACCATATTCACTCTTATTTCTGATTGCAGGCCATTAAGCAGAAATGTGTCTTTAAACACACAAGAACATAACACAAGTTATTCACCAAAATCAATCATTCTTATTCCTATTTACACACATATACATGCATATACCCCATATATACATATACATACACATATACATACATACACATATACATACTGTACATACACCCATATTTGCATACATATACATGCACACATACACATGTACACACACACACACATATATACACACATATACATATACATACACGTACACACATACACATGCACACATACATATACATACATACGCACATACATACATACATAAACATACACACATATACATACGCATACATACACCTATATGCACACAAGCACTCATATAAAAAACTAACATTAAAAAAAATCCAGTGTACACCTTACACCACCTAGTGATCCCCAAAATCGCCTTCATTCTTGTACCTGTTAAATACCATATCTTTATATCTTAATTTGAACAGTTTTATGTTTGGACATTCTTTTAACTCTTTATATAATCCATTCCATAGTCTCACACCGCTGAATGACACACAAAAGCTCTTCCTAGTTGTTCGCACCAAGGGAATATTAAATTAAAAATTTCCTCTTAAATTATAAACCCCCTCATGGATGCTGAATAAATTCTGTATATTTGTAGGTAAGGTGATGGTGCCCAGCTGCCACAGGATTTTATCAGCAGCTTCCAAATAATATGAAAATGAAGCTAACTGATCCTTTCAAGCAGAGAATGCATCTAAAGGACATTAAAATGCTTCTAGCTTGGAATTAAAGCTACCTAAAATATAACAAGGAAAACAAATCGGGTAAAAATGCATTTCATACAAAAAAATAAAGAGAAAATGCTTTCAAGACAGTGGATGATGTTTTGTTTTTTTTACAATTTAATAATGTTGCTGTGTTCAAAAGTAAGAAACTGCAGTAGCTTTTTCTCTTGTAAATCAGAACAGAAAGTATTCAAAGTACCATCTGGAGAACCACATGAGGTTTTGTGAACAAATACAGATGACAGAATAAGTTAAGAAACTGAAAACTGAAAAACTGGCTGCTTGGTGAACCAGAGCAAGCAAAATTAAAAACAGATTTTAAAAAAAATGGTTTAAAAACAAACACAAAACTAATGGTGTTCCCACCAAACACTTTTTGATATTTAAATTATAGTGAAGATTTTTAAACCCAAAATGATGTGGAATCAAGCATGAGATCTTGTAGTGTGCTAGTTACCTGTGAAGCATGTAGTGTTCTACACTTTCCTCTCAGTGGAACAGCTTGTACTTTTCATACGGTACTTGCAAGATTATTCATTCCTCTTTCGTCACATTTTCACTACAAATCTGAATATATTTTACTTGGCTTTCATTTGATACACCGAAATAAAGTAGTGTATAAGAGTGGAGAGGAAGGAAAATAAAATAACACATTTTTATTTTGAAGAAGAGTACGCATTTAAAAAATCTGACCTGTGTGGAATAGTAGGGGGAAAAAAGCTGTAGTTAAATATATTCATGAGAAGTCCTCTTTAAAGTTTGACATTAGGCATGTCGGGGGAACCATGTGGATGAGCATGGTTTGGTCAGACTGCTGTGTGTAGGGAGAAACATATTTGTAGCTGTAACAATGGGTAGTTCTACAAGAAATGAGTAAATGTGAATGTGTGTCTGATTTTTCAGTTTAAAAAAAAAAAGAAAAAAAAAGAAATTTACAATAAATTTCACAAGTATACATTCCTTTGTGTTGCTTTATCTCATAAAATAATATAATTGTAACATGACAAAATGAGAAAGCGTTTATGAAGGGTATGAATACTATTTTTTTTTTTTTGCAGCATCTTTACTGGATTTTTTTTATTTAGTCTTCCTCTTTATCTTTATGAAATTTGCTTACTAAAATTGCTTTAAGTGCTTTAAAGATCTTTAGTTTTTCACTGCTGGGAAGGGAGGTGGGATTTTGTGTGCACTAAGAAAAATAGATAATACTCATGTTCATATCTTTAATATAATGTGCTGAACAGATAATAATACATGTAGCAACAGAATACTTTTTGTTATTTGCATCACATTCCCTCTTATTAAGGTGTTCATAAAGGAACCCCACATCCGCCAGTCTCATGCTACAGGATCATCTATCAGACTAACTTCATTACAAGCAGACTTGTGAGCAAGTCCTGGTCTCACTGAGGATAATGACTGCAGATCAAAGGATAGCATGTAGACGGCCACGTCAGTGACCCTTTCTCTATTATGTCAGCCCATTAGATGTCATCTTTATTTGAATAATCATAAGCAGCAAGAAAAATCTGGATATTTGAAACCTAAAACTAGGAAATATGAGCTAAACATTTAGTCAGAAAGAATATCAAGGACCAAAAAAGTATATAACTACGCTCAATTAGAGACCCAGCATTTGATCATCTTTAAAGATGACAAGACAAAGGAGGGCTGGTAAAATTACAGGGATATTGAGATGCAACTCAAACAGACACACGTCTTTGCTGCTGGCCAGGCACTCCTGATGCATGCTGGGACTTCACTTCATGGCCATCAGAAATAATTATCAGGTCCAAAATGTTAAATTTAGCTTTTAAAATTGTGGTTTTGTAAAGATTTAACTAGTGAAAGCAGTAATACAGCATCTCAGATCAACACGTGATGTTTGCTGATTAATTTTAGAGCTTTTTAGTTCTGATTAGAAAAGAATATGGAAGAAAAAACATCAAAATGTACATCATCAAATTTTTTCAATGAAATTATTGGAAAAGGGTTTATTGAAAAGTTGGAAAACTGTAGTAATTTTAAGTAATTTTTATAAATTTAAAAAGATCAACAAATTGTGTTTCTTTTGTGGGGTATAAATAAAATAAAAAAAACGTTTTGGTTCGACTACCGGTTTTCACTTCCATCACTGCCAGTTCAACCTAGATTTACATTGCTATGGAGATGGTGAAAAAAAAAACACGACAAGAATTTTTCCTCTAAAGATTTTTGTATTTTTTTGTTTTTTGTTACACTTAAATGTTTCAGATAATCAAATAGTTGTTTTAATATCAGATAAAGACAATCTCCATCATTACAAAAAGAAGCAGTTTTCAAAACTATTTAAACAAACCCTGACCTGTGAGAGAAGAAATTTTACCCTACTAAACTAATAACTCTTTGCGCCACATATTGCCATCAAGCATTTGCAATAACAGCAATGACTTTTATTTTGCTATGAAGAAACTTCAGTCTGCACTTCTTTGCAAATTGTTTTAATTCAGAAAAATTGGAGGGTTTTAGTGCATGACTGACCAGTTTAAGGTTATGCAACATAATTTCAGTAACATTTAAGACCGAATCTTGTCTGTATCCTTACTAGAGATGCAATGATACCACCTTTTAAAAACCGATATGATACCCATACTTGTAACTGAATAGTTGCCGATACCTAGTACCAAGGCCGATACTTCTACCACACATAAAAAAACAATGAATTGGAAAGCAGGTTTTATTTTCTTCTGTAGTCGTCACAACAAATGATGGTGAATAGGATAATAAAATAGAAACAACCAAAAAACTAAAGTTTCATGTGAAAAATAATAAATTCTGTGGAATTAATACAGTTTCCACATTTTACGTATAATAAGTATTAAGTAGAATTAAATAGTATTATAGTAGTACATTAGCAAGGTATCGGCCCTGATACCTGATACCAGTATCGGTATAGGTGCAATTCTTACTTTTCTATGGGAAAGTAGACTTCATGTTTATGCCCCTCCTGAAGAAGCAAAGTGGCCCAGACCATCACTCTGTCAAGATTTTGGTCTTTTTCTAAAATGTTAATAGTTTTGTGCCAGATGGAACGGTTGCACACACGTCAAAAATCTCTCTCTCGTTAAGTCTGGGGGATCATTAAGAGTAGGGCTGGGTATCAATTCAGATTTCAAGAATCGATTCGATTCCAATTCTCAAGAGCTTGAATGGATTATAACAATCCAATCCAATCTGTTCTGATTCAATACTGATATGGGTCATTGCTATAAAACATTTTTTTTTTGCTGTTACCTTAATTATATGGCTGTAATGCAACAAAACAAGGCTGGGTGTGTAACTGTTCACCGGGGAAAACTGTATTAACCCTTTCAGACCTTAGCCTTAAAATGGCTGTCTTGACTTCCTATTTTAGCTTTAAAAAAGGGCAGACAATGTTGAACATTTGAAACGATTTTTTTGGACTTGTGAATCAATTTGATTCTTAGAGTTTTTATATAAATTGATTATGAATCTTTTTTTTTTCAACACAGCACTAATTAAGATATATTTGGTGAATTGGGCCTTCCGGTTTTGGGTCAGGAGTTCTTCCACCTTGGGACTCTATGGTGGATACCATTTTTGCCACGTCTCTTTTTTATCGTTGAATCACAAAAACTGACCTATATGATCTCTATATTCCGTGTTGTTTATTAATTTGAAGGCCCTTTCTGCATTATATTTGCTGTTTACATACTTTTGTATGTATTTCATCACAACTCTACACATAGTAGCTGAAATACAGCAAAATCACTGTACAGCATAATGAAAATGAATAATAATTAATAATAAAATTATAGTTTTTCTCCAGTCCAAACATGTTTCACATCTGGTTTTAAGAGATTTTATTGTCTAAGGTCAAATGAAGGAATTTAATTTTTACTCTTTTAATTTTTGTATTATAAATCCACATATTACTAATACACAATGTACACCTTGGTGACATGGAGATCCATTAACTGAGGCTTTATATGTGCTGTCTTTGAGCTAATCAGACACATGAAGTTTGGAGGTCGTTAGCTGGTGTTGGCTAAATGACCTTTCCGGAAACACCGAAGCTTGTAACCAAAAACGATTCATTACGTGAAGCTGTCTAACAGTCCTCTTGGATGACATCTATGTGAAATTCAGTATGAACACCAATTTGAATCAACCTTCTTATCAATTGATGAATAAACTATCCTATAGTACCTAGTCACCTCCAAAACCCACATCACAGATTGAGCGAGTGCTTCAGGTCTTTTTGAACTCGGGTACCAAAGCATTGACGTACCGAACGAATCTTCAGACATCACAGATGATGTGACTCTGCCCAGACGGATCAAGCATCGACACAGTGCTTCTGGACCACTGTTCTGGGTTTTTGACACTTGCATCTCAATTTTCTATAAATATAATGACATTTTGCGGCTTACCCTCACAGAAACCCTAGAATAATTGAGTTTCAGTTCCTGAAATTACAGATATAAATACGGAATGTTTTCACAATATTCCAGGTACCTCTGTTAGTATACTGTTTTCCTACCCTTTATTTTTTGTACTGTCCTCTTCCACAGCCAGATATTGTGTATGTTTTAGGCAGCTTTTGTTTGCTTTTTGTGGCTATCGGATAGCATGTTAGATTTGGCTTAATTTTAGTTTTATGTGTTATATAATCATTTTCTTGCCATATTTATGATCTCTATGAAAATGTTTGTGGCTTCAGAAATTAAAGCACAGCTTGAAAAACCAAAAGATTCCATATAATAGACCTGAAAATAAAAACATGAAACAACAGACAGCCATAAACTTCTTAAAAGCCAGTCTGAATAAATGAACTTTCAGCCGTTTCCAAATCAACAGGAGAAGGACAAGGGCAACGCGTTGGGCTTCCTGAGTTGCCGCTGCTCTAAAGGATTCACCATCTCTAAAGGATCTCGGACTGCAAGAGGAGATGCAGTTAAAAAAAAGTCTCTAGATATACACTAGGCTTGAGCTTAAGATTTTAGTTATCTCAGCGTCCGATTCACAACGCAAATTTTAATAATCACATAACATTTTAACATTTGTATGCAGATTCTACTTTTTGGGGAAACAGATATTTATGTTTTCAAATGAGGTCCTACGTGCACATTCTACATGTACACTGTAAAATCTGATTAGTTACATTTACTTTAAAAAAAGCATGCAAACCGATTGCACTTAAAATAATAAATACTATATTAGGTTACGAGGTAATTATGTGTTGGAGCCACTAATGTATAGAAAGTTAAATGAACTTACATGCAAGTTATTATCACTAAGACAAATCAGTACAACGTACTTAGCTTAAGAATTTTATTATTTTAAAAATTGTATTTATTATTTAGTTCTACTTTTCAGCTTGATTCCAGTGTAATTAATATTGTTTATTTCACCATTAAAGTATTTTATTAATTGCTATTTAAATATTTTAGTTACTGACAATTACTGACATAATTTTCATCCCGATTATTAAATCAACAGTACTTTACAAGGTTAATGTACACAAGTTTAGTTCAAACTCCAATTTTAACTAAAACAGAGTGATTCCTATTTTCTGTTGGTGCTGTTCATAGTACACACAACCTACAGCAAGTGAGGAAAAATTTACCTCAAAATTACAGCACAGATATAATAACTGCTGGTTTAAAATCAAGAGCAAGTCCATGATCACGCAACAGTACCTCAATTTAACAGACTTCCAAGTCACTCATGGTTTCAAAAACATACCACTAAGCACCCTGGGAAATATGATCATTTGGTAACTCTGATCGTTTTCGGGGTACATGCTTTAACTAAAACTTGAACCCTGAGCGACAATAAATTAAGATATTGTCAAGTTGAATTAAAATAAACTGCCACATAGTGGTAACTTATGCCATGTCACTCAGAATAAGTAGTAAGATGTACATTTTTTATATCTAATTACGTTTTAATTTACAAAATCTGTTTAGTTGCTTATATTAGTACTGGTAGTCATGATAACTATTAGATTTTACAGTGTACTATATCTACTCTAGCTATTGTTCAACAGTCCTTTCTTTACATTTTAAATTTTTATGGTATTGTAAGATGTTAATTATCCATTTAGTTGTCCTAATGATATTATGTTTTCTTTTGATTAATCTTCTTTCAGCAGGTCTCAGTGCCGTGAATTTATATATATATATATATATATATATAATCAGCTTTTAACACCATGAGTTTAAAATTTTGAAAAAAGCTTTAGGTGTAAAAAAATCTGATTTTATTTAATTTAAGAGGACAATCCAAGGTCAATGGATTATAAAAGATAACTCCAACGTTTTTCATGTTTGTCTGGAAAACAACATATTTTTTATTCTACAATCTGGACTCTAAAAAATAAAAAATTGGGACAACAAAAAAAACTATGTCAACGTTTTCCACTAGAATTTTTAAATTAAGCCAACTGCTGGCAGAATGATGTTAATTCAAAGCAATGTTTTGAGTACGGTGAAGTAGCTTTTTGGTCATAATAACACACATTTCTAAGTAGCATGAACTTAATAATTGTCAACATGAACGCAAGTATTTAAGTTGATCTAACATGGCATTTCAAGTATGGTGAAGTATTTTTTTGGTCACGATCAAGCACATTTCTAAGTAACATGAACTTAATAATTGTCAAAATGAATGCAAGTAATTAAGTTGAGCATGACAAATTTGTAAAACAGTTAATTTTATTAAAATGATTTTGACTTAAAAGTATATGTACCTTGTAACTGAGAGGTTAAAGTAAAAAATTAAGGATAAAGCCAAAAACTATTCAGGCATAAATTGGGATATTTTGGTAGTTAGGAGCATGGAAAAAAATTAATGTGACACCATCAGAAATAAAATAACCACAGAAAATGATTAAGCTGCCCTCCTTGCAGACAGCTATCTAAATGAACACAAACACTTTACCCATAAATCTTTGGGGCATACAACCGTGCCCCATCTGTTCTTTTCTTTCTATTTTTTTTTTAAGGTTTTGTGGCCATAGTGACCTTTATTTTGGTCTCTTTTCAATGATGTTCCCGTTACGTGTTCATTGAAAGACTAACATTGTATATCCACAATATTCAAAACGGATTATAACGTAAATTGGAAGTGTAATGTGGAAAAATAGACCTTTATGCCTATTTATTAGCAGTTTCGTAACAACTGATACACAGATACAAAACAACAGTTAACCCTTTTCAATTTCTGAAGTACGATGCACAAATTGCATTATTTGATTTATACTTTAAAAAATCTTACATTTACAGTTTTGCCCCAGTTGATCCGAAAACAAATTGTGCAAAACACATCTAAATACTTGTGTGCAAAACAAATAACCGCTGGTACTTTTTGTTGCTGACAGACAGAAATGAGTGAATGCGGTTAGCAAGCAATTCACCTTAGCCTCGTGGCTAAAAACATTAGCCATCTTTTCAATATTTTAAGACAATACATTGTTCCGAACCATGGCACCACAGTAACGTTGTTGTCAACTCCTCCATAACAACAGCCCTGCTTTCTGTAAACTACTTTCCAATCAACACAACACTGGGTGAGCTGGATTTTTCTGGACTTTCTTTTTTTGAGTGGAAGAGGGAAACTGTGGGCTGCTTACGCATAATCACGTTGTATTTTAAGTCAATATAACTTAAAACAAAGTTGTTTTTTGATTAACTTAAAATGTTAAATTCAGACAAGTCATGATTATATATTGAATCAAAAGGCATACCTTTTGTGTCACCAGAGCTCAATAAAGTAACAATTAAGTTTAAAAATTCTAACAGCTTTTACAAACTTTAGTTTCATAACAATTTATATATTCGAGTTAAGACTAAAGGCGCCCTGAATTACTTTTTAGAGTGTGACACCTAACTCTTCTATCATTATGTATTGTGACACTAGAGGGCGCTGTTTCTCCAATGCACCTTGCAGCTGCTTTTTACAGCAGGGGGCAACAATTTAGTATTTTTTCATTTAGTTTCTCATTAGATGATAAGCTTTTAATAGCATTGTAGATTGAAATTCATTCACATACACTAAAACTAGAAAAGCACTTGGAGAGTGCAGACCTCCGCAAAGGTGGTCCCCACCTGCCACCTATTGAATCTTACAGCAGAAAGTACAGTATGTTGGAGATATTCAAGGCCACCTTCACAGATAACAAATAGTTATATGAGTCCGAAGCATAATCTTTTCATCTCCTTTCATATGGTCCGTAACTAATCATATTTACCAGTTAACAAAAACATGAGTTCATTCTCATTGATCTGTTCATGAACAGATCCCCCCCCACACCCACCCAACCAGACAAAATAAGTAAAAATAAGAAGAATAGGACTATTGATATAACGTTTACACTTTAAATGTCTTCCATAGCACATCAAATACTGAGTGAATTCAAGTTGTCTAAAATTTGAAGTATGAGCAAAGTCTGCTCTCTTTGTAAAAGAACAGTTTTAGGTCTAACGTTAAGAGTAAAGTTTCTATGGCTATCTAATAAAAAAACTCAAAAATAATGTTTAGACTAAAATCATGTCTAAAAAGATATTTGTTTACACAGAAAATTGCAGTATAATCATTCAATTTAATTAATTGAAAAAAGGCTGAAAGTTGTTTATTTATTTTAAAAAGGCCAGCAGGGGGAGCTCAATTACAACATGTTAAAACACATTTTCCACACTATTGGATATATATATATATATATATATATTTTTTTTTTTTTTCAAAGCAGTGACAACACTTCTTAAGAGACAGAGCTAAATTAGACTAACAGAACATTATGGATTCAAATAGATAAGTAAATATTTATATGGAATGATTTAGATCAAACTGATACAAACTAGAGGATTGGTAGCTTTATTTTGTGAGTGAAATCTGAGGGCAACTACTTTGAAGAATTATCGGCTCCGAGACTCCAGTGAGAATAGGCTACCCTGCCGCAGCCCAAACGTTTTTTTGTCTGTCTGTTTGTTTCGTTAAGGCCCCAGGAGAAAATAAAATACAGCAAGCTTTTCAGCGAGACATAATTCGTCCCTTCCCCGTCCATACGAGCTATTTAAAGTTATGGAAGGTAAATCTTCTCAGTCCCACTGCCCACAAACCCTCGGCCACATCTGAGCCAATGACGGGACGAACGCGACGGTTTAGCCAATGACAGAGCAGCGTGAGTGTGCTCTGGTTCAGGCGACGACGACCATGGAGTGGAGCGGTGTCCTCAGCGGTGTTACAAAGTTTTAACCTTTTTGTATCATTTGTATCAAAATACGGTAAGTTCAACTCCAGCGTTTGTGCTTTGTTTTAAAAAAAAAAAAATAATTATCACGGGTAAATTTAATTTAGGGAAACTAACCGTAAGCCTGAGGATTTAAGTTCGCGTCGCCACTCTTCTGTGTAGTTGTATTACAGTGTATCAAACTTCTCTCAACGCTCGGGTTTTGCGTTTTGGGCGCAGTTTATCTTCAGTTCCTCGCGTTAAAGCTCGG
This sequence comes from Apricaphanius iberus, assembly GCA_028564705.1. Classification (NCBI taxonomy): domain Eukaryota; kingdom Metazoa; phylum Chordata; class Actinopteri; order Cyprinodontiformes; family Aphaniidae; genus Apricaphanius; species Apricaphanius iberus. The sequence continues at coordinate 149,219 of JAPXFQ010001011.1, read as the reverse complement.
TAACAACAATATTTGTATCTTCCTGACCTTGTTGGGTCCTCCAGTCAAAATAAACATATCGGGGGAAAAAAACACACACAAAAAAACCCACCCACACTCACAGCGTCTTAAAGTCGCTATACGCCGTCATTTCGTTCTCTTGTTCAGGCAGCGGTTTCTGCAGAGCTTTAAACCTGCACCACATCCACAGCTATTTTCATTTGTACGCATGTGCTTAAATTGCTGAGATTAATTATTTTTTCCTTGTTGCTACTTATTTTTATTAACTCTAGTGACAAGTAGTCATAAAACATGCTCAAGTCTGAGGTTTGGTTTAACTGTGTATAATTTCCCGTAGGTTTTGTATTACAGCTTATTAACATTTATTTTTGTTCAGATGATTTTTGATATCAAGGACTAAATGTGCCCCAGATTTGGAAACCAGTCATTACCTATTTACTTGAACTACATACATAGGCTATAGTATGTGTGTATATGTATTGATGATTTCAGTCATTTCTTGAAAACTATTTTATCAGTTAATGTCAGTGGGTAGATCAACTGTGCCAAAGACAAGGTTGTGTGGCTGCGCCTGTTAGCCAGTCAGGGTCTGTTTGATGAGCCACTGTGACTACATTAATACTATGTTGGGCTGTAGTAAATGACTTGAAATACTGAAACAATTATTTACTGTTTCAACACATAATTACCTCAAAAATATAATTACTGATTTCAACATTTCATTGCGCTCAAGTTAACTTCATTCATATTGTGGCTGGGCTCATCCTGGTTAGAGTTAGAGGTCAGAGTGGGGCTGCTGCTCTTTTCTGTTGCCATTTCTTACCTTCATAGTTCCATCCTGTGCCTTTAAACCAAACCAAATTTGCACTTTATGTACTCACGTATTGTAATTTCCGTCTTTTTCTTTAGTAGTTAAGTTTGCATTAATTATGGAGAAAAATGCACTTATCGTTTTCTCATCTTAGGTGTAATTTAATGTGCTTGTAAATCATTAAACCAACAATTTGTGTACTGCTCTGCTCTGATTTATTTTGTTGCTTATCTTTGTTTGGACTAGTTCATCAGAAGAAATAATGGCTAGTTGTGACCGTAAATTAAACTTGAACTTAAATAAAAGTCACATTCTGATGGTGGACATTATTACTTTATTGTTTACAGTTTATTGATATTCCATCGTAGAAAATAACTTGTGAAAGTTATTTGAAACGTTACCCTGGTGGGTGTGAAACGCGCAGCAGTGATGGCACCTTCTGCTAGCAGAAGTCGGGTACAAACTGAGGAAATCACTTACTTTCAGACTTAAAGATAACATAACTACATTTCTTTGATTAGCCAATTAGTAAGGGGTGTGACTAGGACTTGGTGATATGGATAAAAAATTAAACTTCAGATTTTTTTTTAATTTGTATTTTTTTTTTCTTCATACCAAATTTATTTATTTATTCAAAAACCTTGCCCCTAACCCTTTTAAGAATGGCAAAGAAGCTTTCAGTTTCTAACCCCACAAATCTGGAACACTTCCTGATGACTCCAAAGCTGCCAAATCGTTAGATTCTTTCAAATCAAAGATTAAAACTATCCTGTTTAGAGATGCTTTTGAGTAACATTCGAATACAGATGTTTTTTTTATGCTTCCCCTAAATTGTTTTTTTTTAATCAAATGCTAAATATTTTCTTTTATTGTTTCTCTGCTTTTAATTTTCATACTTTTATCGTAGTCTGTTTCTTCACCACCAAATCAAGTAAAGCACCTTGAATTACCTTGTGTTGAAAGTGTGCTATACAAATAAATCTGCCTTGCCTTATTTCTATCATCCTGACTTCAAAGTCCAATTTAAAAACTAGCTGTAAAGTATCTTTTACAACAAGATGGTAGGTGCTGGGCGGATTGCCATCACCCTACGCAATGAAATTTTAGGCAGTCAAATGGAGGGGGGGAAAAAAAGGAAAATCTTGATTTTTCAACTAATTAAATCTTCATATACAGTACAGACCAAAAGTTTGGACACAACTTCTCATTCAATGCGTTTTTATTTTATTTTTATGAATACATTGTAGATTCTCAATTAAGGTCAAAACTATGAATGAACACATGATGTATGGAATTACTGTACGTACTTGCGTAAACAAAAAGGGTGAAATAACTGAATACATGTGTTATATTTTAGATTCCTCAAAGTAGCCACCCTTTGCTCTGATTACTGCTTTCCATTCTCTTGAGCTTCCAGAGGTAGTGACCAGAAATGGTTTTCCAACAGTCTTGAAGGAGTTCCCAGAGATGCTTAGTACTTGTTGGGCCTTTTGCCTTCACTCTGCGGTTCAGCTCACACCAAATCATCTCGATTGGGTTCAGGTCCGGTGACTTTGGAGGCCAGGTTATTTCACATTTTATTGTAAAAGTACTACATAATTCCACATGTGTTCGTTCATAGTTTTGATGCCTGCAGTGAGAATCTACAATGTAAATAGTCATGAAAAGAAAGAAAATGCACTGAATGACAAGGTGTGTCCAAAGTTTTGGCCTGTACTGTACATAAAATTTAATTCACCAATAAAACTGATATATAGGCCAGTCTTAGGTTTAACGATACGCCAAAAATCCCATTTCGGTACAGCGCTTGGTTTCAGTTTTATGGTTCATTTTCGGTACAGTCAGAGAACAAAGTGGGGAAAAAAGTTTTTGAACTGCACTTTCATGAAATGTTTCAACAAAATTTTCTCAGATAACATTAAAATATCCACAATAAAATAATAAAATAAAATACAATAGTCTCAATATTTTTAGCTTTTCCAAAGTCAGTACAATCAGATGTATAAAATGAACATTTCAGACTTTTGTACTGTCTGTTTCAGCAGTGGTAACTAATTAATTGGGGGTTAAGCTGTTCTACCTGAGTCAGCTGACAAGATGTTGCGTGAGTTATGCAGGTGTCGTGGGAGACATTCTAGCAAACCTCTAGTCTAATGGTTTAATCAATGCCGCAGAGTTCCTTTTTCCCAAAGAGCTGTGGTTTCTAACTAGGGCTGCACGATTCTGTCCAAAAAAATAATCACGATTATTTGGATCAATTTTGTAATCACGATTATTAATCACGATCATTCATCCAGTCCTGTAAAATATCTATTTTTATTGCACCAATTATAAACTTTTAGAATTTTTTGGTGAAAAATAAAACTTTAGATTAGATGATTAATAATGGAAAAAAAACTAACAAAAAACAAACTCCAATATATTTTTTTTTTTTATATATATATATATATATTTAAAAGTACAAGCTAAATATGTTATTGCAGAGTGCAATCTCAAAGTGCAATTTATGGGAAACAATTACAGCTTATACAGAAAAGGCCTTTGACATTCCCTGCATCCAAATCCTTAGTATTTACTATATGCTACGTAGCAACTATTACTCACCGGTTAATGTATTAAATGCTACATAGCAAACGATGGCGTAATAGGCATGATATCAGACGTACTGCTCCACCATTTTGCATGTCCTTTGACCCGTATGACTTTTGTTGACCCAGATGTTTACGTTACGTTCGCCTGTGGTCCCGCCTCCTCTAGCCGTTATTTTGTCTGGTTAAACGTTTAATCAGTCAAAAAACAATCACAGTAATCAGTAACATTGCTTCACGTACATTTATCTGCCGAAACTGCGGCGGTGTCAATGGTTAACAGTTCGTCTGTAGCCATTTTTAGCTAGGTCCTTCTTCTTCTATGATTTCGGGGCGTCCGCTGCATTGTGGGATAGCGTAGCATCCACCGGCTGCTTACTGTGGCGGTAGTACACTTTTGGGAACTTTCTGCTTACTAGTCAGATCCATAATGGAGATTTGGATCTACTACATCGCTCAAATACTCCTTTTCACCTGTGCAGAAATTATGAGTGCTGAGTGTCGTGTGGGTGGTGTTTATTTGGTCAGCTTAATGAAGCGTTAGCCGTGAGTTTGCCCCCTGGTGGTTGGCAGACTATTGGTTGAGGCAGTGTATGATGAAGAGGCACGCAGTGAAGCTCGCATTTTGAATGTCAATATCGTTCACGATCAGGTTCATTTAATTGTGGCCACCAAAATCGTGATCACGATCAAAATCCGATTAATTGTGCAGCCCTATTTCTATCCCCAGATTTTCTTATGGTTTCTTTTTTTCTCTTTTTCCTTGGCCTTTTACACCCTTTTGTAGGCATTTTAAAGGAGCAGGGGGCTGGATTTCTAAAATAATTATATTCATGTTCAGTTTTGTAATTGTATCGGGTAAGCGTTTTAAACTAAGTAAAATGACCCCACCCATGTGTAATCCCATTATCTTAAACAGCCTGTGTGCTACAAAACAGTCTGCGATTCGGTGGCTAAATTTCCCGCGCTTCCTTGAAAAAAATTTTTTAAAGACAGTATTACAATCAGATGTTAAAGTCTGCTTATATTTTATTTGTACTTTAAGAGCCCAGCACCAAAAAGGGCAGCTGAGTGGAGTCCTGGATACAGTAGGATCTTTTGTAGCTACCAGCAACCACCAACCATACCGGACGTTGGTAACCAGTAACCTGAATAGGCGTTGTTCTGTGACATTGGGAAGCCGAAATGTTCTCAAACAGGATGCGTTAACAAATAAAGATGGCATCCAGTTCCTATCCTCCATTAAGGAAGCCACTGGCCATAGCTTCTGCTAGCACTGAATTTGTTTACAGTCCCGCATCTGTTTATGGCTAAAGTGCAACGCAGTTATGCTTCCGCATGGAAACTCTGTGCACCTCTGAAAACAGAAAACTGTAGTAAGCTAAAGCCGGGTATGAAATCTCTCTCAGATGGCTATTTTACTTTTGTTTAACATCGTGTATTGAACAACCACATCTGCAAAGGGACGAAGGTGTTGTAACGTGTGTTTCTTTTCTTCAGATTGTAAAAGTCTAAAGCTAGTCTTCACAATGAGCCAAATCCAGACATACATCATTTCTTCCACAGTCTTTGAAAATCATCTTTTAACCTTTACTTTTCTTGATTTGCTGAATTACATAATTTCTTTCTGTGTCTGCAGGAGTTAGCGGCTCAGAGGAGTAATGGGGGAAATAGAGGGTTCATATCGGCCCCTACAGACCCCCGGCACGAGGCTGGGAGCCCAGTTCAACGCTGGTATCAGCACCTTGGAGCCCGGCCAGAGCCTCAGTGGTAACACGGTCAGCGGCAGCAGAAGCCATGGGCGAGTTCTCCAAATCCGCGTGCAGGGACTGGACGACTCCCAGGAGTTCTTTGACTTAGACGTGAGTTCCAGCAGTTCCTACGGCGAGGTCATCGCCGCAATCCCCCTCGCCCTGTTTTATTTACTCTGAGATAAGCCTGCTGTTTGTTCCACAGCAGCCTGCATGTCTTGCTTATCCTGCTTGTGTGTGACGTTGGGTTGGTGACAGCTGCCACATGGCTTTGGTGCTAAAATCCCCTCATCTCAAGGCCTCTTATTGCTTCCAGCTTTATGGCTCTACCCAGGACACTTGTTGGTTTCTTGGCTCCAATTCATACTTCACATTGTGGAGTTAGCGAAGAAATAGAGAAATGTGCACTTCTCATCCCTTAACTACGCTAGCCTTTTCACCAGCCTCATTTATTGGTTTCTACAGACTTAAACAATGTTCCTTTGCTTTCCTGTTGTAATTTGCCAGTTTGAAGCAGGGGTAATTCAGCAGACAAATAGGAAGCAATAAGGAAGCCGTTATATCAGCACTTGTTTCCTGCTCTTTCCTGCTGTGAAAATCCTATCAAAGTGGACATGGCCGAACAGAGTAAAGTATTCCATTCAAGGTCTGATTTATGGAGAAGTGCAGTACTGTGTCTGGCAGCTGCTAATTGCGTTAAAGACGGAGTATTTCTTCCTCTCTCCAGGTGTCCTAAATCCTCCTGTAGCCACAACAATAACTGTTCCAGCAGATGCAGTAAGGGAGCACCGCTGAGACGGACGTTTTATAATCTTATCCACCATATGTTGCCTCCAAATCTGAGGCTAATAGACTGCAGTAGGTTTAAGTTTGAGCTATAAGAAAATGGCTCGGTCTGCACAAAAACAATCCTTCAGGACTGTTTTGGAATTTGGCCTGGTGTTGATAGGAAGGTGACAGACAGAAATACGTGGTTGCAAAAGGGGGAATGACGACCGCCTTGTTGTCAAGCAGACTGCAGTTTGGAAAGAACAAGATGGCTCTCTGAGTGGCTCTGTTGTTCCTCCACGCTGGCTCTTATGTCTGTTTGTTCATTCATTCTGAGGAGCTGTGGGTTGGTGGGAGAATAGTAGTTATCTCTCTACTGAATGACCCACAGGGCATTAGGTTTATTTGGTAAAAGCTGTTGCAGTGGTTATAGTGGTTTGCAAAAAATATTCAAACTTTCTTGGATGGCTTAGAGAGGGTTTCCATGTGTTTTACTCATAGAAACCTAAAGAGTGACAAGCATTTACCTTCTTTACTCTGATCCACCTAAATGAAACAAATTAAAGATGTTTGTATTATTTGTTTTGTCCACATCACAATTATTTGATACTTCATAGGCCAAAAGAAATAAAGGTTTGTAGTTATAATGTGACAAATGTTGACAAGTTGAAAGAATAAAAGTCACAGTAGGTATCGACTCGATCTACTACTGTAGAGCTGTTTTTTTGTTTGTTAGATAGACATTCTGAAGTATTCGCAGATAATTTCATTCAGTCTTTAACCGTAATTGTCTTTTCAAATACACCACTTTTTTTTACCGGAACCTTGCCTTTCGGCTGCTTTCACATGATGAGAACTTTACCGGATCCTGATGAATGTATCTGGATTCGACATAAACCGTGCGGCAGGTTTACATATGTCATTTCCCCCCAAAAAAGTCATTCATGTAAAGAGGCCCCGACAAAACAGCAGATCTCCTCACAGTGCTTGCCTTTTGTGTGCGATTTTGCGCACATATGCTTAAGAGACGAAGTTGAACGGAAAATATAAGCGAAACGAAAGGAGTGTGACGCATGGCAGCCTCAGATGGGGGGGGGGGGGGGGGGTGGGGGGGGGGTGCACCCACTGTATCTATAAACAACGTATTCTGAGGCTACGTCCACACTAAGCCGATAAGGTTATACTGGGAGTTAGACGCCTAATGTTATCCACTCAACACGAGCATTTACGCCCCGTTTAAGGTCCGTTTAAGGCCACGTCCACACTAAGCCGTGTAATGCCTTGAACGTATAATTATTTAGTCTACACCCCCCTATCGTCCACACTAACCCGGCGTCGTTTAAGGTCTGTGGCCGGATAACTATTAGCCGGGTAAGAGAGCCGTGTAAATCTTAATTCAACGGCTAAACGAGCTAGTGTGGACAGCTTCCCCGGATAATGAAAGGAAGTGGCGTCAATGAATGCTGCGTCAATAACAATACGACACTACAGACAAAGACAACAGCGAAGAGTAATAAATGGATCTCGTCGTCTGTCCACACCAAAAACTCTCTCTTCTTCTGAGCAGCTATTGTTCTCTTCGGTTAACGGGACAAGCAGATATGTACTGTGCTGTAGAGCTTCTTGTATATATTATGTAGGCGCTGGCGTCACGTAGATTATACGCGTGTTTTGTGCGTCTTTTCGCGCATGCCCAGTATTTGCACAGGTCGGTATGGGATTGCGCAATCATGGGAACTTAAACGGGGCGTAAATGCTCGTGTTGAGTGGATAACATTAGGCGTCTTACTCCCCATATAACCTTATCGGCTTAGTGTGGACGTAGCCTAAGGTCCCATGATTGCGCAATCCCATACCGACCTGTGCAAATACTGGGCATGCGCGAAAAGACGAACGGAACACGCGTATAATTTACGTGACGGCAGCGCCTACATAATATATACAAGAAGCTCTAAAGCACAGTACATATCTGCTTGTCCCGTTAACCGAATAGAACAATAGCTGCTCAGAAGAAGAGAGAGTTTTTGGTGTGGACAGACGACGAGATTGATTTATTACTGTTCGCTGTTGTCTTTGTCTGTAGTGTCGTATTGTTATTGACGCAGCATTCATTGACGCCACTTCCTTTCATTATCCGGAAAAGCTGTCCACACTAGCTCGCTTAGCTGTTGAATTAAGGTTTACACGGCTCTCTTACCCGGCTAATAGTTATCCGGCCACAGACCTTAAACAACGCTGGGTTAGTGTGGACGATAGGTGGGTGTAGACTAAATAATTATACGTTTAAATCATTATCCGGCTTAGTGTGGACGTGGCCTTACACTAAGCCACACAAGCAGATATGTACTGTGCTGTAGAGCTTCTTGTATATATTATGTAGGCACTGGCGTCATGTAAATTATACGCGTTTTTCGTGCGCAATCATTGGACCTTAAACGGACCTTAAACAGGGCGTAAATGCTCGTATTGAGTGGATAACATTAACTAACATTAACTAATTCCCCGTATAACCTTATCGTCTTGATGTGGACGTAGCCTAAGACAGGGGAACCCTTTGATAATGCGATTTTGATTAGACCTCGGTAAAATACATATTTATGAAAGCAGTACTTGACTTCTATTAATAAAAAGCCAAATTTGTTATACACTGGGCCTTTAAGTGTTACTTATTGAAAAGAAGACTGCAGACAAATATAGATAACCTTTAGTGATTAGCTTTCATGCAACAGATTTCACTGATTTAAGGACAAAATGTACTTCACTGTACATTAATGTACAGCTATCATAGCCTACTTAGTGTCATTTCTGGTCGATACCTTAATGCAAACGTTCCCCCCTTTCTTTTTCCTAATTAGGAATGGGAGAAAAAAAAACACATGAGAAAATATTTGTGCCTGTGGCCCGTAAGAGATCCCTCTTGGATCTGTTAACCTTTATCACAGTTACCTGGCATCATCAGCGGACATTTGCTTGCATTGCTCCTGTTCACAGGCTCCTCCCACACACAGCCAGCACAGGAGAAAGCTCAGCCTTGTGGCTGCTGGACAGTGGAGGAAGGCCCATCAGGGCAAGGAAACACAGGCTCCTTTTATCCAGCACAGCCAGCCCCTTCTCTGGCCTTAACTTCTAGCTCACAAACTTGTGAGCAAAAAAAAAAAAAAAGGCTATTGGGTGGGTTGTAAAACTCAGCAGTGTGAAAATGCACACTGGAAGGGAGGGGCTTTGCTTTGGTGTTGGCAAACACGCATGTAAATGGCAAAGGCTGACAACAAAAAGTAAGTAGGATGTAAGGGCCAGTGTCTCATGTTGACAAAGAGCTCTCCCCACCAGGACAAAGTTTGAGCGGAGAATGTGGGGGATGGGGCTCACACAGCGGTGCAGCCTTGCTGAAGGTTTGGCCCAGGAATTTCGACCCCTATGTTGATGTCGAGTTCACATTTTGGGTTGTTCTGTCAGACTTATACCACGATATTCGTGTGATTCATGTCTGTTATGTGACTGCTGTAATTTTGTAGCTATTCTAAGATAGCTGTATGGTGGTTAACCTAAAACCGTGGAGGGTGGTCTTTATCATTTTTACAATAAAGTGTTCTTACCCAGTATGGAGAGGTGTAGAATTTGATTTCACTGGTTTTCACAATCCCACTGACTAAAATATAAATATTTATATTTCTTATAAATATAAAATATTTCTTCTTTTGTTGTATACTTTGTTCTTTTCTTCGTTCTACTTTATCGTTGTCTCTTACTTTCTCTCTCCTATCCTAGTTCCTTCCTTCCTTCCTGTTTTAATACGTTTTTATAGATTAGATATTTTAAGCTTTTCCACTGTAGAAATGTTTGCCCTAATTTTATAGGGAACTTTATGGTTTTATATTGTCGATTTTAGATTAAGGACTCTGGAAAGGTAAATCTTGAAAAGTCTGGAATGTTGACACGAAAATGTATTTAGGGTATTAAAGTAATTCTAAAAAGAACCTAATTTTGTCTGCAGCACAAGTCTGTGGAGGAGAAATAAGCTTCTGTTTCAATCACATACGTCAAATATTACCCATTATTTTTCCTCTGTCCTTGTTAAAACTGTCACTGTGTTTGTATTTCAATGTGTTTTACTTTGAATGCTTAAACAGTGGAAAGGGAGCAAATCATTGCTGGGAGTAATTGCCTTTAAGAATCTGAAGGCCTTTTATTACATGTATGATGGACCATGTTGGGTCAAAAAAACCAATTAGAACTTAATATGGGCTAAACGGAAACATGGGGCCAAAATTAGAATCACAGCAGCAACACGGATACAAAAAATATATTTGACTTACAAAATGTAGAAGCCGTGACTCTTCAAATAGAAAGCTTTAGGTAAATTTACCTGGCCATAAGTAGGTTGAGCGTAGGTAGCGATGAGCTGTAGATGGAGTTGGTCATAATTTAAAATGATAGAGATAATTTTTAATGCATGTCATCCAGTTCTGGTGTATTTTTCTTAAATCTGGGGCACGTAGCGTGACGTCACTAAGAAAAAGAGGACATTTTAAAATATAAACAGCTATAGCTCCCGCCCCTTTTCAGGAAAGAACTGAAAGCCACGCCTTACACAGGGTCCCCTTATTTTACAGACTTTGTCTGTTTTACTTTTGGGTCAGAAAGCACCGTTCCGCAGAATTGCACTCATAAGATGAGCACTGAGGAGTTCTTTTTTTTCTTGTCTTTTTTTTTACGTGATACTCAGAATTGGTATGAGTATCAAGTATAAGTCCAACAGGTTTACTTTTTTCAAGCAGAGCATTAGAGCTTTTGCTATAGTACTCCACTTGATAAATATGTATGAAAATTATTTATTAGTGATTACTGTGGGTTTAATTTATTGAGGTTATGAACACAGAAAGGGAAAGAACAAGAGAGAAGAAAATAAGAAAATGAAGAATAGATGACAAGTAAGACGGAGCAACATAAACAAAAAGAGTAGACTTTATTTCTTGAAGAGCAAGATGCTGCAAATCTTGTACAAATCTTTTGTGGAGAGTGTCATCTCCTCATCCATCATGTGTTGGGATAGCAGCATCAGAGCCAGGGACTTAAAACGGCTAATCAACCTGTAAAAAAAGGCTGGTTCTGTTCTGGGGGCAAAAGTGAAACCTCTAGGGATACTGATGCAAAGAAGGATTCTTCATAAAATAAAAAATATGGACAACCCTGAACGCACTCTTCATTATACTGTCTTACGAAAGAGGGTCTTTAGTCAGAGGCTTCTTCAGTTTTGCTGCAACACAGACTGCTACAGGAAATCTTTCCTGCCCACAGCCACCATGATCTACAATGATGCGGATGCCTATATCCAGTAGTCATTTGGCGTGAGGTGGGGTACACCCTGGACAGGTCGCCAGTCCATGACAACGTTGAGGACTGTTGGCCTCTAAATAGGCTGTGGCCACTCTATTTGAAAACCATGCAATGCCCCAAAACAGCTTTATAACTCCAGGCTTAAGAATGTTAAAATGGCCTGAGTTAGAAACGTGAGCAGAAGGTCACCTGGCAATTACCCAATCCTTCTTATCTGCTGTTTATCTGCCAACAAATGCTGTCTTCAGGTGTGTTCTGTTGTCAGCTCTCTGAAGAAAACAAAACAAAACCCAGCAGTGATTCATTAGAATCAAGTTGGAGTTGAGAAAAGCGTTTAATGGTCCTTGAAATTCACTTCACATACTTGTAGCCCAACAGTGCGCTTTAAAGAGCAGAGTGCTCTTGTAGAGCTAAGCTGTAAAATGGTGTGTGTCCTGAATGCAAGCCCCAACACACCCCTGCTGCTTGTGGGAGAATCTGGGATGAAACCATGCTTAACCTGTAACACAAGGCACGCCCAAGACCTAGATCTGAATTGCAGTTCACCTGTTTCCTTTCCTTTTTTTCTGTTCATTCCATCCAGGAGATATAACCCCTCTACACACACACATACACACAGATTACTGATCTCTTAACTCCTACTTGTATTCCCGCCCACACCAAACGGCACACCACGCTATCACCACACCCAGGGAAAGATTTGTCTCCCACAGAAACATCTGTTTGTCATAATCCCTTCTACTTTCGAAGCTCGATTAGGTGACCTAGTGACTGGATGAGACTGTGGTCTATATACCACAAGCTGGGTGTGAACAGCTTACTGATGTGTCCAAGCTTTAGATGCTGGTTGAACTTTTGGAAAGTAACCCACCAATTTTATGACTCATTTGTGGCTAAGGCAGAAAATCTAGGTAGATTAAGGCCCTGTCCACACGTAGCCGGGTATCTCACAAAACTAAGAAATTTTTCATCCACACGTAAACGCAGATTTAAAAAAAAAAAAAAGCTTCGGCCAAGGTGGAGATTTGAGTTTTCTCCATTTTCACTATCTGCGCATGGATGGACGAAAACTGAGTTTTAAGATCCGTAACGCCACTATCCGCGACAAAAAATGCTCAAACATCACATGTGCGACCTGTGTTTAATCACAAAAACAGCATTTATGCCCTCAGAGCTGTGTTGGTATCATCCATTGCTAAAGCGCGTTTTGTTTGTTTGCTTTCACAAGCTCTATCACTGCTGCATGCTTAAGATGGAGGATAGAAAGTTATTCTGAGCGGATAAGATTTGGGAGAACTACTGCCCCCTACAGGTTTGCCACGTCTATGAATGTGCTGAAAAAAGCATTTATCCGGTTATGTGTGGATGGAGATTTTTTTTCTGTTTTTTTGGAGCCGAGGAAAATCTTTGTTTAAAAAAAAAACCTCAGCTACGTGTGGATGTGGCCTTAAATGAAGACTGGCCCACAACAGATGGATAAAGAAGCACTATCTAAAAATGGCTACCTTACAAGTGTAAAAAGGAGAACAAAAAGTATTTCAAAATCTCTAAATGTACTTCAGCGCTGGGGTTGTACTAACAGAATATTTTCCGTATTTAACCGAAATTTTTAGAACGGTGACAAAAAATCTGAAGGTCTGTCATTTTTACAGATTAGTATTCACACCTCTAACCACTTTGTGCAAATGCGCAGAGTCCAAAGAAATTAGTTAAAGAAGAGATTTCCAGACACTGTATTCAATGCATCTTGCTGAGTGGGCGGTGAACACATGTTGAAAAGTTATTTAGGTTTGGAAGTGCAACTATGGTTAGAGACATTCCAAAGAGCCCGATGTGTGCCAAACACCGGTGCCTGCTGCTGCTTTTCTGCAGCTGAAGTGTAGTTCACGGATCAGGAAACGATTTATTCGGAGTCTTTTCGACTTCTGATCGGTTCAATTGTAGTAATGTTTCCTCATTTTAAAACCTTGCCTGGATTGACGCTTGACTCCAGTCTCCAGTGTGGCAGCGGAGCACGTTTCATCCTCCAGAACAAAATCTAAACCCCCATGAGATGTCATCTGTCTGAGGCAAAAATCCAAAACCAAATGACAATAACGTCTGCAATAAAGCCACTATGTAATTATGCTTATATGGGAGGAACATTTTGGTTCCATGCGGAGCAGGAACTGTAGCCGGTATTCACGTTCTAAGTGCAATCGTTTAATTTCAATTTTATTTGTTCTTTGTTCATCTTATTTGGACTCAACATTATTTAAAACAAATTTATAAATGAATACTATGGGGCGCCTAAGTCTCCTCCCATTCCGTGGGTCTCCTTGGCGAAATAATGAATGGAAGTCAACAGAGCTCTGGTAGTTATGTTCTGGTCGGCTTTGTCTTACGTCATGAATCACACATATTGTTGTACCACAATTTAAATAATAACCACGGATCTGCATTTCAACTTTGTCTGTCAAGGGATTTGTAGGTGCAGTCCATCAAGCGTTTTTAACACATAAAGTAACTTTAGCCAGCTTTTGAAAATCAGCGTTTTCTCCGTATCAAAGTGTGCCTTTAAAATACACGGACATCATGTGTTCGATCCATGGCGCATTTAAAACGGGATCAGAAAACGGCTTTTATCGTTCCATTGGCTCTCATCAAATTTTTTTTTGGCAGTAGGACTGGAAGTAGAAGTGCGTGACTTAGGCTCTCCGTTGTATAAATATGAAGTTATCGGACGATTTGCTTTGCTCCTTTATTGGTACCAGGAGAAAAACGGGGTTGGAATTTCCACAGCCAGAGAGACCTACTAGGTTTCAGAACTGAGTCTGACATGGCATTTATGGTGGAAAATATGAGCTGAAAGCAAAGAACTATGTGGCACATTGACCTGCTTGAACATTGCAATGGGTACTATCAAAATAAAGTAAGAGCTCATGTCCTATGGTATGTCATGAATTAAGCAATTCACAGTTGAAACTATATCACTTTTTTTTTTTATCCAGTGCAGGCCTAATGAGTATGTGTGTATCTCCCAGTTAGTGTTGTTGGGATGTTACATGTTTTTGTTTTTTTTATGGCTAGAGTATGTTGTTGTTGTTGCTTTTTTGTGGGAGTAGAAACTCAGCTGTTTCTAAGAAAGCACCAGTGGGAGTTAAGCACTCTCATAAACAATCTAGTAGAAACGCACCCAAAAGTTCCTCATTCTGAATGAATGGTAAACTTTCCCTTAGTATAGATATAAAAAGAAGCTACTCAGTAAATTTAGACATTTGTTGATAAATTTTCATCCTATTAATTGGTTAAATAGACCAAGGAATAACTATTCCTACACCTTTTGTTGATATTTAAGTATCTTTTATTTATGTTATAATTTTTTATACAATTATTCACTGAGGTATGTCATTGCTTAGGGACTAGTGAAAATATTGTGCAAACTCTGAGACATCAGGCCGTTCATAGGCCTTTCTCCAGCCAGCCGCATCCTACAACAGTGTTTGTGTTGCATATGAAGGTGAACAGTAACTGCTGAATATAACAGTGCTTCTTGTGGCCTCCCTCCTTATTGATGCTCTACTCCTGTTCATTGAAGCATTGATATGAGTTACATGAGTTGATATATGTTACACCATTGCACACAATATTAATGGTTAAAAAGTTGTTTAGTGAATATTTGGAGATGCTCTAAATGGTTGGATAGCTAATTTTGTTTCCTCCTACCAGAATACCATTTTCTTCTTCCAGATATTTGGAAAGCAGTCTCTCGATAAAAAATAAAAATAAAAATAATAATATTTTTTTTTTTTTTTTATGATCAATACCACCATTTTCCAGATTTCCAGAATTGTTGTCGGTTTGGTTCCAAGTGGTTTTATACTCTGGTGTTTTGGAGCTTTGCTGCTCATTCAAGAATACTGTTGACTCATTACCTGGTTTGTCTAGTTTTCACGGTATGCCATTTCTTTGTAAGCTTGTTTTAGCACAACACGACCTTTTTCAGTGCATTTTTCTCTTTTCCATCTTGTGTGGTGTGATCTTCATTCAGCTGCTTGACTGGAGATGATCCCTATCTTTACAAGTTGTGAGGCAAAACAGATATATAGTACTACGCATAAGTTTTAGCCTGGTGGTAAAAAAATGCTGTAAATAAAAAAATATTTCAAATATAGATGTGTTAATCATTTATTTTCATCAATCAACAAAATGCAGTCAACGAACATAAGAGAAATCTAAATTTGAAAAACAGCATCAATTCTTCTAGTTATCCTTGCACAGAATTTCTGAAGGAACCCGCCTGGTAGGTTGTTCCAAACCTCTTGGAGAACTGATCCCAGATCTTCTGTGGATGTAGGCGCTCTCACTTTCTTCTGTCTCTTCATGCCATCCCACAAAACACTCCATGATGTTGAGATCAGGGCTCTACTGGGGCCATACTATCACTTCAAGGATTTGTTGTTCTTCTTAACACTGAAGATAGTTCTTAATGACTTTGGCTGTATGTTTGGGGTCGTTTTCCTGCTGCAGAATAAATTTGGGGCTAATTATATGCCTCCTTGATCATATGCCATGACGGATAAGTATCTGTCTGTATTTCTCAGCTTTGAGAACACCATTAATCCTGACCAAATCTCCAACTCTATTTGCAAAAATGGAGCCCCGACATTCAAGGAACCTCCACAATGCTTCACTGTTGCCTGTAGATAAAAATTATTGTACCAATCTCCAGCCCTTCAACAAACAAACTGCCTTCTGCTATTACCAAATATTTTGACTCCTCAGTCCATAGATCCTGCTGCCATTCTTTCTTCATGTTTGGTAATACTTAAGTCTCTTGGCCTTATTTCTGTCTGTTTCTAAATATATTCACGTCCAGAAGATAAAATGGCACAAACTACCCATAACTATGTTCATCACTTGAACCTCTGAACTCAAAGCAGGCTTAGCATTTCCAGATTTTAAAAAAAATCTTTATTTTTATTTTTTTATCTTACCCTTCAAATGACTGAGTTTAGATTAATTCTAACTTCTATCAGAGTGACAGGTTTTATTGGAAAAAAGGAAAAGACATAAAGTGGAGAAGACTTACACTGTTTGGTTCATCAAGTTTTGTTGTTGTTGTCATTTTCAAGTTGTGAAGGGCAAGGTGAAAATAACTAAAGTGGATCCTCCTGTTGTGCTCAAAAAGTATGCAGCTGTCTAGTAAATTTTAGACTGCTGGTGCCTTATCAGGATCTCACTATCAAGAGACTGCATATTACCTCTGCATTCCCTAGGATCTCTTAGATGTCGGTGTTGGATGGAATGTGAAGCAGTCCTCTGCTTGTGTTTCATTCTTAATCATTGCATTTGTATTTCATGTTCAAGAAATGTTCAGGCTGTCATGTAAATGGACTGAACTTATATAGCGCTTGTCTAGTCATACTGACCACTCAAAGCACTTTACATTGAAGCCACATTCACACAGACAGTACGACGGTACGACGATGCCCAGGGGCACATCGACATGTGTGTGGAGGAAGCTGGAATTGAACCTACGACCCTCCAATCGGAGGAAAGCGAAGTAGGAAAGCATTACAGCACAGACCTCTGTCAAGGCATCTCAGTCCAACTCAACACCCCCCCCCACCCAATTCACTTCCAAATTCAAATCACTTGTCCTGTTGCAGACATTTCATGAAACTTTCATCAAAATCCACCAGTTATTAACAAGCAGATGAATAGCCTCATTGGTAATAACATCTCTAGGTCGTCATCATAGCTTATAATGCAATGATATAACATCTGAATTGCAAATAGAAGAAGCAAGGTATAAGAATAATTAATGAACTTTTAATACTTTAATGAGAGTTAAGTTAGTGGTTGATGCTGATGTTCAAGTGTATTGAATAACCGATTGTTACCAAATCTGTACATCCCTATGTAAGTCGCTGTTTGGAGGGTTTACCAAAGTATTCAGGTAAAGCTGGGGTGAAACATGTGACGCATCAGCAACAATGCAGGAGAACAATGATCTCCTTCTCTTCTGTTTTAAGAGTTAAATTTCCTCTCTAAACATCTACTACTATTGAGTAATCTGCTCCCTCACAGGCTGATTGAGCTGTAGACATGTCAAGACATGTAATTGAAAATTAAATATCCTCTCTTATTGCCCTGCTCATCAGTGTTATTTTTGGCTCTCCCAAATTAGCCTGAAAAAAAACAAATTTGACTCCGCAACAATGACGTTAAATGAGGGTGGCACGGAAGGGCCCTCTGAAAACAAAGCCAACACTTGACAAGCTTTGACATGAATGCTCCTTACTCAGTACAATTTTTGTTGTAACCTGGACCTTATTTGTAGCATGCAGTATGTTCATGTACTCACCCAGACAAGTTTGGAGCCACATGGAGTCCTTCAGAAGAAGTTTATATCTAGTCACAATCAGTGTGAATTCCTATAATTGGAGTTAATGAGGCAACAAAAGAACATCCTCTAAATAATGCATTATCTTCCACAAAAAGCCTACATTCCACCAATGTTCTGTTATGAATCACTAGCACTATTCCCCTGTAAATTTTAAAGTGTCTTGAAGGTGCTGTGTTGTTGTCATCTGTGTTTTTAACAGGCAACTTATTCTAACCAACTATTTCAATCCAATGCAGCTGTAGTCTGTGCAGGTTGCCTAAAACGGAGCCTGTGGAAGCTGAACTTAGTCCACTTGGTCATTTTGTCTGTGCAATTTGGAATCAAACGAGAACCATGTTGAGGTCTGCAGTAGCATGTTCTGTCTAACGGACCGCCATCAAGCACCGAGAGAAAGTCCTGCTCAGACTACAACTGGGATGCTGTATGGCAGTGACATCATTGAAATCACCTGTAAAACATCCCTGCAGACAACAACAAAGCACCTCAGAGACGCTCTGAACTCACAGAGGAATAGGGCTAGAGATTCATAACAATAAATTGGTGAAATGAAGGAGTTTTGTGGCAGACAATGCCTTATTTAGAGGCTGCAAGTCGGTTGCCCCATTAACTCCCATTATATGGACATACGCTGATCACGACTGCGTACAAATGTTTTCTGAAGGACTCCAAGTGGCTCCAAACTTGTCTGGGTTAGTAAAAGAACGTAATGCATGTTATAAATAAAGTCCAGGCTACAAAATAGGGTACTTTCCCTTTTTAAGCAAAGTTTTAGCTAAATCAACTACTGCCCTTTTGGTTTGAATCCCTTGTTTCCATTTTTTAAATTTGTTATTTAAGAGTTAATATGTGCTCTATTAGCCACTTGGTTAGACCAAATTCAACTATGAGATTTTCAAATGTTTGCCTGTTTTTATACTTAAGTTGTCAACCTCACTTTACCAAATTATTGTAGAATCCGTTCTGCTTTGTTAACGTCATCAAACCCGCACAGGAAAGATATACTAATACATAAACTAATACTAATAAAGTCACTCTGCTGAGAGCTGGAACTGCATGTTACACTCAGTCTACACTGGAAAGGCAGCCATAGTGATAAATCGCTCCTGAATTCCTCACATTTGCCCATTGTTTTCATTCAGAATACTTACTGATGTTGTCTGGAATGTGTGTTTGGCTTCTACTCAAAGGAGAACCAAACTATTTAAACACATTAGCTTTTGTTCCTTATTTTAGATCAGCTGTAATCAGACACCGAGAGTGCTGTATGTACTGGAAACCTTTTTACAACAGATTTCCACATTTACCGATGGTGTCTGTAGATTTCACCTGCAGCTTATAGCTTCTCTGAGTGCAGAACATGTGACTATCAAAGTAATGAAAAGACTTTCTACAAGAAAGCTTTTGGCGTCCTTTGAGCTGTAATAACGTACCTCAGCCGATGCAGAGCAGTTCTTTTTATAAGGCTTTTAAAAATACTATTTTACATTACTACCAGATGTTTTAGGCTATAATTTTCTCAAAAAGTCACAGACTAGCTTTCCAAACCTCAACTGCAGTGTGCTCTTAGTACATAGTAATTAGACCTTCGTTTAGTGAAAACAAACCCCCAGAGCACTGAGAAGGTAAACTTCTGCAGATTTTCTGCCTGAGCTTTGTGCTACACTCTGTGCTACGCTCAGGGCCAGGCAGCAACACAGAACACATTTCTTTTATATTTGACCAGCTTATTGTCAACATCAAGGAGAGTATGTGAATCAGCAGATGGAGCATACAAACTCATGAAACACAGTGAATTGAAACGTTTTCCAGATGGCAAATTTATGTTTTCTTCACCGCAGACAAAATTGACACAACTCTCAACAACTCCATATCGGCCTTTCTCGCAGGGTCTTTGGGGATCAGTTGTGTCCTGCCTGAATACTTTTACACTCAAACCATTGTTCTATAGGTTGATTTTGTGCTAGATGAAGATGCATCACAAGAGGACATTGGAAATCTTTGTTGGCTTTTAGATTAAAGGAATGCCTCAGTGTGTTTTCTTTCTTTCTTTCTTTCTTTCAGCCAAAAGGTCTTGGACAGACCCTCCTCTCTGAGGTTTTCCACCGAGGTAACCTCATCGAAAGTGATTACTTTGGCCTCGAGTTTCAGAACATGCAGATGATCTGGGTATGTACTCGCCAATCATATCCTTCATTTCTGGTTTGAAGCACACAAACTGTACATTGCCTAGCAAAAGTATCCATACCCCCTTTTAACATTCTACTGTATCATGTTACAACCAGCATCAAATGTATTTTATTGCAGTCTTTGACAATAGATCTACACAAAATAGTGCGTCATTTGGAAGCGGAGGTAAATTAATCATAGGTTTTGAACAAGGAAGAATCTGAAGTGTGGCATAGGTTTTTATTAAACTCCTGCTGTATCAGACTCCTCCAGTGCAACTAAGTACCTTCAGAAGTCACCACTTGTCAACTAGATTGAACCCTTTGCACAGTTTAATGTCGGGTCACTGCGGTGTGCTACACGATTTGGTCGGTTACCTCTTTAAAAGCGGCCAAAACAACCACCCCTTACCACACCTTTCCGTGGAATTCAGTTGTAATTCTATAGGACAATGGTAAGTTACATTTAGTGTGGAGCTACTGGCGTCACACAACACAGTCCTTTGACTGAGGCACAGAAAAACGTCACTGCTTGTAACAAGCAAGAGACGCTCTAATGCATTACATTTGTTGTCGAATTAATATGACGCCACACTAGGGATTTGGGTTTAACCCCACCTACTTAGTGGGAGTCCTACTGGAGGTGAAAACGCTCTAATGAATATGTCGGTGCATATTATAGCTCACCGAACTCCACCGACCCATGCTGTACCTGTCAGTGGAAATGAGGGATTAGAGAACATTAGTGAACAAACAGCAGCATGCAGACAAAGCACCTCTGCAGACATGGTTGGGTTAGAAAAAGCACCCTCCCATGCTTTGAACATTTAATGAGCCACTGTACAATCATAATAACAACTGCAAACCTATGAAAGGTAGTAAGCTGTAAATCCTTGTCAAAATCAAGATACAAGAAGTCCTATTTGCCGTTTCCATAAACCCAAGTAAGGCAATCATGTGGAATAAGGTCTTCTGGTCAGATGAGACCAGAATTGAACATTTTGCTTTACAATTTACAACCCTTTTATATGTGGCATTGGCAGCCTCATGCTCTAGGGATGTTTCTTTAAGAGGAAGGGGAAAACTGATAAGACCTTTTGGTAACATGGATGGCGCTAAAAAACGTTCATTCCCTGAGGAAAACCTTTTAGAGGCTGCAAAAAGACCCAAGACTACAGGGGAGATTCAGCTTCAGCTGAACAACCACCATAAACCTACCACTGGAGCTGCAATATACTGCTTTATCTCAAATATGTTTGAATGGCCTGGTGAAAGTGGAGACCCAACCGGGACTCAGTAGTAAGACTATTAAATAAATATTCAGAAATATATTCCGACTGATTAAATTGAGTTTCAGCTCATCTGCAAAAAATACATTTCTAAATACACAAAAAGTAAATGCAGCTGTAACGGCATTAAAAGTTAGCTCTGTCAAGTATGGACCCATAGGGAGTTTTTCACACTTTTCGTTTGTTTGTAAAATGTTTAATATTATTGTTTAAAATCCGTGTATAATTTTTCTTTCACTTCATAAATATTCACTACTTTGTGCCACTTAAAATCTCAAATTAAATTAATTGAACTTGGTGATTGTAACGGGACAACAGTTAGAAAGGTTTAGGTTTTTCATAGCTCCAAAAATGTACCGCATGTGTAAAAGCTTCCAGTGCCTACATATTGTTAGTGACCGGTCAAAGGTCGTAGCATAATGATAAGACCATGTATGTGGGTGGAGGATTGCTGTTCACGTTGATGTCATTTAATGGTTACATTGTTGCTGTTGATCAATTCAAACAGTGAGGTAGTGGTGTTTTCACTGGAGATGATTAGGAATCCTGTTTATTGTTTCCAATGAGTGACTACGAGTATGAATCAGTACTATTACATCCATTTCCATTGTAAAAGCAGCCCGTACAACCGACCTGTTCATCACCATTCCTGGGCCCCTATCAGTTGTAGGTCCATAGGACATTGGTTCGGTTAGGGTGGAGCTACTGGCGTCACACAACATAGTCCATTGATTGGGAGACAGGAAAACATCACTGCATAGGACAAGCAGACGTGTTAGTGGGTTAGGTGTTTAACCCCACCTCCCCAGTGAAAGTTCAACTGGTAGTGGAAATGCTCTACTGTACACACTGGACCATATAACAGCGTTCTGAACCGCACCGGCGCATGCCGTATCGCTGAGTAAAAACAATGCTTAACTTGCCTTGACTAGACCATCAGCATTTCTGCTGTTTTCATCTTTCCAGAAACATGAGTGGATTGTAATACCGTCCTGGGAGTTTACATAAACCAAAGTAAGAGGCTGTAGGGATGGGTAATGATATCTAACGATACTTTACCACAAACAGTAGTAACCAGACCGAAAAGCATTGCACATTTCGGTGCCTTATTCTTGTTCTTTTTTTTTTTCCGGACATGTCAAGCTCTATGGATTCTGGGCATACCATCAGCCATGAGTGTTTTCCCTATATAACCAGAAAAGGTAAACATGATTATCTTTTTGCAAAAAAACCTGCTTCAATTTAGGGCAGTCTAAATGGACGCATTACAAGGGTCGACTAATTTAACTCAATTTTTTGACCCAATTAACACATACCCAGAACACCGCCCTGTTTATAATTCAAACCACACCACATATGTCCTTCCTAACCTGCAAAACTGCAGATTGTTGTGCAGAAGCGTGTGTGTGCGTGCGTACGTAAATGACAATCGAGTATATTATTATTATTGCCGTATTGGGTTGATATGATTATAAGTTCATAAGTTTTCTGTGGGAATTCTCCTTAATGTCCGCTGGGATGTCCCCTCGCTGTGTGCAGTGCAGAGTATAAATGCGCCATATTTATGTTGATTCATGCATGTTGGTTCACTATATAGCTGCAGTATATTTTATAGTGGGATACCGTTGCATTAAAAATGTGCATTCTGATGTTTTGGGACTTAAATTGTAGTGTCTTGGTAATATTTAGGAAAGGTGATTAATTCGCAGCTACCCTGTGATTAATTAAATCAAGAGTTTTAATAATTTGTCAGTCCTACTAAAAAAACAAAAATAGGAGGGTTTGTATGTTTTCCATTTGAGCATTGTTTAAGCTCCGGCACCATTTAAAAAAAACAACAAGAAAACGGTCTGGCACTGGTATTTAATAAAACCTAAACAATACCCATCCCTAAGAGGCAGTTACCCGACCCATTCATTGTATTCATAAACAAACTGTTTGTATTTAATGGAGCCATTGGCTGTACATCTCAAAGATTCATGTGGGAGATCATAGTTTTAAAAGACTTTCACTTTAGTCAGCTCTTCTTACTTTATCTTAATCTTTCTATTAACCTATTTAATTTAGATGATAAACAATGATATTCATCAGCCTGCTGACAGGTTTGGGTCTTAGTTGATTTACTGCACAAAGATGGGCTCCAATAGATTCTGATCCACTACAGATGCTGGAATGTGAATAGACAACTGATTACAGCAGTTCTTTCTGGTAATGTTACTCAATACTGGTTTTATGTTGCACATTCCTTCATCAGTCAGCCCCAGTTTTATCGGAGCATCTGAGGTCCTACAATATGGCAGAGACGAGGCACTGTCTTAAAATGTAGCTTTTCTCGCCGTAGAAGTAGACAATTGGTTATGTTGCTGTCACTTTATAGTTTATGACAGAGGTGGGACCAAGTAATTTTTCTGCAAATCTTAAGCCCCAAGTCATTACCCTCAAGCCTCAAGTAAATAGAAGCAAGTTTCAAGTCAAGTCGCAAGTCTTAAACCTTGGATTTTAAGTCATTTTGAGTCATTTAAAAAAAACAAAAAAACTGTTTAATAATTTAATATTCAATACAAATCCTAAAACTTTTTCTTTTTAAAATCTTCATTTATTTGAATACCCAAATGAAAAAAGTGGAACTAAATGTATAAAACTTTTTATAGTTTTTAAAGTTTTTACTGAACTCTGACCTCCATTTGCAGTTTAATCTAACTTAGCTAATAAGAATAGTCTTCCTTTGAACTATAATTTTAAAGATTCACTGCTTAGAATTAGAGATTTAAAAAAAGCATATGGCAGATGTAATTTTCCAGATGAAATTTAGATTTTTAAGAGTCACAGGTATTTACTAAAAGATCAGTTCACCCCCTTCCAGAGTCTTACTCGACCTACATTACTGGTTTGAAAAACGTGGCAAAAGGAGGTTTTGCCTACAGTATAGAGCGAGTTATAATGGCTTCATTTTTTTAAATCTAGTAATCTGATTGGCTGTTCTGTGACTCTCGTACACATAACAGTTTCCACTTAAGTTAAGAAAAGATCAGCACCACAGGATGAGTGAAATGACATGAAACTTTGTAATAATGGATGTTTAAAACTGTAATTATTGGAAAATACCAAGTCTTTTCAAGTAATTAGGTTCAAGTCCGAGTCGAGTCCCAGGTCATTGGTGTGGAAGTCCAAGTCAAGTTAAACACTTTAAACATTTTTTCAAGTCACATATTTAAGGGACTCCAGTCTGGCTTGAGTCCAAATCATATCATTCAAGTCCGCATCTCTGGTTTAAAAAGCTACATGGAGTTTTGCTATAACCACCAGTTAAACCTAGAACTTGAATTCCTGAAAAGATAAATTTGTCTGTTTCTCTCTAGGTATGGCTGGAACCAACAAAACCCATTGCAAGACAAGTCAGAAGTAAGTAAGATCAAGCTGACTGAAAATCCAGCTGATAAAGAGAGGAATGTTAATACTTCTGTTACTGCTCTCCAGGACCTGCAAATACGCTGTTTCGACTTTCTGTGAAGTTCTTTCCCCCTGACCCTGGTCAGCTGCAAGAAGAATACACCAGGTGAGTGAAGTGAAATTTCATCTTGATATTTTTTTTGTCTGACTGGAAGAAAAACATCATAATGACCAATAGAGACTTTTAGATAGCGTTGTATTCTTGTTGGTGTTTCCTAAAGTTCTTCAAAATTCAGAAATCCAAACTAACACATGTATCAATAAAATGTTATTATTTTTGTGCTGCTGGATAGTTGTATCAATGTCCGTTGAAAGTAAACTAAAGCATACCGACATGTTTATTCTGAGCAGAAGTAATGTCAATGAGGCACCTGACCACCTTGAATCTGATAAGAGTCTGTGGAATAAGCTAATAGCCTAAAAGGATTGGAGCTAAACACCAAAGATAAATGATTAAAATACAGAAAATTTGCAAAAACCTGCTTAACGATTAGTGGAAGGATTTGATTTACTGTAATGGATGGGATATTTTTTATTTTAGTTCAACATTTCTGAAATATAGTAATACCCATTAATACTTTACATTTTTGCTGTCTTTTTTAAGAGATGTGTGTCTCATTACCTAGCTACTTCTTGATTGAATTAAAAAGTAATTCAAGTCAAAGTCTGTAATAGGTTGAATACATTTGGGCCTGTGTTTCCTCCCACAGGTATTTATTCTCCCTGCAGATGAAGAGAGACCTGATGGAGGGAAGGCTGATCTGTACAGAAAATACTGGAGCCCTGCTGGCCTCCCACCTTGTTCAGTGTATGTTTCCATTTGCTGTTTTAACTACAGTAGTTGGAGCTTATTTTAATTCAATGTATTGATAAAACTTGTTTGTGTGTGGACTGTAACACGGTATCCATTAAACTTAATAGTACAATAAGAACTGTAAGAAAGAAACTGTAAGCAAACAAGTAATATATTATGATGTTTAACATTGTAATTAATGCATAGTGTAATTAAACCTAAACCTCTAGCTTAAAGAGAGGTTCAGGCAATCATATTACCATCCCATCAGTGCAGACAGGATTTTACATGCATTTATTTATTTTTATAATTTCTGTCTTTCAAGCTGTACAAATACTGAATAGCTGCCTCATAATTAAAGCTGCTCTTTGGACGTTGTTCTTTTTCAAAATTGTCAATTTCTGAAAATCAAAATCAGGGTTCCTACAAGATATTAAAAAGTCTTAAAAGCATTGAATTTACACATTTAGAAATAATACCTTAAAAGACTTTTAAAAGTCTTGAATTCCTATATCTGAAAATATGTGATGTATTTAACTTCTTCACATTGCATTTTTCCTCAAAAGTTTAATTTGTTGCTTAAGGATTATTTTGTTAAATAATGTAGCATAAATAAAGAGTGGTGGAACCAATAATTGAGTAAGCAACGAAGCCTCAGGTTGAAATACTCAACAAGATTAACATAAAAAATTTAATAAAATAAACGTAACCAAAAAACAACTTTAAATTTTTAGGCAGATTTTCTTGTGGCCTGCTGAAATGTTCTTTGATTTTTCACACCTCTGCTTGGCTTTTTGTCATTTTCTACACTTTCCACATTTCCCTGAGATAAAATAAAATGAACAAATATTTAAGGATATTTTTTTTCTGTTGATAGGGCTGTGAAATTGACAATGAAATATGTATTAAGGTATTACATAAATGGTCTTAAAAGTATATTTAAAAGACTTGAATTTCACTTTAAGAAACCTGTAGGAACCCTGAAAATCATACCTGGTGGCCTTTTAGTAATTCTGGTCTAAAGAGGATTAGCATTTCCTCCAATTATGCTGACAGAATGTAATGTTTGCTCCTCTGTGAACCACAGCGGAGATCGGGGACTATGATGATGCTGCAGACCAGGAGTTCCTGAGAGCAAACAAACTGTTGCCTTACCAAGACAAAGTGCAAGAAAGAATTATGGAGCTCCACCGCCGGCACTTGTAAGTTTCAGCCTTTGTTTGTTTACTTCTGACCTGAAGTGACCTTTGCTCTCTCGAAATATCTGATTTTTACCCAAATATTTAAACCTAGTCATACAAATCTGTCAATTATTCCTGGAATCACAAAAAATTGTTACGTTTTGCCTTTTACTCCAGAGAGTTAGGGTTAGCGGCCTTGTCTCTGCTACTGCTCTGGGTTTTTACAGCTCACAAGAATAAACTAGATTTGCCTTCACCTTTATGATTTTAATATAATTTACACAGCTCTGTTTAAAACATACCTCCTCATAGCTTCACTGTTCTCCTTACTATAATATTATGGCTTTGGTTAAATATTCACTGGCTGGGAAAATGTTACAGAGCTACTGTTAATCATGACATAATTACCTCCTACTTTACAGTGAAAATGTAGCATTTCATACTATCACCAACAAACTTTGTCAAGTTGTAAAGTAACTCAGTCAGTCGTCTCATGAGGATGAAACAGTAGACGGAATTTTCTGTTAGTCCTATCCCCATCTAAAGCTGTTTATCGCATTCTAAAAATAGTTGTTCATATTTAGCTGCCAAAAAAAGTCAGCACCATGTCTAGACGCTTGAAAAAGTATCCATACGCCTTTCCACATTTTGCCATGTTACAACCATAACCTGAATTTATTTTATTTGGATTTTATGTAATTAGGTTACAGTGTACTGTATGACTATAGATGGAAAGGAAAAAGGCACAGAAATCTCCCTGAAAAATCAACATAAAAATAAAATCAGAAAAGGATGTGTTTTCAGCCTTGAATAATCAGCCTTTCTTTCCTAGTCTTCCTTGACACCTGGACACCTTTGCATATCTAGAAACTGAAACATGCAAAATGGTCAGGCTCAGTCTGATAGGATTTAGTGTCCGCGTTCACCAACTTTCTCTTCTTGAAACAGTCTAATTTATCTACACTTTTGATTTAACCCATTCTTTTCTACCCCTGACCGTAGAAGTGTTTCCACTATCGGAATATCAGAGTAATTTGACCAGATCTTTTCTGACCCGGTAATATCTTTGCCCGCTCCTCAGCCCCCGTGTCTCCATACACTATCGTCCTTCTTAAGTAATTAGGTACAGACGCTCGCAAATCCCACTGTTTCAGCAGCAAGTAGTGTCACTGATCAGCTCAAAGGCGCCCAGAGCAGCAGACAAAACTGAACCAACATGGAAGCAGCAGCACTTGTTGGTGCGTTTGTTTGTTCTGACTCGATCAGTCCATTTCAGAGTACACACCCCCATTCAGGTTCTCCGTTTGGTTTCTGAAAGGGCCTCAAGAACAGGCCTGTCGACCTGGCCCGATGACATGGAGACACACTGGTATTGGGACGTTCCACTCAAATTAACCTGAAGTTCCGATAGTGGAAACGCTTTTTGTGTTTTGGGTTGTTATCCTGCTGGAAGGCAAACCTTCGTACCAATCTTCATATGTTTATAGCTCCATCTATCTTCCAATCAGCCCTGACCAGCTTCCCTGTCTCTGCTAAACAATGTCACAACCTGCATGATGCTGCCACTACCATTTTTTACCATGGGAATGGTGTGTTATGGGTATTTTACAATGCCAGTGTTCTATCACACACAGTGCTTAAATTTAGGCGAGAAAGTTTTGTTTTTGGTCTTATCTGATCAGCTTGCTGTTCCTCCTAAATGGCTCCTGGTAAACTTGTTGCTTTCTTTTGGCTAAGGTTTACTTCTAAACCCTTTTGATAGATCTGAAATGGTGCCATACTCTTTCTGATTTCAAATGATTATGTCTGAAGCTGGGAGTGCTGTTTTACTGACATATTTCTGTTATCTTTTCCGGCATGCCTGCTGTGCCTCGCGGTCTTCATAATTTGGGCTGTCACAGAACAGCTGCATTTATACTTAGATTCAGTTACAGTCTTCTAAAGACAATTGGGTCCACTTCATTCTGTTTGATATCAGAATAAAAGAGGTGCCACACTTTTCAGATTTTTTTTTTTTTTTTAAAGCTTGTGTCGTTTTCCTTTTCACTTCCCAGTCGTTTCAACCAAACCAATATTTTGAGTTGGTTGTCACATTAAAAATCCCCCCAAAATGGATTAGAGTTGGTGGTTTCATTAAAATAACCCTCAAGGGATAGCAGTCCTTTGCATGTTGCTTTTTAGCAAACAAGCATCCTTTTTTGGGGGGGCTGGGTCTGTAGTCACCCTGTGGCTATAAAAAAATCAAGTTGATTTGTAGGTTCATCCAGCACAAGAACTGCCTATATCACTCTGCTTAGAATGGGTTGCATGTCTGCAGCAAGGGGAACTGCAGGCTTCTTGTTTCCCAACTTTCATCATTTTACAAACATTTGATCACTTATGATTATTTGTTTCAAAAGTGCACCTGAGCTATATTTGTGAGCATACCTAAAAGAACAGTAGCACATATCTGTTATGAGGTTTATGAATAACAGAAGGAAAATTCAGACTTCTTGTTTCTTATTACACAAAATTTGTTTTATGTCAAATAGTTAAGAAATGGCGAATGCTGGCACTTTGTTTCTGCACAGTCTATGCACACGGAACACTCACTTAGCTGAGTGTGTTCTTGATAAACAGTCCCAACAAGTCTCCTTTCCCCATCCCTCTCTTTCAGCTTAGACTTTTGCAAAATTGTTTACAGTACTTTTCCCACAACTAGTCTTTAAAGGAGCACACTACTACGTCTTGGCCAATAGAGGCTTTTCTTTCTCGACACCCAGGTTGAAAAAAGCCCTAAAGACTTACGGGTTCTCTAAAGACGTTTGCTAATCTCTTTCCTTGGTTGCCAGAGTGGAAGCAGAAGCAGAGAGAGTTCCCCTGCTTTAATCCCTCGCTCTGGTTAGTCTATTAGCTGTAAGGCCAGTGGGGCAGGGGGAGGGCTCTAAGGAGATTTCACCGCTTAAAGGATGAACAAAATTAGAATGTAGTGATGATTGGATGGATATGTTTCTAACATGCCGTTTGCTTGTAATCACTTGCTTTTAGATGTGCCGCTTGAATTAGTAAAGCTTGATGAAATGTGCATATTATGATATTGTTTTGACACTCTGTGGTAAAATTAGAAAATATTTAGGTGTCAGTAGTTATTGACATCTTTTCATTTGTATTGAATTATTTACAAATATTTCTGGAATTTCTGTCAAATATTGATTGTAGTAGAGTTTTTGACTGGGAGTCGTGGGACAGAAGTATTCACAACTCATCATATTACTGAAATTTGATTTGGATATAAATAAGTTGGTGTTGATACATTTTAGTGCCTTCCTTCTGTATAGTTCAAATTGATGTAACTCGAGTGGAGCTAAATTAACAGGGTGTTAAAACCGATCTGAGAGGGACTCCACATCCCAAATTTCCCCATCATACATGACGTACAGATGTTGAATGTTGGTTTATGTATTTTTTTTTTCCATCAAACAGTGGCCAGACTCCTGCTGAATCCGATTTCCAGATCCTGGAGATTGTCCGTAAACTGGAAATGTATGGCGTCCGCTTCCACCCAGCAGCTGACCGAGAGGGCACCAAGATCAATCTGACCGTTGCTCACATGGGCCTTCAGGTTTTTCAGGTGCTTACTGTTTCAATACCAGCCAGCATTGTTGAGGAGGGATTCACTCTCTGATAACTTGACTTATATTTCTGTTTGTCTTTTTGGCTTTATTTCTTAACCTAGGGCCACACCAAAATAAACACCTTCAACTGGTCCAAGATTCGCAAACTGAGCTTTAAGAGAAAACGGTTCCTCATCAAACTGCACCCAGAAGTCCACGTAAGTTTTCATGAAAAGTCTGTTTTATCTTGGGATTTCCTACTTGTTGTAAACGTGACCAGGTAACTGAGTGTTATCAATCTTCATTTCAGGGACCCCATCAAGATATTCTTGAGTTTATGATGGCCAGTCGTGATCAGTGTAAAAACTTCTGGAAGATCTGTGTGGAGTACCACTCGTTCTTCCGTTTGTTTGATCAGCCGGAACCCAAAACCAAAGCGATCCTCTTCACACGAGGTTCCTCCTTCAGATATAGGTATGAATTCATTTGGACCGGCATCTTTGTTCATGAGGACTTTAGACCTTTATTGTACAATTAAAGATTTTATCATTTTATCCATTTTGGATTTAGTCCTTAATCTAAAATTCTGTGTGTCAGTGGAAGAACCCAAAAACAGCTTGTGGAATATGTTCGGGATAATGGAGCAAAGAAAACCCCCTATCAGAGGTATGAATGTTTTCCATAGAAGTACATCTACAGGTCAGGTGGCCAGTTTACATACACTTATTATGGGCACAAAGTTCATTAAGTCCTTGGAATGGTTTATGGCAATGGTTCTTTTCCCATGGTGCCTTGGAAGTCCAGCAGGCAACTTGAATGATCTTTAATAGTTCAATTCTTCATGAAGTTTTATGTATTTATTTTTGAGGGTCAAAATTATACATACTGGGTTAACATACTGCCAAGTATTTCGTTAAATGTCGCAGAGTGAGTTATATATTAACCGCATGCATTTCAAAGCCGCCAACAACCTGTAGGCATAGTAACTGTAGGATATTTGTTACTCTTCTTGGGAGAATTGGTGGAGCTCCGTCAAACTGGCTGGTATTCTGGGAAAGGCCTGGCTCTGAACAGATCTTCAACTTGGCTGAGGTTGTGGCTTTGTGAGGGTTATTCCTGAACCTTCATGCTCACCTGCTTTATCCATTCTGAAACCAGTTTTGATGTGTGACAGCTTCAGGCTCCACAGAACTTTGCAGCAGACTACTTAAAGATGCCATATGCTTTTTAGCAAATTATCAGATGTGGTTACATTTGTTCTTTTTGGACACAACAAGAAAAATGTTCAGAGGAACCAATGAGAGGCTTTTGAACAGGCACAGTCTGGAATATTGTTGAAGCATCATGGTGGTAGCATCATTTTGCCTCCAGTGTTATTGGTGTAATCCAGTTGGTTAAATAATAAACGACCATCAGTTTCAAATTCTTCAACTCCTCATCAACAACTAAATGAACCAACCTGGTTTTGGAATAGAGGAAGTGAACTACAAATCAGTCCAGAATCATTCATACTCTTTGTAAATTTTCTTTCTGCCAAGAAATTTGTTCTTGATTAGAAATGAATCGCACATAGGTATGATACAATAAGATAATAATATGGTGTAAAGGCAGATATGTTTTTATTTTAAATGGCATGTCAAAAACACTTCACAATAATCAGTGGGAAATGATTGCTGCAATCAAACCCCTTTTATAACTGCTGACCAGCTTTTTCTACTTTTTCCGCTGGTATTTTGGTCAGTTTATCTTTGGTAATAGCTTCCTGTCCATGGAAGGCCTACTAGCCGTCACCTTAATCTTTAGCTGCCTCCACAGATTTTCTTTCTGAGTCAAGTCAGGCTACAATAATACTGCCTTCTGTCAGAACACATTTTTGGTCAAAATAAATATTCAGCCAGAATTCTGCTAGAAGTTTGTTGATGGCTAAAAACAAAGTAAGAACACTATTTAAAAAAAAAAAAAAGACTGCTCAAATATTAAGGGTAGTATTTGCTATTAATGGGCCTTGGAATTATGCTTATTCAAAAATGGTTACATTTTGTCCTGCAAGCAAAGATGGAGACAGTCATCTTTTACTTTGTTTTTTAGAGTCAATTCAAATCTTGTTAAGAATAAAAAATGGTTGGTAGAGGACAAATTAGGCTTGTTTTTGTGGAAAAAGTTTCTTTTATTGATTCACGTGAGGCACAGATCCATTTCTTCAAAGATGTTTGTTTCATTAAAATATTGCAAGGAATATCACAAAACGACTAATAAATAAATAAATGTTGTTCACATGACTGCTTTCTAAATTCTATGCCCACAAGAGGAAAAGTTTGGACACCAAAGTTTGGGTTAACTAAGTCCTTAAAACCCAAACTGCTATGTCTGTCATGCCCATGATGAGTGTATGTACACATCTGACCCGAACTGTGACGCTGGCTGTCACGTCTGTTTACCATATCAATAATCGTTTCCATGGAAACAAATCATTCTGACACAGTGGTCTGTTTTTGTTCAGGAGGAACAGTAAAGTAAGAATGTCTGCTCGCTCCTTTACATCTGATGTGCCAAAACAGGTAAACAGAACAACTGAATGCACCCTTATTGAAACATGAAGCAGCATCATTTGTGCCAGAACAGATAAACTAATGAAAATATATGTATTCTTCTTTTCTTTGTCTCCTTCAATCTGTATGTTTTCTTGCCCTGTTTTTTTTTTCCTTTCTTCTCCATCTTTGTTTTTAGACCTTGTCATTCAGTGACACTCCCAGGGCTCCCTGCTCCCTTTCCTCCACCACGGAGTCCTTCCTCCCCGCACACATGACTAGGATTTTTCCGCGATCGGAGCTCCAATCTCAGCTCCAGCCAACGTCCACACCGAGTCAGTCTCCACCGACCCCCCAGGGAGCAGCCAGACCCCCCAGCCCGCCGAAGGAAGAGCCAGTCAAGGCCGTTCCCCCATCTCCCTTCTCGTTTCAAGGTGCCCCTAGCAATCAGGCAGCAGGACACTGCAGCCCCGTGTTTGTGTGTTTAGAGGGTGGCACATCTCAATCACAGCCTTCCAGAAATGACAATGAGAATACTGAGGTTGGCGGGAGAAGGGGGACAGGAGGCTCGCTCCAAGGGGGTAGAGGGAAATTGAAAGGAGCTCTTACACCTGAGGCATTTGAGGCCGAACTTTTGAGGACGAAGCAGAACGCTATGTTCTCGATGTCCTGCTCACCTCTGCAGGTGTCTGAGGAGTTCATTGACGATGATCCCACTGAAATCTCGTTTTATGGAGGAGGGGCTGAGGCCTACTCCTTCGGGCTGGATGAAAATAAAGTAGAGCAGTTAGATTTCGGGGACGGCTCTGACATCAGCAAAAATAGGATTTTTAGTGTTGGAATTGAGGATTTAAATGGGAATGTCAGCACATTTCCAGATAGCCTAGTTGGGCATTCCGAGACCAGCTCGTTAGTAAATAACCGCTCAGAGTGCAGCTCCTTAGACAACCTGGGGCTCAGCTCTGCTGGTGAGTCCATGTCTGTGGGCTATGGGATCTCTGACTCCACCTCACTTCGCCTGCCAGGCTCCGACATCCAGTCAGAGGCCAGTTCAATGGTCAACTTCCCAGCATACTCTGTCCGCTCTGAGAGCAGCTCCGCCATGCAGTTCAGTGACCTGGTGGAGCAGCTCGAGCAGCTCAGCTACCCTCCAACTGCCGCCGAGGGATCTGGGAACGGCAGCTTGGATTCAGACTCCGACTGGGGCTCTGACGGCAACCTTCCTCCTGAGCAGGATCTGTTTTATAGCAACCCTCTGACAGGAAGTAGTGGAATGGAGGGGTTTCTGCTTCAGTGCCACAGCCTCCAGGCCCTGGCACTGTCAGACCCCTCTGGATCCCCGCAGATTAAAATGTAAACCCTTAGAGCACTTAATCCTTTTAACTGTTAAGGTGCTGTCACAGAAAAGTAGTCTTTATTTTTAATTTTTAATTTTTTTTTTACTTTGAGGAGTACTATAAAGTCCAACGTCTATGTTTTCAGAAGTAATGCAATTTAAGCAGAAGAGAAAGCAATGTGGTGAACGGTTTTCGGAATGTTTTAATGACATTTTTAACAAAATATGTGTTATGTTTTTATTTTCAATCTATATTATGTTGTTAATTTACATACATAGGAGGGGTCCAGTCTGAGCCCTCAAATTTCTTTCTTATTCTTTTTTTTGTACAGTTTTTAAAGAAATAATGCAAACGTTAGCATGCTTACAGTTCGATGTCTTTCCTGAATACTCCTTAAGAAAAACTATTTTCCATTCAAAATTTAATACCATTAACTGGTAAATATGTATATATTTTTACATAAACTGAATTATAATCAACAAAAAAATTGAGTTTCCCTATGATTAACTATTTTCTGGGTCCTTTTATTAACTATAACGTACTCGAACATCTAGACTCAGGGTAAATAAACTTTTTTCTTTTTTTTTTTTAACAGTGGCCTGCTTCATTAAATAAGACAAACACAATACGTTTTTAGTTTCACTTCTGTGGATTACTGACACCTGCTGGCCCAAACGGTTGTTACACCAGCAATGTCTGGGCATAACCATAATGCTTCATCTTCAGAAAAACAATAGAATGTAAACCTTGTGCTGTTGAGCCATAAATTAAACTGCTAATACCACTTTATATAAGATGAATGTATCATTATAGGACTCCTAATATCACATAATTGTACACTATTGCTATATAATTAATTAAAGCTAGAATGAAGAAGAATGAGTTTGTTTTTCATAATGTAGAAAATTAAAGGAAACACATTTTTGTACATCAGACATTTATTTCTGAACCTTTTTTAAACTATAGCTTAAAGCATGCTTTGGCAAATTTTTATTAAAACAGGTTAATATTAAAACAACTTAATAGTCGGGTTATAGAAAAGAAGCAGTTTTTTTTGCACATTAACTGGATATATTTGTTTCTTTTTTATAAGCATTTGAAGTGCATTTATGAGAGCAAAGGTTTTCAACCACTAATCGAGTAACGTGTGCATTTTTCTCTTATCAGTGTTCTGAACTCTAATCCTAAGATTTAATTGCAAAGCTGATGTATTTCCACAGAGCTTTAGATTTCAGTATTTTTTTTTTCTTACTGAACAAGTTTCAGAGCCTCCCTTTCTGTAGCGCTAGCACCACGGTGCCTTAATGCACCACGGTGCCTTAATGCACCACGGTACCTTAATGCACCACTTCGATGCGGTGTGGCTTTACCTCAGGTGTAAGATTCTGCCTTGTGGAGTAATTCCAACAAAGCATCTTGTCCTAAATAGGATGCAACATCTCGGATAGTTTCTAGAGCTCCAGCCGCTTAGTACTCATCTGTTCTCATTGTCATTTTGCTAGATAGTGGATGGCCAAAACAACCCATAAGTGCCTTTACAACCTCTGCAGTAACAATTGTAAACCGTTTCAGATCTTCATGTAGCTTCAGGTAACTTTGTCTGACCTAATGAGGGTTTTTTTGTTTTTATCTTTTATTTCATTTGACTATTTTTGCTTTTTTTTTTTCAGTTTCTCGATTTGCATTGGGCTAATGGTAATAATAACCAGCTAACTGCACTTAGCCACCAAGTAATCATCACCTAATCCTGTGTGTATTTAAACTTAATCATCAACCTGTACCTAATGTTTGTATGTTTGATTCTCAAGAATAAAGGAATCACTTTTGGGTACCATGAATGTCAGACTTAAAATTATTTTTGTAAATCAGACTGAAATCAGAGGCACAGCAGGGATTTTTATTATTTTCCTTTGTTTGGAGTTTTAGACAAGAGTTTATTCATGTGGGTCACTGAGAAGTAATTTTTCCTCATCTGCCACTTAATTTAAAGACTGAAGTTGTTACTCTATGAGTGTTCAAATCATTTAAGATGAAGCTGATGAGCCTTTCGTTTCTCATAGAAATATCCCAAGTTTGATGAGCTGTGCCACCTCTAAACCAAGTCCATTTAGCGTAGATCCATTTCCCTTCCTGAGACGTTCCCTCTCCAAACAGGACATGAAAACAAGGCTTTATTATCCCTCAACAAACTTATCCAAACAGTAGTTTTCCCTGGTTTTTATTTGATGCAGCCGACCACGTGCAGTTGGGGGTTGGGTCGTACATAAGATTCTTCAGCCTAATTCCAGCTGTGTGTGTGTGTGCTCCTTGTTTAGGCAGGCCCTGTGCCAAGTCATTCCACAGCGAAGCCCCGTCCCCTTTCTGAGGAGTCAGATGTATGTTTTCTGTCCCTCCTCGTCTCAGTCCCTGTGGGCCTCTCCACATCTACCATAAATAACCTGTTTACCCTGCAGAGAAGCCACATTCCTGATAAGTCTTTGCACGAGCAATTATTTCCGGGTCAAATAGTGAGTCCTCCATTTTTTTTTTTCCAGTTTTTTTTTCTTCAGTTTTTCCCTCCACCCCCGTGCATTTAGAGCAGCTGTGGTGATCCGTTACTCCGCTTTAAGAATGGGATAGGTTGGTTCTGTCTGCTGAAGCTCCTTTGTGGAGAAGCTAACGGCTAGAACAGCAGCAGTTTTTTGACATGGAGTGAGGCTCGCATACGTTACAGTTGATCATTTAAACTCCTGATTTCTTTTTATGGGATTTAGAAACTATTGATGGGGATTACAAATAGTGTGGGAACCATTACTTACTGCACTTTGTTTTGTAGCTCTTCTTTCTTTTTTGCTGCCTTTGTGTGTGGGAATTTGTTGGTGACATTTAGCCGTTTTGTTTTCAAAGCGGGGGGGATTGAAACTGGTTAGGTGAGGGTTAGTGTTGCTAATATTTACCAAAATACAGTCTAACATGTTACTGCTTGTAGGGATTAAGACCCCAAACCGCTTACGAAGATCATTATTTTTCTTTTCTCCATACTTTTCTGTTTCTTTTTGTTGTTGTCTTTTTACATGGGACATCTGAAGAATGAAGCCACCTATTTGTTGGTTTCTAATTTCACTCTCCCTCTTCCGTAGATTCAGTAGTGGACAACCCTCAGCTCTCGCCCCTCACCTCCAAGGGTCCCCTCTGCCTGTCGCCTTCCTTCCAGATGTCGACCCTCAGCCTGCCCAGCCAGGCCCCGTCTCCACTGCAGAGCCCCATCCTGAGCGAGGTGGGCAGCACTGCCAGGCTAGAGGAGGAGGAGGAGGGCAGGAGGAAGGTACACTGCTTGCATGGCCACCCTTCCAAACCCCCTGCCTCAAAAAATTCAGTTAAAGCTGATTCAACTGTAGTGCTCTATAAATGTATTCAAACCTTTTGCTGTTTTTCAGCTTCTGTCACATCATAGCCAAAAAAAGTCCTTATTATTCTTAATTTTTATTATTTGGAAAGCAATTTTCTTTCCCAAATATTAATCTTTAAAGTGTGGTGTGCATTTTGAAGCAACCCAATGTGAGTCAATGATTCGTAAAAATCCTTTTTCAGCCATTACAGCTGCAAGACTTTTTCAGATCTGGAGACTTAAATGTTTTCCCATTTTAATTTTTTTTATTTTAGCAAATAGCCCAACCTCGGTTGGATTGGATGCAGTCATTGGTGTTCCTATCACAGACTCAGTTAGATTTAAGCCTGGACTTTGACTGGGACATTCCAACACATGAATCTTCCTGATTTAAACTATTCCAGTTTAGCTCTTCCAAGAAGCAAGCTCAAGAAATCGAGGCTCATTTCAAGTATCGCTTATTCGGTTCCACCAACGAAGCTCAGATGATTCAACCCCCACTGATTAAAGCGAGGCTTAACAAGTGAGGCTGATGTGCATCTACACTTCATCCTAGGCAGCCCCTGTCAATCGATGCTAGATAAGTGAGAATGGAAGGAAAGGGAAAAAGCAGCTTGTTCTCCCAGTCTGAGAAAGAATTATTAATGCAGCCTATGAGCATCACAATTATATCATAACCAATAAGAGGAACACTAGCTGCATATAAAAGCTCATCAGGCTGCATTGTGTTATAATGTACATTAGGTGATGTTCCTTACGGACGGTTTAGAGTGTGACACTGAGCGCTGAGAAGCACTTCTAACTGTAAACTTAAAAATTCATGTTAATAAATCATATTACCTTGTTGGGTAGGACAAGTTAATCTGGAGTCTGTTGTGAATTATTAAAACCAGAGTATAACGCATGACAGAAAATTCCTGAGAGGTAACTTGTGTTAAAACTCGATTTAAGAAAAGATGTACAAATATTTATGAACTATATAAAACAGTTTCAAGTCATTAAAATGTAAAGGTACATTAATACAGTATTTTGTTCTAAGGTACTATAAGACAGTATGATGATTTTATGGCTCCATTTTAGACAAAGACTGATTTGTAATTAATAATAATGCTTGTTGTCAGGTACGGCATTGGTGGAACAAAACATTTATGGTAACAAGTAAATATTAAATACTAATGTTCTTCAAAATGGTAAAAGCAATATTCGATTAAATAAATCATTAAATGATTAGAAATACCTTTTTAAAGATACAACATACATTCCATTGCATAATTTAACCACAAAAAAGAACAGCAGAATACCAGCCCCGCAGTGTGACCTCACCTGGATCGTCCAAGCATTTGATCAAGCTAAAATAAGCCTCACAGTTCACCTGCCACTGAGTACGCTTGTCTAAGAACATATGTGGCCATAAAGAATGGGCGGGGCTTCAGGTTAGCGTTATTCTTGGAGCCAGGATTGTTAAAGTGAGCATGGCTTTTGGAGTTAGCTCATTTCATGGAATACCAGCCTGGCCTTATTTTTAGGGTTGTTGTACAGCTGGAAAGTGAACTTTTGCAGGCTCTAACATGTTTTCTTCTAGTATTGATCTGTGTGCATCTCTGTCAAGTTTTCCTTCTAGGAAAAAAAACAATAGAATACTTCCCTCCCTGCCAATACCATGTTTCATCATAAGGTTGTCATGTTTTACATGTAGTCCAAAAAGTTTATGCTTGCTCTCATCGCACCAAAGCACCTTCTTCCATCATCACTTTTACAAGGCACTGCATTCCTCAGATTTCATTAATGGAAGGCATTTTTTATTAGATCATTAAAGTTGCAATTCCTTTAATATTATTTGTTTTGTTTATTTTCTTTTTACAATGAAGCAATTAAGTTCTCTTTCTTCCTCCAGCGATATCCAACCGACAAGGCCTACTTCATTGCCAAAGAGATTCTGACCACAGAGCGAACATACTTGAAAGACCTCGAAGTCATCACTGTGGT
This sequence comes from Apricaphanius iberus, assembly GCA_028564705.1. Classification (NCBI taxonomy): domain Eukaryota; kingdom Metazoa; phylum Chordata; class Actinopteri; order Cyprinodontiformes; family Aphaniidae; genus Apricaphanius; species Apricaphanius iberus. The sequence goes on along the minus strand of JAPXFQ010001011.1, from coordinate 109,884 downwards.
GAGTTAGTAAACGAAAAAGAAACTTAACTTACTCTTTAACTATAAATTGCATAGACGACGCAAAATAGTTTAGAGAAATATTTAGGACAAGGTAGCGCTGTAGAATTGAACCTCAGTAATTTAGCTTAAAAAATTCAAAATATTTTTCTTGAAAGCAACAGGTGTGAAAAAATGTGTTTTAATGTTTTTGTTTTTTTGCTTTGACCCTGCTACAAAACAAAAGCATTACATTTTCTCATATGTTCATATAGATTTTATGTTTTTCATGTGTTTTCTGTGGTCAATAAGGAATGATAATGAAGCAAACGACTTCAATCAGTTTTTTTTTAAAAGACTCCAATTCCCATCTAAAGTATACACACATTCTGAAATATATGCAGACACTAACTAATGTGTAGAAATCTCTCTTGAACTTGAAGAGAAAACACGTATTGTTGCTGACAACAATCTCCTGGTATAGTTTTATCTTTAAACACCTTTTCATATCGCAACAGAAAGAGTTTATCAATGTCAAACCAGTTTGGAATTTGTGTTTGGGCATCATCGTTCTGCTGAAGTGGCCAAGGGAAGTTCAAGCATTTGAAACGATTCCTTTTTCTTCATTAGTCTGCTCTCTTGGTCTAAAGTATCGTCCTGACTTTCATTTGAAAGTTTCACCTTGATTTTTAAACATACTTTTGGTGAAATAGCCCAATCTTCTTGTTGCGTTGCTTTGGCTACACTAGCTGCTTCGTTATGCAACTTTAAAAAAAAATGTCTTCTTTATCTTGAAATAATAATAATAACGAGGCAGTTAAGTGTCATAAGAGCCTTTGGTAGTATTCAAAGAGCATAAAGCGCAACTATTATCTTAGCACAGCATTATCGGAAATCATTTTTTAAGACTAAAAAAAAAAAATCGAGTGAGTTCCAGCTGCTTGAAATTTTTGGGTTTGTTTTAAAAGTGCTGTGCAATAGTTAATGGGTTGTTTGTCATCTGGCTGCTCACAGTGGTTCCGTAGTGCTGTGATCAAAGAAAATGCCATGCCTGAGGGCCTCATGACGCTCCTCTTCTCTAACATCGACCCCATCTATGAGTTCCACCGAGGATTCCTGAAGGAGTTAGACCAGAGGCTGGCTCTCTGGTAAGTCTTCTTCCGTTTGTTTCGACACACTATTAAAGGGCTATTGCAACCCTCAGTAAAAATGTGTCTGTTGCCATATTCCCCAGAGTTAGATAAGTGAGAAAAAAAGCCTTTTCATAAATGGGAACTACTAGCATGCTAGTAGTTCCCATTCACTTACATTGGTTTATGCTAAGCTAAAGCAAACAGACTGGTGCAAGATCAGGGGATTTACTGGGCTGGTTACAAAATGCTTTTTTCTCACTTATCTATCTCTGGGGAATACAGCAACAGACACATTTTTACTTAGGGGGGGAATATCCCTTCAATGCTCCTGCCTGATGACATGTAACAAAGATTTAACCAGCTAGTTTCCTTGTTTGGACAGGGAGGGACGTTCAAATGCTCATGTCAAAGGTGATTACCAGAGGATAGGGGATGTGATGCTGAAAAACATGTCTGCTCTCAAGGTATGATTACTTTAGCTTCTAAAACTACTGATCCCGTCTTTCACGTGATTATTGAACACGCTTTAAAATGATTTCATCCACAGGAATTCACCAGCTACCTGCAAAAGCATGATGAGGTCCTGACAGAGCTGGAGAAAGCCTCCAAGAGGATAAAGAAGCTAGAGACCGTCTATAAAGAGTTTGAACTACAGAAGGTGTGCTATCTACCCCTGAACACATTCCTCCTCAAGCCCATCCAGCGCCTCATGCACTACAAGCTCATCCTGGAGAGATTATGCAAACATTATTCCACCGGTCATCGGGATTATGAAGACTGCAAGGGTAAGTGTTCCACATCTCGTCTTCACCTTGGAGTCGGCATTGATATAAGTACAATAAACAGTTTTGAATGTATAAATTACAAGTTTTCAGCTTCTTTTAACCTGTAATTTTTGCCTCTTGGTTCCCTGTCAAATAAGTTTAATGTCGTAATCACTTTTCAAATTAGGAAAGACAAGAAAACTGTCCTTCTAGTAAGGGCACAGTTGAGTTGAGTTTAACTGAAGTAATGACTAAAGATGAACTACTCCTCTAAACTTTCCAATATCTAATATGAGAAAGATGATTAGAACATTTACATTATTATTTAATAGAGTATGGGGCAAATACATCTTCCCTGAATCTTCTTCAGTTGGCAAGAAAATGCTGCTGCTGGATTTTTGACAGGTGTTAGCCGTAGACAGCTTATCACCTCAGTCCTGGCTCACCTACACTGGTTTTCGATCAGATATACTCATTAATCTCTCAATGGTATGGCTCCAGAGTATCTCTCGCAGATACTTTGTCTATATGTCCCCTCTTGGTCCTTGAGATCCTCTCACCAGCTTCTTCTACAAGTTCCCTCTTTTTCGAACCGAAGCTCGTGGCGAGCGTGTCTTCTCTGCCTCAGCCCCCAAGCTATGGACCCTGCTCCCCCCAACGGTTAGACTTCCTCCATCCATTTCTGTTTTCAAATCCCGATTGAAAACGTATTTTTATTCTCTTTTTGGTCTGTACAAAACACGTTAATGAAGTTTTGTTGCACAAAATCCCTCTCACATAAAGTGATATCACCAGCCCAGTTTCTTGACAATTACGATCCCTTTTAGACCCAGCTGGTTAGTTTGCTCTTAAACTTTATTGCAAATTAGTGGTTGCAGACCACGCCCACCTTCTCTTGTGACTTGACTGGAGGTTTGCCACCCAGAATGACTTTGAATTGGACTTGCTGGGTGGGGGTTGACCGGTGAGTGGTGGTTATATATAAATTTAACTTATTGTGATGTCTTTTTTCAAACGGCACTGACAAAAAAAAGGATGGGTTTTCATTCATTTTTCAGTATTTTTAGAACAGCAGAGACCCAAATGGCAACACAAAAGGATGAAAAAAACTGAAATCTGCACAGGTAAATTCAGCTACATAGTAAAGTAGGTGGAAAAAAGGCCTGAAAAAAAAAGACTCCTTCCTCTATCCACAGTAACTGTCTAACTACTTTTCTAAAAGCTGTCCGTGTGAAAATGAAACTTTCCCTGGAATTTTATCTTTATCATTTTAGTAGTCTTAACAAAACAAAAAGAACAATTGAGAACTTCTATGTTTTCTATGTAAAGGTGCTGACACATATAAATCACTTTGCCTGTGAGGTAGTAAGTCAATGGTGGTGTGATATTAAGTTTGACATTCTCCATCTTCCCCTTGCAGAAGCCCTGAAGGAAGTGGCAGAGATTGCCACCCAGCTTCAAAGCAGTCTCATTCGGCTGGAGAACTTCCAGAAGCTGACAGAGCTGCAGAGAGACCTGATCGGGATCGAGAACCTAACGGCTCCGGGCAGAGTGAGTGCACTGACGCAGAGCAGATGGTAGGGGGAGCGGGGAAGCTGGCGAAACACGTTTTACTCTGTCCCCTCTCTGGTTGTAGGAGTTCATCCGAGAGGGCTGTCTGTATAAGCTCACCAAGAAGGGGCTGCAGCAAAGAATGTTCTTCCTGGTTGGTACAAATCTAGCACTGCTTCAGCTCGCTAACGAAGCCGGAGTCCCTGATCCGCTGCTGAAGTCTGTTTTCTTTTCAGTTCTCAGACATGCTCCTCTACACCAGCAAAGGTGTCACGACAACAAATCAGTTCAAAGTACATGGACAGCTGCCACTTCATGGCATGATTGTGAGTGTAAAATAAAAGTCTTCTGTCTTCTCTCCGCCATTACCCTAATTCACACATGTACAGCCACCAGTCTGGCGCCCTGCCACCAGAGATATAATATTACATGATGCGATTTCAGTTAGGACTAGGGATTTAAGACAGCTCTAAAGTGTCGAAAGGTGAGAGTGTGGGTCGCTTAACTTTGCATGTTTCTGTTTCACTCCTGGCTGCAGCTCATAGTGCTGGATGCACCGGTAAGTGAGCTCTGCCAGCATAGTTGCCCAAACCAGCCCCTTCTTCTCCCATGCCTCTGTAGACAAAACAAAAAGAATATTTAGCAGATTGCTTCATGCACACGAACATGGCAGATTTTTTTTATTTATTTATTTGGTTATTTATTCATAAACTCCAAGCTTCAGAAGTTGCATGGTATGGGGAATGCAAATAAGAATCCTGTGTGAGTGGCACTTCCCTTCTTGCTTTCATATTTCTATGCACCTGTAACCTGTGCAGTTTTACTTGTTACAGATGTAGATCAGATAGTTCATGATGCAACAAGTAAATCATCATACTTTAAACCATGGTCCTTTACTCTTACCAATCAAAAGCACTGAAGAACATAAAATGTGCAGGCCCCTACAAATTCTTTAAATGTTGTTATAAAATCTATTTTCTTGTGTTAACGGTCTGTTTAGAGAGTAAAAAACACATAGATTTACATAAACTCTTAAAATATAGAGAAAAGATTAAGCATAATATAACTTGGTTTCTTACCTTATTATTACCAAAACTCAATAACTGAAAGTAAAATGCATTTCTAAACAGTTTCCATACCATTGCAGCTTTTTAAATGATCAGTATTTGGGTTTTTATATACAATGAGGCAAAAACAAGTTTGTCAGTCACCAATTGTGCAAGTTCTCTCACTTAAGAAGAGAGGCCTTTCATTTTCAACATAGGTATACATCAGCTATGAGAGACAAAATCAGAAGAAAAAAAATCCAGAAAATCACATGGTCTGATTTTAAATAATCTTTTTGCAAATTAAGGGGGGAAATAAGTATTTGGTCACCTACAAACAAGCACGATTTCTGTCTCTAACAGACCTGGAGCTTCTTCTGTTAGAGGCTCCGCTGTCCTCCACTCATTACTTGTATTAATGGCACCTGTTTTTTAACTAATCGGTATTAAAGACACCTGTCCACAAACTCAAACAGTCACACTCCCAACTACAATATGGTCAAGACAAAAGAGCTGTCAAAGCAAACCAGAAACAAAATTGTATACCTGCACCAGGCTGGGAAGACTGAATCTGCAACAGATAAGCAGCTTGGTGTGAAGAAATCAACTGTGGGAGAAATTATTAGAAAATGGAAGATGTACAAGACCACTGATGATCTCCATCGATCTGGGGCTCCACACAAGATCTCACCCAGTGGGGTCAAAATGATCACAAGAATGGTCAGCAAAAATCCCAGAACCAAATGAGGGGACCTAGTGAACGACCTGCAGAGAGCTTGGACCTAAGTAAAAAGGGCTACCATCAGTAACAGACAACGCCGCCAGGTACTTAAATCCTGCAGTGTCAGACATGTCCCTCTGCTTAAGCCAGTACATGTACAGGTCCATCTGAAATTTGTTACAGAGCATTTGGATCCGGAAGACGATTGAGATAATCTCATATGGATCAGATGAAACCCAAAATAGAACTTCTTGATAAAAAATCCACTGGTGTTATTTGGAGGCAATAGAATGCTGAGTTGCATCCAAATAACACTATACCTACTATAAAGCATGAGGGTGGAAACATCATGATTTGTGGCGGTTTTTCTGCAAAGTGACCAGGGCAACTGATCCATGTAAAGGAAAAAAAGTGAATGGGTGTGGCCGTGCATTGTGATATTTTGAGTGAAAGCCTCCTTCCATCAGAAAGGGCTTTCAAGATGAAGCTTGGCAGGGTCTTTCAGCATGACTATGATCCTAAACACAACACCCGTGTAATGAAGGAGTGGCTTTGTAAGAAGCATTTCAAGGTCCTGGAGTAGTTTTGCCAGTGTCCAGATCTTAACCCCATAGATAATCTTTGGAGGGAGTTGAAAGTCTGCATTTTCCAACAAAACCCCCAAAACAACACAGCTCTAGAAGAGATCTGCCTGGAAAAATGGGCCAAAATATCAGTAACAGTGTGTGAAAACCTGGTGAAGGCTTAGAGAAAATGTTTAACCTCTGTCTTTGCCAACAAAGGGTATATAACAAAGTATTGAGATGAACTTTTGTTATTGACAAATACTTATTTTCCACCATAACTTGTAAATGAATTAATGTGATTTTTCTCTCTCTATACAGTCAGGCTTTTTGTCTCTTTCCCTTCCCTCCTCTTCTTTTCCTCTCAAGAATAAAGGCTAGCGCTGCTTAATCCATTTAACTTTGATTTTTTTTTTCTTCTCTCATAGGTAGAGGAAAGTGAAAACGAATGGTCGGTCCCACACTGCTTCACCATTTACTCTGCTCAGAGGACCGTTGTGGTGGCTGCCAGGTGAGCCGTTGAAAAAGGACTAAAACCTTGATGCTGGATTTAATCATGAAATTTTTTTGAATTAGATACATTGATACTTTATTTATCCCCAAAAAGGGGAAATTCAATTTTGTCAAGTGCCCGTATATTTATATATACTTATGTAATTTGAAAATGTAAGAGAAAGCGAAAATCAGTCGTTTCAAAAATCTGTTCCTTTGCAGCCTTCTTTGCAGTTTAGGCCTTCAGTGTATTAAATAATATTATGGAATCTTACATAATAGTAGTTATAGCATTGTTCTGTATTGGTACATATTCTACCTGTATACAGGTTTTTATATGTTCAACCAGCTATTTCAACAATGATATTGGGTGGAAGCTGGCATTGATGCACCTTTATGACCACATCCAATGACATTTCTTTACATCCTTCTGTAATTTCCACTACAGTCCAAAGTAACTGTAAAAAAAAAAAAAACTTAAACTCAAAATAGTTACAAACTAATAATGAAATATTTAGAATATAATGAATAAACATGTCCTGAAATAACAACTTTTTCCAGCAGAGTGACAACAGTATAGATCAGCTGTGGACTGACGTTAAACTTAAAATTACTATAACATATCTGTAAACTTTTCACAATTAAAAAGGAGACACCACCTAAAGAAATAAAATGTCTAAATAAAATGTGAATAAGTTCAATATAACATTGAATCTGAAAAGTAATCTGTTTGGTCTAGTGGAATCATCCTGGAGCGACCATGGAACATAAAGTGAGAGCTGCTGATTTTGTTTTTCCTTCTTTCTGGATTCTGTCACTAAATGACCCACTGGTTCGCTGTCACAAATTGGTGAAACATTACAATTTTTCTGCTGAATAGGGATGAACATCTGTCAAATTTACAACACAAAACAAACTTCAGTGTGGTTTGTACTGACAGGGTGAAAGAAAAAACATAGTCATAATCTATTTTTACCATTCAATTTTTAAAATTGTAACCCACTCAATAGTATTTATTTTTTGTTATTCATTTCAATGAATATTCAATCAAAACAAGCTGAACAGAGAATCCAAATCATGCTTTCACATGCCAGAGATAGAAATCCTTTTTGTTGAACTAGATATAGATATTCTGATATAGATGTTCTGCTGGTTCTTTTAACTTATTCTCGACAGTTAACTTCAGTCTGGTGCTCATCTAAAACTAATCAGCTGAGCTCCTGCGGAGGAGCCTTCAACTATCCGAATGACTGACGCCACTGAAACTGACCAACGGAGCAGCAGCCGCTCATTCATCCATTTCAAAAACGTTACCTTGTGAAAAAGATCAAATGGGACACATTTTGAGGTTTGGATTAGCACCCTAAGCAGCAGCTGGATTTCTTTCTTTTTAAATGACAAAATACAACTTTACATTAGTGCATTGGGATGAAGTCTTGATTTTGTTTTAGAAGGTCTATCCTTGATATTCCCTGAACTTATTAAAACAATTATGACATTAACCTCAAAGCTAAAACCCTAAAATGTACATGCAAACCAGTTCTTGTTTCATTTGTTCCTATGTAATGTTGCGTATGAACCATGTTGTGGTATTTGATTTTCAACATCTTAGAAGTAGTTTCAGGTCTAGATCGGCACAAAGAAATTTTAGCTGTTTTGAATTTAATACTTAGTCATCTCTTCAGATCATTTATCACTCTTAATAGTACGATAATTCAGTTAATCTAGGTTTAGGAAGCATCAACATGCACTTTGCTGTCTTCATGTAATTTAGTGTTTTAATATTGTGCACATCACTTAGAGCTGATTTATTGTCTTTATTCACTTTCTGCCTCAGGCTTATCATAAATAGTTGCTTTTTTAAATCTGTCTCATGTCCTTTTGCTGTGTGGTGTTTTTGGTTGTGGTTTCAGCTCCAAGGTGGAGATGGGGAAATGGATTGAAGATCTGAACATAGCCATTGACCGGGCTAAGAAGTCACAGGAGAAATCTGGCATCTTCCTCGATACCGCCCTCAACGATCACTCCAATCGTAAGGCTTACCTACTAACGTCATCGATGCCATACCCTGAGCTACTCAGCTTGTCTCTTTTTGATATGTATTTTTCATTGATGTATTTATTTTGTCCATGATAATAAATAAAAATTCCCTAGAAACAGCAAGCAAGTGAAAATGTAGAGTTAAGCCTAGTTTATACTTCTCTGTCTACATCGAAACGGATTGACAAGTTGCCGTTATCCGTCGTTGCAAGGGCTATCTGTCAGCGACGCAACGACGGACGGAGTAGAGCCTAATTTTTTAACTATCCGTCTCCATCAGAGGAGGGCGTTGGCCTGTGATTGGTGAGTTTAGACAGCCAGAGATTGTTTCTCCAGAACTGGGCTCTATAGTCGCTGTAATCAGTAGTCAATGCAGCGTTTGACCACTACATGCTTTATACTGAAAGGATAATTAATCTAATCTGTTCTTTTGGCGAGTTTGGACACAAAGAGGTGTAGAAAAAAAACAAAACAGGCTGCTGTGTTCGTTTCCATGCATTTTTAGAGTTTTCTATCCAATCAGAACTTACTTTTTGTCATCCATTGCTCCTTGAGGTTTACAATGAGTTTGCAAGCTGAAGAAAATAAACCCTAGTTAAACAGAAACGTGAAGTATAAACGAAGAACGGAGAAGTATAAACTAGGCTTTATTCCTTCTCCTCCGCACAACTTCCTGTTGTCCTTCATCTCCCTTTCCTCCTCCTCCTCCTCCTCCTCCTTCTCCTCTTCCTCCCTTTCCCTCAGGATCATCTGATGAGGTTTCTCTGGAGCAGGAGTCGGAGGATGACACGAACTCCTCCCACACGTCCCTCGACAAGCAGACGCACCATCGTGCCAACACAACCATGCATGTGTGCTGGCACCGCAACACCAGTGTGTCTATGTCTGATCACAGCCTAGCAGTGGAGGTACCCCTCCGCTGGAACTAATGCCTCTTACCCACATACAAAAACACAAATCATTTCGCACACACATCCTCTCTGGGTCCACGGAATGAGCAGAGTCTGCGGTCTGGATTGGAGTCTTTCACCTTTTCTTTAAAAACATTTTAGCTGGGGGGGTTCATGCTGCCCCTTCTTTCTTGTATGCTCCACATGTTTCACTTTGTCATCTCATTTTCCCTTCCATCATCATGCACGGCAGAAAACATTGTCTAACACTGACGTTTTTGCTCTGCAGATCTGGATTTTCCTTAACTCTCATCATCTCCAACTTCCTTATCTAAACTAACACGCTAAAATTTTCCCTGCACCCTTTCTTCTCTCTGTTTCTCACACCTTCAGTCTTCTGCTCTCCGGCCGTCTCGCCAGAGCTTCCTCCACGCTATCTTCTCGGTCAGGGACAAAGACCAAACACCATCACGCATGTTTGCTGGTACAGAAACCAGAACCTCTCTCTCACTGATTACCTGCGCATGAATCAGGTACCAGAACCAGGAGCTTTTATGCAACGCTAAAGTTTGCGAAACATCAAAAGTAATCAGCTGAGAAATGTAAAGAAATGTAGAAGAGGAAGACTTGAAAACACAGAATGTTTGTAAACTTTTAATTTGTAAAAACTTTTAAGTTATTTCACATCCAAGAGTAGCATTGACATAAATTTCATGTTTCTTCCATTAGCAGGACCTTAAATTCAAAGCTGTAGAAAAAACATTTACTCAGTTTGGAAAACATCCCACTTTTTTTATTTTTTTTTTTTCATTCACAAAATTACAATTATAAGCGCTGTTGAAAATCCCAATAAATCAAAATGAAACAAAATAATTTTTTTATGTATGCTTCCCTGTTTTAGATTGATTTGCGAGTCTAGAAGCATTTAATATGTAGTTGATCTGTCCCACTCTCCCTGGATTATACAGGTGATACTACATACAGGCTCCTCGTTCTTAGTCCTCCTTCAAAATGGGACAAACGAGAACATGCCATGTCGGGGAATTTCTTTAAGAAATGTTTCCTCTCGTGACTTTGTATTTTCAGTCAAAGCAGGGATTTCTCTTAATAGATCTGCACTTTGGAGCTCAGCAGGTTTTCCTAACGAGCATTAATTTGAAGGCTTTCATACACATCTTTACTTTCAGTTTATAGTTAAGGCAGCTGTAGGTTGTACTCCCCTGTCGGAGTGAATGAAACGCTAACTTTTCCTGAAATACAAATTCTCACTGTTTATTTGTTTGGGTTTATCAGCTTCACAGTGGATTTAAAAAGGCATTTAGAAATTTAAAAATAAAAACTAGAGATATTAATTAGATCAAGAGATGTGTTCATAATTCTTTGAATCTGGTTTATTCTACAGAGGTGGAGGCCAGCAAATCGTGAATAAAATGAAGAGATGCACAATTTCACAAGTAGACTATAAAGGCTTTCTTTAAAGTTAATTTACTAGAAAATTGAAATATTTTTTTTTAAAACTAACTCACTGGAGTTTTTAAACCAACACTGAATTATATGATTTCTAGGTTTGCTAGTTGGGGCTCTTTCTAAATCATTTCCTCATTTTAAAGTCAAAGCATGCAGGGGAACTTTTCCCTTTTTCTCCATCCTAAGTTACCCAGATCTATACATGTACATTCAAGCATCAGATAGTGCAACGAATCAGGCCGTGTGTGCTTAAACGTCCTTCTCTTCCCGTCTTGTATTAGAACCAGCTGTCGGGCTACTTGCTGAGGAAGTTTAAGAACAGCAACGGCTGGCAGAAGCTCTGGGTCGTCTTCACCAACTTCTGCTTGTTCTTCTACAAGACGCACCAGGTGAGCACTGGTTGTCCGTTCTTTGCTCCGTTTTGGGAGCCAGCCGCAAGCTTAAAAAACACGCTTCATCTGGTTGGCAGGACGACTTCCCTCTGGCCAGCCTCCCGCTGCTCGGCTACACGGTCAGCACCCCGGACGAGTCGGACGCGATTCACAAGGAGTACGTCTTCAAGCTGCAGTTCAAGTCGCACGTTTACTTCTTCCGAGCTGAGAGCGAGTATACCTTTGAGAGGTTTGTCGCCTTGTCCTGTGTCGCTTTGTTTCTCTTACAACATGATATGGTGCCTTGCTGAGGTAGTCACAGGGTTTTCTATGGTGTCAGGTTTTTTTTAAGATGAGGGCTCAACTCATAAAATAATGAGCGGTTTGGGGAGAGGATAAAATGATACTGTGGCGAATAAAACCGTTATCATGAGCACAGAAATTTTGTAACGATCACAGTTTTTCCTCACATTTCCTCACATTTCCAAAACCTATTCTCACTTCTACAAAACCTTCTCTCTGTTTTTTTTCTTCCCACACTTGCTTATCTTAAGGGTGCCCTCTCGCTTTCTGATTTCTCCTGCAGTGATGTCAGAGATCCAGACTAGATTAAACGATGCACGATTTTACTTCTCGTGTTTCTGGTCTTGGTGAAGTGTTTCAGGACTGGACTAAAGGTGTTCATTTTTTTGAAGTATAAACATCATCCTAAAATAAGGCGTGATTGCATCGGTTCAAAACTTCAGTTTACAGTCAGGTGATTAGTTATTTTCTAACTTGGATAGACTTACTTAGGCTTAGGCTTACTTAGTTGTTACCAAGATCTCATTGTTTTCAAGGTGGTCTGAATCTGCATTTCTTATTTCAGCCAGAGATTCTGAAAGCAAAAGAAGGTGGTTTTCAACTGGGATATCTCATGTATTCACTGGAAGGATTTATTTATTTTTATTTTATTTGTCAATATTACAAAATTAATGTGAGAGACGGAATATAAAAAAACTTTGAGAGAAATCACATTTACGATTTATAAGGAAAACCCTTCAGTCATATTCTGTTTATTTAAAGAAGACTTAATTTTGACATATTTAAAGTGTTCATTATCTCTGTTGTTAAATAGGCTTTCAGTGGTCATCCATTGCAAAAATGACTTAATGTGTGGAAATAAATAGGTTAAAAGAAATGATTACATTCTGTATTAGAAAATTACTCTGTAACAACAATAACAATAGCCCATTTTTAAGAAATTACACAAAAATCTTAAATTAGATTATAAGAAAATGAGCATGCTTTTCTTTTTAATTTAACAGTAAAATCAGACCAGAAACACTAAAATCATCTAGTCTAGAGAGGGCGCACTTAAGATAAGCAAGTGTAGGAAGAAAAAAACAGAGGGAAGGTTTTGCAAATGTGAGGAAATGAAGACATTGTATACGCCCTGTTACAAAATGACTTTGCTTGCGATAACTGTTTTACTCCCCACAGTATCATTTTACCCTCTCACCAACCTTTTTTTACGCTCATTTCGTTATGAAATACATTCATTTTGCTATGAATTGTGCCCTCATCTTAAAGAAAGTAACCTGACGCAATAGCTTTCACATTGTCACGGTTACCATCGCAGTCTTTATGTATTTCACAGGTATTTTATGAAGTAGACTAATGCAAGGAAAAAAATCTGGTCAACACTTTCTATTTTATGTTCTCAGGTACCCCATGTTTGTTTTTACTTTGTTCCTTTGTGTTGGCCTTTCTACTAAAGCAGAATTTATAGTCCCTCCAGGACTTTGTGGCACCTTTTTGTGATTGTTGCAACCAAAAATGCAAAAGTTGAAATGTTTTTTTGTTGTCATTGTCTTTTATTTTTCACCAGTCTCTTTTTGAGAATACATATAGCCCTAATATTATCACTGTGTAACATTATTGGCAGAGTTAAGAGGCTACGTTGTCACATAAATCTTAGCTAAATAAAATGACTTTATAACTAATGACGGATAAAAACTCTAAAATGTGACCAGCCCAGATTGGGTCCCAATTACAATAAAATCTGTGCTTATGTTTTGGTGCCACAGTCCCAGACCGACCCTGGGCCCCTTTTAGCCCCTCTTCACCTCCTAGATACACCCCTGCTCAGCAGCACTGAAGGTTTAGTTTTTAATCCTTAACGTGACTGATCAAAAAAGTTACTGCAAAAACAGCTTCTGCCAGTCACACAAAGACTTCAAATGTAATGTTTTATTTTCCATCCCTATCACATAAGAAACAGGGAGTGTCATTGATATGCAACGCTGTCAAATATAGGAGGTGATGAACGGGAGAGTCAAAAAAAAAATATCTTAAAGTTGAGTTTTTCTGTATTAATGAGATAAGAATAATAACATGAATAAAGAGAATAATACTTCTGCAGAGTTTTTACAAGATCATACTGTCTGTAGGCATTAATAATAATTAATAATTGGCTAAGTAAGAGGAACTAAAAAGTGTCCAGTTTTCATCCATCCATTTTTTTTAAATAACCTTTATCCCTGCAGGATTGTGGGGTTCATTGGGCGGGGTACACCCTGAACCGGTGACCAGATGCCCTTTTATTGAATTTAGTTCACTTACTTTAGTTTGTCAATTTTACACGGACAGCTGAAAAACTTGCGCCCTTTCAATAATAAAGACCCGCTGGATTTTCTGCCCTCATTGTTTTCTAAAATCATCTTGATAATGCAGAGCTTTATTTTTCCCAAATCATCTCATGCATTATAAAAGGCAGTTGTTTTTTTTATGTGAATGCAACTTGCTTCCCTACCTATCACTAAAATCAAGATCACTGGTGGAATAGGAATATGAATACTTTTGCACGGTGCTGTTTTTTCCTAAAGAACTGAGTTGAGCCAATGGAGGGGTAAAATTATTTCTGTTCCTTTTTTTAACAGATGGATGGAGGTGATCAAGAGTGCAGCGAGCACCACGGGCCGGATGAGCCTGCTCATACCTAAAGGTGGTCCTGTGGAGATCAATGGAAGCTAAATGAAGCATTATGGATCCAGAGGCTGGGCCTCTGGGATAAATCACATTGTTGTTTCTAAGTTCATTTATGGAGAATAACAACTGGAGACTGAATGATACTGCCAGATTAAGTGTTTATGTTTTCAGCTTCTTTCTAATATGTGTGCATTTTTTTTCCTTTTAGGTATATACAAAACATACATCTCAGTATAAGGGAGATAATGAAAGGGAGACGTGTACATTATTTTTGTGACTTATTTTGTGACTTTTTTTTTTTTTTTTTTGCATATGTAGTGCTCAGTTTGATTGATTCACACAGACTGAAGGCAAATCCAGTTTTATGGGACCAGCCACGGATCATGAAGCTTTACTTAGTGCAGGTACAGTATGTGGGACATGAAGGTACGGCTAGAATGTGCTCTGGCGGGGTATTTTATAGTGAGTTGAGACGTGTTTGAGTGCTGTAGAGGTGAACAGAAAGTCAAAGAAACGTTAAACGAAGTCCAGGGACAAGAAGTTTGGAGCTGGTGTGTAATTCATGCTGCTCTGCTGACTCAGACTGAGAAACCTAAAGTGCTGGAAGACGCAGGATGTATCGTGTTTATCTGTTTCCTAACAGTTTTGTTGTTTCAAGGATAGATCCGCTTTATACTCCCGATTACGCTGCATTATGGTCAGTTGGGTGCTATATTTCTCTCTGTGCGATCTGTTCTAATGAAATATTTCCTGTTTCAGTTTACGTAGTGATAACATCTCAACAGCATACTGTGCAGGCCTTTCTTTGTATGAAGGTTTTTCCTCTAAAAACCCAGCTGAAGAACACATGTTGAGCTCCTCCTTGGTCAGGCTGTTTTCACAAACAGGAGTCAACTTAAAGGAGTTAGAACTGAACAGATGATTTAGTTTGGTACATTAAATAATATTTTTTGGTATATATTTTCTGTTAAGACTGGAAACGTTTGTGATTATGTGTGTGTGTGCGTGCATGTGTGTTGGTTGGTTGGGGGAAGGTATAATACCCATGTATTCTTACATGATCTTCCCTCGTCTAATTGAGCCTCATCAGAATGGGATGAAGGCCATCTCCAGCTCATTAGTAATTTCTGCATATATATGGATCTGTTGCCCAGGTAACAAGTAATATGTCTCCTATTTATTGTCATCAGTTGTTTTTGAACTCCCTCATGTAGAATTCATGTTATTCCACTGAAGACATAAATAAAACAGAATTTGACTGAGTCTAGACCTTTTTTTGTCATTAAGCATGAATTGTGCAATTGTGAAACTTGGTCTAGGTTTAGAATATCTGTATTCTGCACCCATGAGTCAACAGTTTTGGAGTAAATCAATCAGCTCTGTACATCCTGAAAGAATTGAAATTCTTCAGTTCGATTGTAGTGATGATGTAATGAAAATCCAATTTACCAACTAATGGAGGTCTGGATTACAGGCTGATCCAACTTGGATGTAATATCCTTAAAACAAGTCAGGATGAGGCTCATTAGTGTGTGTGGCCTCCGTATGCCTGTATGACCGCCCTACATCACCTGGGTTTGCTCCTGATGAGGTGGCAAAGGCCTCCTGAGAGATCTACTCCCAAACCTGGACTAAAGCATCCACCAACTCTTGGACAGTCTGTGGTGCAATGTGGCGTTGGTGGATGGAGCGAGACATGATGTCCCAGATGTGTTCAGGTCTGGGGAACAGGCGGGGTCGGTCCATAGCATCAATGCCTTGGTCTTGCAGGAACTGCTGACAAACGCCAGCCACATGAGATGTAGCATTGTCTTAAAATTAGGAGGAACCCAGGCCAACTGCACCAGCGTATGGTCTCATAAGGGGTCTGAGGGTCTCATCCCGGTACCTAATGACAGTCGGGCTACCTCTAGGGAGTCCCCTGAGGGCTGTGCAGCCCCCCAAAGAAATGCCAACCAACACCATTACTGACCCACTACCAAACGAGTCATGATGGAGGATGTTGCAGCCAGCAGAACGTTCTCCCACGGCATCTCGAGACTCTCACATGCGCTCAGTGTGAGCCTGCTTTCGTCTGCGACAAGCAAAGGACACCAGTAGCCAATCTTGTTAAGTGTTCCCTTTGCATTTAAAGGATTTTGATTAAAATATGAGTTCACTTGCTAAAGCCTGAACATACAGAGGCAGTTTACACGCCGGTTTTCAGCAAAACTATAGCTTTCTCTGCGATCGGCCGTTAAGTTTACACAAGGACAGAGTGTCAAGGGGGGACGAAAATGAAACCTTTTGAAAACTGGTCCCAATGCGGAGAATTCTGAAAATACTAGGTGATTCGTTGTCATCTAAACACTGGGGACTTTTGATAACGATGACGTCCCTGTCAGCTGCCCACAGCATATCAAACTTGCGCACTCCACCATTCTTCAACTCTTTCAGGGGAAACCCTAACTCTACATTGTTTTAAACGAGATTAGATCGCGTGTGCTGTTATGTAAATGCAGTGTCATTTTTCGTCTTTTTTTTTTGCCGCAAATTCAAACAAAAGCAGTCGCACTACTTTCTGATCACCTTACTGATTTATTTAGTACAATGTCGTGGTCGGGATGATTCTCAGAATCTCTCATTTGGGTTCTTTTTTATCATTAGTAGTTGTTACATGTAGGCCACTGTAGAATTTAATTTTTAAATTCTACAGATTCTACAATCTGTTAATTATAAATTCACCCTCTTTTGGCATTATACAAAAAATATTCACCCTCTTTTGGCATTATACAAAAAATATTATTTTAACAATTCCCAAAAACTAAATTCAAAACCCAAAAATGTATAAGAATGTCTTACATGTGAAGAGATAATTAAATCTGACTTGATACATGTTAATACTGTGGAAGAAGCTTAGAAAACCCATGAAATAAATCAAACTTAAAGTGTTAAGAAACCTGTGAAATAGAAGGTATTAAGAACCCTTTAAAAATGTAATCCTTGAGTCTATTTAGTCTTTCCTTTCCCTAATTCTGCTCAGCTATACTATCTTTCTATCTAGTAGACCCTCTTTGTTTATTATTGCAAACCTTAATACAACGTTAAAAAACAACTGGAAATTAAGAAATCCTGAAAATTAACTGATTAAAAATTCTTTAAGAAACCCTCTTAGGCAGCGTTAACAATCTGCACTTGTGAATAAAAAATAGTTAAACAACCTGTAAACATGCAAAAAATTATTAAAAAGTCTATTCAGTCTTTTATATATTTTTATCTTCTGTTCTTCTTTCTTCTCTCTCGTGGTTAACCCCCCAATGGTGGCACCTGGCAGCTGCGAGAGCGATGTACAGAGCTGATCAGTGTTCCAGTTTTACTCCCATATATGCAGATAACCACTCTCTGAAATGCCAATTACTTCATTAATTGAGCATTTCCCCCAATATACACAAATGCACAGCTGGTCCCTCTTCCAATAGCTTACCCCACCGATGTGGGGTGGTCAAAACCTGCTGTGAAGCTGATTGATGAGTTGTAATCCTCTTCTGTAGATCCCTCTTTGAGATGGCAATTTCAATTGCCCATCTCCCTCATATGGCACATAGATCACACTGGATGATTAATATCAACACCCAAACAAACTTCTGGGTGAGTTAGGCCCCGCCGCCTGTGGCTTCAGCTTCCGTTTCAGCTTGGTCAAAACCTTCTTGACCCTCTTTAGGTAGATTCCTGCTGATCCTCGACCAGGTTCGTCGTTGCCGTGGAGCTGCACTTTGTGTGTGTTCCCAGCTGTCATCTGGAACTGGCTGAACCACTTGGACTCCTCACGCCTTCGTCCCAAAGGGTCGTGGAGCTGTACCTTGGACCCCTTCAGCAGCTGTAGTCAGCTGTGACCAGAGGAGACTGTGTGCTCCTCACGTGTTGTTGAATCCTGGGGGCATAAGCTTGTAAACATCTAAAAAATGACAGTTTTTGATCCTGTCTTGTGATCACTCTTGATGATCATCAAAACAATTTAGAGGGCCTTTCGACAATAAGCCCCGACTGTGCAGTCATGTTAGCCAATTTTGATCTTAAATTAAGATGCAGACGTACAAGTGAATACCAAAAGAAATCCGCAACCCTGACCGAAGTCATCATGTATGTAATCAATCATTCCCTATCCGCTTAACCCAGACAGATCTAAAAAAAAATTTCCCATCACAGTACTTGACAGTAGGTAAAAATTGTCCTCAAACCTGGCCTCATAAAATTTAATTCGAACTGCAATTTATTAAAAATTGGTCAACCTACTTATAATTTTGCATAATCACGTTAAATCCCAAATATGTTTAAAGCCTGCAACCATACATTATCAATTTTCTAAAAATTAAGTCCTAAATTGTGTATCGCCCTGAACCAATCTGCTACACAGACTTGGTTTGCCTGTCATAGTCATCCCCTTTATATAAGTCACATTTATTTTTGATTAAAAGATTTTGCTTTATATCCGGTGGGTCATTAAGTTAAAAAGAGTCATAATCTGAAACAAACATTAGCCTAGAATGTTGGTAACCGTATTAAATCTTTGCTATATCATATTTCCCCTATTAATAATACGTTGACATTGTACTATAATGTTTGTTTTTCTCTTTTCTGAGTCCTGAGTACCCCTGCAGAATGTGTCGTCCAATTAGAGATTAGTTTCTGCCAGTTACCTCAGCCTTCCTTCTTATGTAGCATCCATGTTGATAGAAGCAGTATATACCAACATGACCAAGTATGTCATTTTAATAACATAACAATACAAATGCACCATCTAAAATGCAAAAAGTAAACTATTATCTAACATTGAAATATAAGGTAAAAGTTAGTTCCCGATTCCTTGTTCTTTCATTGGACATCCACTCCTTTTCAATCTAATCCAACTGTATTGTGCTGAGAAATTATTTCACCCATCTAATTAAAAAATAATCCCTGGGGAAAGAGCAAATCCATCTTATTTTGGTGCAACACCATTGTTATTCCTGAAAACTAAACAAAAACATCTCCCTCATTAATGGATTTAAAAGCAAGAGCAGGCTCAAGAGTTTACTTTTTGTCTACAGTTCAACTGATTACTATACATTTGCTTGTTCACCCAAATTGATTCTTTTATTTACTTATTTTATTTATCAAGTTTAAGACACTTATGTCTGTTTTACTATGCCTCCTTTTAAATGTTATCAATTATTCTATTATCCGTTTCAACTTTTTAATTATCTTAAACCGTTAAGCACTTTGATTCATTCTTTCTGCTAGAAATCAAATAAAATTCTGACTTACTTTTGATTTAGCTGTTCCATTACAATATATTCTATCTTAAATTTAGTACATCCCTGTGGATGAAACGTAAAAATAAGGAAAAAAAATTTTCTCTCTCACCAGCCAGCAACCCCATGCTATAGGCCCAGTTTTTCCTTCCAAATTTTGTTCCCGGTAAATGGTGGTATTTTACCTGGAGATAATTCTGGGGAAGGCACGGGGGTTTCAGAGTTCAAGCAACCAGGGCCACCTTCGATCAGAAAAACAGAAACTCTTGTGGTTAGTTCAGCAACATTGACATTGAATCAGCAGCCTTTGATCGTCACTTCTTCAGCAGAAATTGTCCATTTTACACCAGCCAAGTGGATTCACACATATTGTCCTGGAAAGTTCAGTTCAGCATGAGGAAATGTGCTCCTTTTTGAGGGTGCCCCCTGCTTAACCCCTGAAAATATTCAGTCACTGGTGCCCCCCTGGTTTGGGAGCAGAGCACAAGACAGAAGAACTTCTGCGCTGGTTGTATAGATTTTTCTTTCTTTGGCAGTTATGGCGGGCGCCTGGCACTATCCGTCATCAGCCCACGCACCCCCTCCCATCTCATCTCCCCAGGAACATAAATTACATTTCAAGAATGTTATCTGAGGGGTCTCTGTTGGCGGGATGGGAAAGAGAGAAAAAATATATAATTAGAGGAAGAAAAAGACAGACAGAGAGTCGATCCTCTCAGCCTATTCAAATCAAGTTTTATTTAAACTTTTTATTTTCATATTCATTAGTCTCCTTCCTCGAATGATGAATTTAAATATCTTTCACACTCAGACTGCCTATGTGGGCTCTATTTTAATTTTACTTTAATCAGTTATACTAGTAATAATTTCTTCAGTATTAGTTCTGGTAAAAATATACTAATTAATAGGTTTGCTCTCTCCAACAGGAATGATAATTACTCCTTATATGTCTAATTAAACTGTTGTTCTAATTCTTCCCCTGCTTATTTTAATCAATACTTCCTTCATTTTTTCATCCAATTTATATTCTATACTTTATCAATGCAATGCCTTTCTCTATTTTGTCAATTTGATAAATGTCTATTTCATCTCATGTGTAAATTAAATATTTATAAAGATTGACCATCGCAATATTTTATCAACACACTTAGTTCTTTTTTAGTGATTTAACCATTTTATATTTATTTCAATTCATCACCCCCATAACTTCCTTCCTGGGCAATACATTTCAGTCTCAACAGTCTCCCAACTCCTTGAGGTGAGTAAAATATCTGAAAATTAATCAGTAAGATCAGTAGGCTCTATGTTGATGTCCTACAAAATGGTGTCTGAGAGCAAACATAACAATTCATAACATAATATCTGTTCCTCAGATATAAACTGCATTGATACCATTCACTAATTCTTTTCTTCAAAGTTTAGTGGTCTGTTCACAAAGTAAATAGATTAATAAAAATAAAATCAAAAAAGGCTGGATTTTTCTGTTAGATATTGCTAAAGCACCACTAAAACATTGCAATAACAAAAATACAGGCAATAACCATCTGCAAAGGTTCTATCCCCTTTTTTCTGTCCCTCTTATAAACAGTCTCTATGGAAAAGTGGCTCTCCTGGTTTCGCTTCACTGAGGTTGAGACGAATAGCTCATATTGAACTAAACCCCTTTGAAATTCAGACTTCACACCACTTTTCCCAGACTCTGTCCCTTTAATCAATTAATAATTTCTGCTAATATAAGTATGCTACTTACAGTGAGATAAAGATGTCCAACTAGGTTCCCCTCCAATTATAACTGTTGTTGGTGTTGTCAAGGGTACCTGTGAAGCTCCTCCCATCTGAGCAATTACCAATAACGATCCAGTCTCCAAACTCCCCCTCACTTAAGTGTACTGGATCTCTATCAAGCTGGCTCAGACAAAAAAAAATATCAAAATTAAAAAACATCAAATGTTTAAAACAAAATCAGAGAATAGTACTGACTGATAAACACAACATAGTTTACAAAAATAGTCTTCAGTTTGCTATACTTCAAATTCTATCCATATTTCTAAAGAAAAATCCAAGATTTAAATCACTGACAAAACAGCTACCCTATACATATCTCTGTGGGACTTTAAGACCGTAGTGCAAAACAGGCACGTCTCATTCCCTGATCAAATTGATGTGAAAGTAACCAGGTGGTTGCTTATTGTTACTTGTTGTTTTTTTTTTTTCAAACTCAAACATTCAAATCCCACTAGTTTAGAAAATATGCTATGATAAGTGTTGTTTTGCATGGTAAAAACATTCAATTTGTAACGGAATTGAAATATGCTGGGTTACTCCTTGAGCCCCAGTTGAAATTTGATAAATCCAATAAGCATTTAGTGTCCACAAAATCCTTAAGAATGTTCAATTGTGTAAATAATTTAACACCAGTCTCCTTTAGGTCATTTATTCAGAGACTAAGCTATATTTCTAAAGTCTATAGAGCCATCAGAAATAAGCCAAACATAATTTTAGCATAAATGATACTTATTTAAATCACAGACTCATTCTCTGTACCATTCAACACGGTGCTTATTAAAAATAATTTAAACCAGTTTGTTGCTTTCCAATTAACACCGTTTGCTTTTCGTTCTATTCTTATAATTACTGCTCATAGCTTTATCTTTATTTAGACCAACTTAATCAACTCCTGCTTAGATCAATCAAAAAGCAACAAATCCACCTAATTAAAGATTCAAAAATGCAACTTTTATTTTTACTATACACTCCCCTCTTTTTAATTTTAAAGATGAAATCAAAAATTAAAACTTCACCAAGTCAGAATCGACTCATGAGTAACTGTTCTTAGTCATTCGCGTTAAATTGTAACATGCATCATTATCCCAATAAATGTACATGCTCTCCTCATGTGATAAATTGAGCCTTCTCTGGCAAAACCAGTTAACTAAATTCAGCATGTAGTTCTTAATCTTTAATCTCCGTATTGTAACAGTTCAGTTAAATGTGAAACACCTTAAATTGCCCTTCGTAGAAAATGTGCTAAAACATTGCCTAAGGGAGTCCAAATGAGTAGCAAACAAAATTTATCTGAACAGTTATCGTGAGGCCGTTTTACATCCTAATTAACCAGAAAAATATAATTTAACAAAATCCAAATTCGTTTAAGTCTTAACAAGGCAATCGTCTGCAGGAGTCTGTAATCACTTTCTATCCAAAATCAACTTTTAGCTTACAACACACAGAACATGCACATTGACACACAAAAGCAAAACCGCTAGCATAGCACAGCAGCCCACAGCAACGTGCTACCGTCAGCTCTCTTTGTGCAACGAAACCTAAAACAGTACAAAACGTGCGGCGAAAACAGTCAAGAAAATCGCAACACACACTTTAGAAAATTACTTAGCGCCATACCAGGACTTAATCCACACAATTTATACCACTTTACCAAACTTTAATTCGGCACAAACAAAACAATCTCCTGTTCTTCCAACACGGACTGAAACATACGTTTCCAAAACAGCCGTCCCGCACAGAAAACACCGAATCTACAACGTCCGTTACAGCCCAAAACCATTAACAAAAAACACAACATTATAAGCGGTGATTTTTAGACCTTAGTACATTATTTTATCGCGGAGGTTTACGCCAGTCTGTTACAATTTTCGTAGTCTGCTTTGAGAAATTTCCCGGCGCCGGCCTCCAGAAAACCACTCAAAAGACTCGAACAGATGGCAGAAAACCGCCTATTACCACTAATTTCTTTATCAAAACATATAGTCAAAGCTGTTGAATGTTAGCCGTGCTATTAAGCAGAAAACCCCACAGAAGTAGCTCCGCCATCACACCACCTAGCTTGGGCGTTCGCTCTGATGGCCTGTTGTAAATGTTCACAACTAATTCTTATAGATTTTTAATTTCAGTTATCCATCATATTTAGTTATATATTTATTTATCTATTTTAATTTATTTATTATACTCGAGTTCATTATTTATACTATAAACATTTTAACACAAACGCAACATCTCCAGCACGTCTCGCAAAGCGCCTGCGTAAAAGAACATCTCACACACATATGCACATGCGCATCACACACCAGCTCGTCACCTCAAAACATCAAACACATTACTTTTACAATATTATTAAAAACTAACACCAACAACACTAACCTCAATCGGACCACACCAAAAGTCGGACCATTTCACAATCCAATTCGCGTTGCTCAAGCGCACGTTTGGAGAGACGTCGGCTTCATCAAGGTAATCCGTCCAGATTAACAGAGGGCACCACAGGCTCTACTGCAATCTATTTTCGTTTGCCAGCCTTGAAGAATCTTACGAAAGCGTCCTTTCGAAATTGAGATGCCAATTCTCAAGCCCCGATCCGCACTTTGGCTCAGATTTTTAGTCGTTGAAGGGACCGCTCCATCCGGTCCATCTGCTCCATTGTCCCCCTGGGCGCGCAGAGTAACAAACTCCATCTCCCAGCAGGCACCGGTGTTTCTCTGCAGAGTACAAAGAAGGTCGCAATCATGTGCAGAACAGAGACACAGACAGATGAGCAGCTTCAACCACGGGCTTGCAACAGTTAATCTGCTCAAAACAAAAAAAACATATGTAACTTGCATGACAACATTACCCAATGTTAGATTAACCAATCAACAGAATTAAAAACCACGCAACTCTGCGCAAATTGTCAATAGAGCAAATACATGTCCGTTAATTAACTTAAAAAATAAATGGATCTTGGTCCAAACTCTGCACACGTTCGAGGTCACCATTTGTAGAATTTAATTTTTATCAAAAAATAATTCAGTGCATGTTCAAAACAGAGACAAGGAACCAATTTCCAGTTCTTAGTTTTATTTTTAAACAGATTAAAAAATTGCAGCTTACAGAGAAACATGCCATATTTTCTCTGGGCCAGACAAAGAGATCTGACCAAGAATGGTTTTCGTGTCATAACTTTTATAAACGTCCAAAACCTCCCAGGATTAATCTGCTCCAATCAGAACGTTTTTCAAAAGTGTCTTGACAATGACTGGTCCGTCCAGAAGAGGGACGTGTCCTTCTCCTGGATTCAAGTCAAAAGTTCATTCTGAGTTTTATGGTTTTATGATCCTTCCTAAGCAAAACTCCCAGCTTTATGGCCTCCATCCTTATCTATAAACATCCCGGTTTTACAGCCTGCAATAAAACTCTTTGTCTCAGAGGTCCTCAAAGGTCACACATACTCCCCATTATCCAAGGCCCAATTGAAATACTGATAAACAGTGTGTCTTTTACCTCTGAATGTTATAAAACAGACCTCTACCTCTGAATGCCTACCAGAAATATTTTAAAACATATGTAGCCCAAAAAAAGTAAAGTACAACACCACTCTGTAGATTAAGTTAAAAATGTCTCCTCTCGACTAAGTGGTAAGGGATGGGAATTGCGATCTGTAAAAATGATAGGTGGCCTTTAGATTATTTTTTCTGTCACCATTTAAAAAAAACAAAAGAACCGTCAGAGCCATAAATTATTCAGTTAACACGACACCTGGTCTAACTGCAAACAAAACAGCTGAACTGAAAATAAAAAATGAGGCTCTATAGATTCCACCAGTACCTTGTTACAGAGATAGAAGCGTGTTTTCTCAGAATGATGTGTGTGCTAGTTTTGATTCTTACAATCTTTAACATCCAGGCTAATACGTTCCATTTGGGTCTTGGCTGAGGACTTTCTCCCATATGTTTGCTGGATAAAAGAAACCTAATTAGTATCATCACTGCAATATTATTGATAAATATAAATTATTGACTTAACGAGTCAATTATTCACAGGCTTATTATTGAGTTAAGATTTTCTTTTTTTCTCCAATGTCATCTTGGTTTATAAAACTTTAAATAATTTGGCACGACAACTTTTAAGAACGTTTGTGAAAGCTCATGATGTCCTAGGCCGTAACACAACAGCCTCTAGTAGAGGAGAATGTGTAATACATTCTTTGGGTCTCAACTTACAGCCAGAACTGTTTTTTCGGTTAAATCGGTGAGGATGGGGAAGGCAAGGCAAGGCAATCTTATTTGTATAGCACACTTCTAAGACAAGGCAATTCAGGGTGCTTTACATGATTGAAATTAGAACACAGCCTAAATCACTTTGATGACCTTTGACCTGGAATCCATCATTTAGGCACCGCGCTTGTGTGTATGCAAGACGTGCACATTCCCCCGTTCGTAGAAAAGTACTTAAGAACCTGTACAACCCATTCTGAGGGAGAGTCCTCGGTACGATCGTTTGATGCTGTATTAAGGTATGATCTTTTGTCATAATTTTGTGGCATTTGATTAAAACCTGGCCCAAGGCTGCATACCCATTCTCTAAGGCTGTGTCTGTGTTTTTTAATACTTCATGATGCTCTAAGAACCAACACAAGCAAGTATTAAAAAAAAGCAATAACAGGGTCAGTTACTCATAGGTGATTCTAAAAAGGTAGGTTTTAATTTTAGACTTAAGAGTTCAGTGTCTCTGTAGCTTTGCATTCATCAGGCAGTTTGTTGCAGATATAAGGGGCATAGAAACTGAAAGCTGCTTCCCCGTGCTTGGTTCTGGTTCTAGGGACGATCAGTAGACCAAAGCTGGAGGACCTGAGGGATCTGGAGAGTTTGTGTCATGATAGCAGATCTGTAATGTACTCTTGTGCTAACCCATTCAATTATTTATAGATTAATAAAATCACTTTGAAGTCTATTCTCTGAGCTACAGGCAGCCAGTGAAGTACTTTTAGAACTCACTGCCTTTAGAGATATGGGAAAGCAGTACATTAACAATGTTTCAAATTAATTTGAAAGTCTGTGTCAAAGCTGTGTACATTGATTTAGTATATTCATTTTTGGGGGTACCAACTAATTCTTGGACTGCAGATAATGCCTGGTATTGCATATTGCATGTTGTCCAGGGGAAGTATTTTTTTATGTAATGTTTAATGTTTTAATCTGACTGTGCCTTGCCTGGGCCTAGGGACTGCAGATATAAATTAGCTTTTAGCTATCTGATATGTATAACACATTTTTTGGACAGTATCCCTATTAAATAAATTAATAAAAATGTAAATGGGACCTCCTTTGACTTTCTTTCAGTGTCTACTACTCCTTCTGTACCCCTGATGCTCTCCTTGCACACACTTTACGTTTAGATTGATGATTATGTCTTTATACGTTTACAGTTGTTCCATACTCTATCCATGTTCAGATGATGGATAGAACTGGCCCCTGTGGGATTTTTAAAGCTTGTTTTAGAACTCAACTGGGCTTTAACACAAAGATGGACTCATTACATATAGGATGTCTTCCTGAGGCGATTAGTTGCACCAGATTTTACTTGGTTGCATCAGATTAAAGGGGGGGTGAATTTATTGCAAGTTGACGTGTGTACAAAATGAAATGTCACTTTTTCTACCTGCCAAAACCCTTGTCGGGTAGAGCTCCACATTCATCAGAACCTTGGGCCCCACTCAGACGGGAGACACCCAAGATGATAAATGAACGTCGAAAGAAACCCCAACAAGAAACAACTCGGATTATTCCCTTAAAAATAGATTTGTACCCCTCAGCTCGTCGCCGTCCAGCCCACTGAGACCGCCAGCTGCAGAGCGAGGTCACCGGAACGTAAATCAAGATAATACAAACTGCAAGAAATGAGCTAAGAGAACAGAGAACAGCAAGCAAGGGAGACGGATCAATCAAAGGTATTGAACAGTTATGCTTCAACACGAGTGTCTTAAACTTTCCACAGATGACAGTGAAGGAGATCTCTGACAGAAATCCATTGATTATTTAGAACAATGCAGAGCTGGAGAAACTTGTTCATTCTTGAGCTGATGAACTTTCCCTGAGACAATCTGAAATTCTAAAGAAAGACTTCTTGGATTTACTCCAGAAATTTAACAACCACAAGATAGAGCGTCTCCTTTCTGGCCCAATTCCAGCAATGAGATCGGATGAGCAGTTCAGCAGGTTTGTTAAATCTGTTGGTGCCAAACGTTCAATTAAATTTATAAAAATGTTAACATTTTTGGTGGAATGAAGCATCTGTTTACAAGAAAGGAAAGCAGCCTCAACAAAAAAGGTCAAAGTTTTTATCTCTCAAATTTGTTTTCTCATGTGAACTCGCTGCTCTGTCCTCAAACCGATAATGCTCCCAGTACCAGCTGAAACACACAATGGACGTCGACTGCCCCCACTCTCTCCGAATGACCATGAACATGGAGTTTTAACCCCTGCTGACCCAAAAGGCAGCAGACGCAAACCAGCTTGAACACACAGACTGTCACCCTGAACAAGATGTCCCATTTACCACCAGAGATAAATCAGCTGGTGCAAAAGACAGCAGATATGACAAAGCTGAATCAGGTAATTGAATCTTTCGAATATCTGGCTGTTGAGACTAATGAACCAAACAAAGTGCTATTTCTAAACATATATGGACAACTAAAACCTAACACAGACTTTTAATTACTTCAACGACCTTTGCTCTGCAATTTGTATAAACTATGACCAGTTAATAATTGTGGGAGATTTCAACATCCATACTGATAATCCCCAAAATACAAGGACTAAAGCATTAAATGATGCCCTCCATAACTTTGTAATAACGTATTAACAAACCAACGAACAACTTAAGACAGACTCTAGATCTACTTATTAACAAAGACTTAAATATCTGTAACATCGTGGTAACTGATATTGCATTATCTGACCATTTCTGCATTTCATTTGAAAGCAACAAATTTAACTAAAATCTCTAATCACAGTAAGACCAATATTAAAAAATGCTTCCTCAAAGAAAATTCGGCGGAAAATTTCAAACCTATGTAAAGTCCAACCCAATCCAAATCCTTAACATCCACCAACACACTTTCAGTAAACAAACAGACTATCCAAAATCTCAGACATGATGGATAAGATTGCACCATTTAAGGTTAAAATTGTCATGAGTAAAAAGAAGTCTCCATGGAGAAGTGATACACCAGTATGTAATAAAAAAGTTAGTCGCGCAGAGAGAAAATGGCAGAAAACTTGTTCATCATGAGATATATAAAGAGAGACTGAACAAATATCAATTAACCTTAAATGTTGCAAGGGAATCATTGTTCTCTGAGATTATTCACAGAAACAACAATAATTCAATTACGTTATTCGGAGAGTTTAACTACCCCTCCTGTGACAGTAGCCCCTGAACTAAACTGTTATCAAGCCAATGCTAAAAGAGAAGAACCTAGACAGCATGTTAATGCGCAACTACAGACCATCTCTAATCTCCTATTTATCGGGAAAATTATTGAAAAAGATGTGTTCCAACAATTAAATAGCTTCTTAACAATGAACAACCGCTTTGTATCAGTCTGGTTATCGTAGGCACCGCAGCGCCGAGACTGCCCTCATCAAAGTCTTCAATGACATCCATACCCTTTGATATCCTAGGAGCCTCTCCTATTTAGCATTTACATGCTTCCATTAAGACAGATTATAACAACAAATAATATCAACTACCACGATTATGCTGACGACACTCAACTTTATATCTCAATGTCGCCAGGTGATGTTGAACCTGTCCATATCTTCAATAAAAGCATAATTACCAGCTGAATGTCCCCTAATTTCCTCCTACTGAACAAAAGCAAAACATAAGTACACGACTTCAGTTGGTCCAAGTAGAAACTACCGACCAAGCCAGAAATCTAGGTGTCATGCATTTATCTCTAGCCGCCCTGATTACTGTAACAGTATCTTCACAGGTCTGCCTAAAAAAATCAGACAGCTGCAGCTGATCCAGAACGCTGCTGCTCATGTTCTCACAAGAACCAAGAAAGTAGAACACATCACCCCAGTTCTAAAGTCCTTATACTGGCTCCCTGTAGCATATAGCCCTTCAATGCGCTTTTATTAGTCTATAAATCATTGAATGGGTTAGCACAAGAGTACATTACAGATCTGCTATCACGATACAAACCCTACAGATCACTCAGGTCCTCCAGCTCTAGTTTACTGATCGTCCCTAGAACCAGAACCAACCATGGGGAAGCAGCTTTCAGTTTCTATGCTCCTCATATCTGGAACAAACTGCCGGAAGAATGCAAAGCTGCAGAGACACTGAACACTTTTAAATCCGAAATAAATCTTACCTTTTTAGACATGCTTATTTGTGACTGATACTATTATTGTCAATACTATTGTTAAATGTTTTTATTCTAAATTGTTGTTTTTAATTAAATGTTTTTGTTTGTTTTATAAATGTTCATGCTTTCTCTTATTGACTCTATGTTTTACTTGTAAAACCGTTCCTCCCAGTTGGTCCTGGGAGGAGGATTGTAGTAAAGCAAGCGAAAATCTGTCCTTTATTTTGAAACGTCCGGATAATTTACTTATCATAAACGCCTTATTTCCTGTCTGGTCTGAACTAAACTGCTGAGCTTGAAGCATTTTAGAAGCGTAGCGTGTTTCCAAACAAAACTGCAGCGTAAATTTAGGAGAGGGCCACCATGACACAACGCTTCCAGGACACGTCCGATTCACGCTGCATTGTGCCCGATGGAAACGGTTCCATTGACTTTAATGGAGGCTATATTACACTTCACTGACAATATGCGCCGCTTACACGTCCGATGGAGAGGAGGGGTTAGTTCCATCTGAAGAAAAGTTACCCCAGAGGATGATGCTGCCAAGTCTATGCTTCACTGTAGGAAAGTCTTTTAGAGAAACACAAAGCTGTATATATAATTTTTTTTTTAAACTTTTTTTCAAAAACTCCCATATTTTTTGACTTCCTTCACTCTACAAAGGTGAGTATATAGTAAAATGCTGTAGAAATTTGTGGTACAATTCACTTGACTGATTCCCTTTAATCAACTGGGTCCCTTTGAATCGCTGCAAACTATGGATTATGGGGAAGGAAGAAAGATCCTCGATTTATTTAGGGTTCCTCACATTCGCTATGAATGATTGTAGGTGCGAATTCAGGAATGGTGAAACTGAAACAAAAACTGCTACTACAAAGCATGTGTTAAAACATGTGCACATGTACTAAACCAGCCCATTGGAGCTTGTTTTTTATAATTCTCCCTCTAACTGAAGTTTGTTTTTCAGTTAAATTACACAGGAAAAATATGCCATTATGTGTGTTGGGAAAAAGCTTGAAAATGATTTATCGCAGTCACATTTTGTCACATCACAAATTCCGGCATTTAACAGGGATGTGCAGACTGTTGAGGCCGTGCATTGCTATCCGCTGTAAAAAAAAAAAAAAAAAAATCGAAATAAAAATCCAGATGCTTTACAACAGGAATGGATTGAAATGAAGTTCAAATAATAACAGAGGATTCCTTCTGCTGAGTGACTTCCAGATGCTGCTTCTGGGGTTGGGCTTTGTATCTACGGGATTGTGAGGGTTGCTACACACCTGATGTCAGTCACTGATAAACAAAGGAAGGGCATTCCTTCTGGCATGTCCTGACAGCGCCGACGAGTAGGCGGAAGTGGATTTCCCCAGAAGCGGCGACATAGAGATCTGCTTCAACAGGTTTCTGCTCCACACTGGAGAGGGCGTGGGTGCAATGACATCCAGACGGGATCGTGTTTTCTTTCAAAACAAGGTGGCTACAAAAAACCTCAGCTGGATCTTGTTCGATGGGATGACTTCAAATGTGCAAATTTGTATGCGATAACCTCTACCTTTAAATATGTGAAATGGACAGAAATTATAATTCAGCTTCCTAAGATTTAGAGGCTTGACTTTTACTGTTGGGATCATAAAACCTATTGCATTACTGTACATAAATCCTTCTCACGGAAAGTCTTATCACTGCTGGATGAGTTTGTCAGTGAAGATTTGATAGCGACACTGTTTTATATGAAATATAATAACTAGCCATAGATGGATAACATAGTATCTGACCCAGATAAAGCTCCAGAAACAGGAACCCTGAATGGACACAGAAACCATACAGTCACAGATGAGGAAAAATTATCCAGGCAACAAAAAAAATGTGAGATAAAAGTTGAGATCAGGTGACCCTAACTATCTTAAAGGCACAGTCTGTAATTTTCGGCCAGTAGGGGGCAGGGCATACCTAAATTATCACAAGCATGCGGTATCTGTGTCTTCGAGTAAGAAACTCAACAACGGAGGTCCAACTAGTGCTGTTTTCAAACTCTCAATTCCCTGAGAATGATCTATTTGCAGCAACATGACGAGCACATCGCACTCTATATTGTATTGCATCGCTTGGAACTAGCGAAGAGATAAAAATGTATTTATGGTGAAACTTTTTTGCATTTTGAGGGGAAATCAATGTTTTAATAGCGGGCGTGTTCCGTGCGCTTTG
Organism: Apricaphanius iberus; assembly: GCA_028564705.1. Taxonomy (NCBI): domain Eukaryota; kingdom Metazoa; phylum Chordata; class Actinopteri; order Cyprinodontiformes; family Aphaniidae; genus Apricaphanius; species Apricaphanius iberus. Next base: position 78,275 of record JAPXFQ010001011.1, on the reverse strand, counting down.
ACCGTCCGGGCTGTTGTAGAAGTAAAAACGTCATCTAATATGGCTTTACCCTGAAAAGAGGGCCCACACCTATGTATTTTAAAACTGGTTTTTAAAGTCATATTTTACAATATCGCCAATATTTTTGCAATTATGGTGCTTTACGTGATTCCATCCATCCATCTTCTTCCGCTTATCCGGGGTCGGGTCGCGGGGGCAGTAGCCTAAGCAGAGATACCCAGACCTCCCTCTCCCCGGCCACTTGGGCCAGCTCCTCGGGAGGAATCCCGAGGCGTTCCCAGGCCAGCCGGGAGACATAGTCCCTCCAGCGAGTCCCGGGTCTTCCCCTGGGCCTCCTCCCGGTGGGACGTGCCCGGAACACCTCACATTGGAGGAGGCCAGGAGGCATCCTGACCAGATGCCCGAGCCACCTCTACCAGATCCTCTCGATGTGGATGAGCAGCGGCTCTACTCTGAGCCCCCTCCGGATGACCAAGCTCCTCACCCTATCTCCAAGGGAGAGCCCAGCCACTCTGTGGAGGAAACTCATTTCAGCCGCCTGTATCCGTGATCTTGTTCTTTCGGTCACCACCAAAAGTTCGCGACCATAGATGAGGGTAGGAACGTAGATCGATCGGTAAATCGAGAGCTTTGCCTTTTGGCTCAGCTCTCTCTTTACTACGACAGATTGGTACAGCGCCCGCATAACTGCAGACGCCCTACCAATCTGCCCATCGATCTCCCGCTCCATTTTTCCCTCATTCATGAACAAGAACCCCAGATACTTGAACTCCTTCACTTGAGGAAGGACCCCGTCCCCGACCCGAAGAAGGCACCCTACCCTTTTCCGGCTCAAGACCATGGTCTCTGATTTTTGAGGTGCTGATCCTCATCCCAGCCGCTTCACACTCGGCTGCGAACCGCTCCAGCGAAAGCCGTAGATCAGCCGTAGTTCAGATGAAGCCAACAGGACCGCATCATCTGCTTTATGTAATTATTATTACATAATATTTTAATGGCTATTTTCAAAGATATACTGCAAAAACTACACTGTCACTTTAAAAATATTTACTAGCCCCTACTGTTAGACAGATATTTTAAAAAGAGCAGCAAAAGTAAATGAGGTGGATTAGTAGGTGCTTGCTAACAATATGGCGTCATCCGGGATATGCTACTGTAATATAATCTCTGCTTCCCAGATATTTAGCTGTCAGCTTGTCATGATAGTTATGAGACACTCATACAGCAACATTCTTCAGTTAAAGGCCTCTTCAGATTTATTGCAAGACTGACTGGGATCCCTCCTGTTCACATTATCACCATACAAGTCACTTAAAAGTAGCAGCAAGACGATATTTAGTTCTCATCTGACTTTTCACTGAAATCAGTTCTTAAAATCTCCACCTCGTTGCTCGTTTGTCCGGTGAAATATCTGACTACAGTTCCAGTTAGGCGACACGCTCAAAGCTTCAGAAAATGCTGATCTCCTGCCTGTTAAACTTTTTGGTGCTTTTGTTTGAATCTTATAATCTCCAATGTCTAGTGTTTCAGCGCCTCTCTGTGCCGTTCTCTCCCACTCTGACAGGTTGTAACACTTGGAACTTTATCCACACAAAATAGGCTGTCGTTCTTCGCTGGAGGTGCAGCGGACAAAAGTCACAGTTGTTGAAAGCTGATTGTACTGATCCTCTGAAAATGTCTCGTTTAGAATCCTGAGCTGCCGGGGTGTCAATTTCCATCGTTCAAGAGGCAGGGTACACCCTGGACAGGTAGTCAGTTCATCCTAGGGCAACACAGAGGCATACCATGCGCACACACACACACACACGGTGCGTTCACACCGCATGCATTATCTGCGTCAGCCAATGCATCTAGTTTGATGTATTTAAATTTTTAAGAACTTGTAAACTCCAGGCAAGAAGAAGAATTCAGACCCAGGACCTTGTTGTTGCAAGGCAACAGTGCTACTAAGTGAGCCACTGTGCAGCCCAGGCCAGATTCAATAATTCAATCTTGTTGATTTATTCTTCTATTTATGCATCTAAGTGTCAATATTTGTTGTTCATCAAAGTTCCACCCCGCCCCTAAATCTGACAGTGGCATAATACAACTAAAATCTTATTTTGACACTATCCCTCTCCTCCCCTTTTTAAATATTTTTGTAAAGTCACCCTCGGTGGGAGAAATGTTATTTTATCTACTCTCAGCTTTCAATAATTTCCCCACTTAAATTCTGTGAAATTTGCTTTTTAGTTTAGATCACCTCCTACCTCTATTCTGATCCAAAAAGCTTTACAATAGAAAAGAATAATCCTTTAATAAGCGCACATCAGCGACTTTCCATCTATCAAGAAAAGAGAAACTGGCAATCAGTGTGGCCTCCTCCACCCATTGAAGCGTGTTAATGATTCGCATCTGGCTCAGTGTACCAGCTTGTGGAGGTGCCGATGGGCGGGTCTTCTACGGTCGCTGCTTATCTCCGCCTTTGGACTCAACAATAAGTGCCCTTAGAAGGAAAGCCTGTCAGCCTGTCAACTGGGGAGCAGTTTTTGGGTCTGACTGACTCTGGATCACCAGTTTATAACACCAAATACAAAAAGAAAAAAAAAAACAATTGTTCTGTTTTTAGATTCACTTTCCTGCGCAACTAACTGATTGTTGCATTCCTAAATATTAGCGCTGGGTTCAGTAGGTGAGTGTTGCCTGTTTAATAATAAAACACATTCAATGGTTTATTCAGAAGTTTTTCTGTTATTTTTTTCCCCTCAGCTCGTGATTATTTATCCCCCATAAACTTTGATTGGTTGGACTAGATGGGAGTTTTATCCAGGCTATCAGTCCACCTCTTAATCCGCGTGTTTGTTCTGCAGGATAATCTCCGTGTATCTGATCATAGCGGCAGGAGGATCCTCGGGTTGCTGGAGCTGGTCGAGGTTTCCCTCCGATCCGATCCGATCCGGTCCGGTCCGCTGAAGCGGCGCAGTGAACGTGGGCTGCGGGCGGCTGTGACGCTGACATGGAGATGCTGCGGCGCTCCTCCGTGTTTGCGGCCGAAGTGTTTGACCGAACGCCCACCGACAAGCAGCTGGTGTCCCAGGCTAAATCGCTGTGCAGGGACTACATACACAGCAGGCTGAACCGCGCAGGGATCGGCGTGAACAAATACGAAGTGGGAGCGATTAGTTCGGGAGGAGGAAAGCTGGCGGAGGTGTCCGCGGTGGTCCAGTGGTTGGGTGAGTGTCTCGGCCGGCGGGTCGCTTCCTAAAGTCCGGGTCGGGTCCCCCTTTGGGGTCGCAAAACGTCAGCTCTAGGATCCTCTTAAGAAATCCAATCAAACTGAAAAGAATAAAAATGATTGTGGTACATTGTATTTATGCGTTAAATGTTAGATAAAAAACGCTTCAAGTTGGATAAAAGAGAGATTTTCACTGTTTGTCAACTGCCATTCATTCTGGAAGAAAACTGAATAGAAGCCAGAATGAAAAAAAATACATTTTAATCAAGTAATGAGACTAAAGCTAAAATGCTGGACTAAGCTAAAAATTAAATAGTTGTATGGAAAGGTGTAACGAGAAGGGGGCAATTGAGACTTTATCCCTACCTCCTTTATTTTCAGGTTTAATTATTTCCCCTGAAATGGGCCACCTGCATAAATGTATATGATGCGTTCACAATATGAGGCAACGCACACAGTTTTTAATATTATTGAGACAGAATAAATCTGTCATGCCGAACGTACCACTAACAAAAAAAATCAAATGCATTTCATTTTTTTAAAATAAAGCTTTGGTTGTTTATTAACAGAAAAAAATATGAATTCCAAGTGTTAGGAGCTGTTTCACAAAACCTTGAACTACTATTCTTGATTACAGCTTAATACGGGTGAAATTTGAAAAATAATATTGTGCAAAAGTTCCTTAATTTCAGTAATTCAACTTAAAAGATGAAACTGATATGAGATGGACTACATACCATGCGAGATACTTCAAGCCTTTATTTATCATTTTGATGATTATGGCTTACAGTTTATGAAAACCCCAAATTCAAAATCTCTGGCAAAATAGAATATTACACTAAATCAATAAAGCAAGGATTTTAAATAGAGAAATATCAGACTTCTGAAAACTACAATCATGCATATGTACTTAGTACTTGGTTTGGCCACTTTGCATTAACTACTGCCTCAACACATGCATGAAATCCTTGCGTTCTTCCTTAAAATAATGGCCAAGAAAGCGGAAAAAAAAGGAATTTCAGCACAGAGACATCAAGATAAAACATAGGTGGGGCAATAAAAAAAGTATCTACGAACAGACTTTTAAAAAAATGTTAGTTATTACAAGTTCATTTCACCAGCGATAGTTTTTGCCATCAGCGGTTTCTCTGCATAATTCCCTCCAGCATGCAGCCGTTATATTTTTGCTGCACAGCAGTCATAAAAATGGGACGAATAATTTAATTTGCTGATATGAACTTCTGTGGAAATGCTCAACTTCTTTGAACAAATTAAATAATTTAATACATATTAAAGGTTTGGTTCTATCAGCTCAAAAATTAATCAAAAATTAAGAAATAACTCTGCCTGGGACAAAGGTGACGCGCATTAAAAATGCGGTCAGGACAGTGGAGATGTTCCTGTTTGAAATAAAGGAGGAAAATGGTTCGATATTAAACTGAATACAGTAAAACGTCTCTAAGCACACAGCTGCACCAGATCTAACACGGAGGATGCTCCGATCATCATATTTGACTCTTCTGTGGCCATGCGCATGGAGAGCGCAGATTGCGAGTGACAGGATCTTCATGCATGATCACCCCCAACAGTAAATTACGTATTTCTAGGCAAAATTTCTAACATTTCCTGAAAGTTTATTGCTCATCCATGGATAACTTTTTGACTTATTTTTGCTAAAAGACAGACGGCAACATGAGCTCCTTGGTGGAGGCGATAAACTGCTGAGAGAAAAATTCTGTCAAAGTAAAACTGTTCCAGTGTTGCAGTTCCTCCGTTCTAACAGTAGATGCTGTGCGTACGAACAATCAGAGCTGTACTTGTATTTAAGGAACATTGCTACGCACAAGTATAAATTGATAAATACCACACAATGAATAGAATTGTTCCTACGCATGGATCTGTGCATAAGTACGCTTAATAAATGAGGGGCCAGGTCCTTTTTTTTCTTTAGCCCTGAGACCTGTTGCGCAAAACAAGGATAAGGGATTGAGACGGGATATCTTTGTTGTCCTGGCTCAACTTATTCATGAGACAGTTGCACAAAAATTGGATGGGGGCAGTATGTTATTTTATAAGTCACCAGGGAAATGTATTCAGTAGAGTCATCCCTTATCTTCCTCACCACTCACCAAAAATGGAAAACAATAGCAATTCCATTGCCTGAGGAAAAAATAAGAAATGAAAAGAAAGTCATAGATTTCCAAGAATAAAGTCCTGATATGGTAACTCGTGGGCTGGTTTTGGTCATCTGAGCACTAGCCTGTATTGGCAGTCAGGGATCACATACTGAACCTTTTCACAATATTTTCTGAGATTTGGACTTTGGGAAGCTGAAAATCCAGCTGCATAACAATTAAATGATAACAAATAGAGGCGTGAAATGTCTCTATTTGCACATAACGGGTCTAAATCAAACATTACTTTCACCTTTAAGTGGAATTAATTACCTAAAAGAACTTTTGTTTTGATATTCTAAATTATGGAGTTTCCTGTCCTTTAGCTCTTCCCCTTACTCCAAATGTGACTCCCAAGCCCTTAGAAACATGGAGGGAAGATTCAGCCTTAATCTTCTCAGGCAATCTAAAATAAAAGGATTCGCACCATTAGCACCATTAGGAGGGACATTGTTTGGACACAGTTTCCAGCGGTGCATCAGCTTGGGCTTGCCTCGGCTGTTCTGCGCCTCACCAACCACGTGACTGATGTTAACAGAACAGAGATGTTTTGGTGCAGTGATCGAAAAAAAAAAAATGTTGCCCTGAGTAATAAATGCTGTCAAACTCTTAAATGTTCTCATCGGTTACTAAAGTTGATCTCCCTGATTGGTCCCAGCCCCTGAGTTTAGAGTTGCAGGCGCTACACGAAACATTTATTCTAGATGAACTCTTACTAGTGTGTGTGTTGTAAAATCAACAATACATAGTTGTTTCCAACACAACTTATTGTTGTTGATGCAATGAGCGGCGGCCATATTAAAAGTTGAAGTCGGAAAAAATCTTTTTGGATGGTCCGACTTAACGGGGGCTTTCATGTGATTTTAATTTCTTTAATTTTTTTCCCTTGGAAGTCTGAATTTCCTAGATCTGACTGTAAATGGAACGCACCATATGTTCCACTGTGTTACCATGGCTATATCTTAGCTGTTGATGCTGTTGATTTATACTAACTGGGTGTACTCAACCAATCTGCATCCTTTCCACTTCTTTTTTGTTTTTTTTGTATTGATTGAAAGTTGTTAAAGCGTCTCTCTATTCTTTGTAAAAGACAATAGTAAATTCTGTTTTGTTAGATGAGAATTAGGGGTCATTTTGATGTTTGGGTAATATATTTGACATTTAACCTGTTAGAAAGTGGAGACAAAAAGCAAGTACAATGTTTTCTGTTGTTTTTTTCCCAATACTGATTAGACAAATTGACCACTACTCACGTGTTCCCCTTTTCAACGAATGAACACAAAGTAGTAGAGACTATATCTTTACTATTAGGTTTGGTACATAATTTCAGGTGGAATCCAGCTGCGTTCGAGTCACATTTCAGAAGTCTGAAAGGAACTGCTCCAGTTTCTAGTGAAACGCCTTTGGGGGATTCTCTTTTAAATAAGGGATTATGCAACCCTTTCTCCCTAGGAGTCATTCTCAATACAGAAAAAAATAAATAAATAAATGAGGCTGTTTTGTTTGGAGGTTTCACTTTACATTTTTGCGGTTATGGCGCCACCTCCGTTTTATGGTAGGATTTTACTTGAAGCTGTATGTGAAGAAACCTCACTCTGGGAATCATATTCTGCCTGTAGTCTATTCATTAAATATTCCCTTTGGATCAGATTTAGACAGAAAAGTCTAAAATCTTCTTCAGAAGTCTTCACTTTCCCGTTGAAGTAAAAAAAACGGAGAGTGGATTTTTGTTTTTAATAGTAATTATGTAGTCTCGGCCTGGAGCGAAATAAAGATAAATAGCAGAGTGAACTGATAAAAGGCAGCAAAATCTATCTTGTTTTAAAGTTGAAAATTAACTGAGTATTGCTCATGGCGTTCTTCCTTGATCGGTAACGTCTTTCCACCACCATTCGCCTGATCATTCAAACAATTAGCTCATCCTGTGGCTGTGCAGGTCCTTTCCCTGAATCAGGCGTGTCAGAGCAGGTAGACTGGATCTCCAGGTTTGGCTGTAGCTTCAATCCTCTGAAAATATTGCAATTACATGGAATACAATTAATTTTCTTGTTTTAAGCCATCTGCTGTCATTGTTCACCTGCCAAACAATGTCCTTTTGGTTAGTTTTTCTATATCCGTTTACATTTTATTTCAATCTGTATTTTCTAATGATAAATCTCATTTCCCAAAGAAAAGGTTCAATGCCTCTTAAGACATCCCATAAGGCAACTGATGATTCTTTTTTTTACTTTAACCAAATTCATCTTTTTATGGTATTTACATGTTTTCAATGGGGCTGCAGCAAAATGTTAGGACCACACCTGAAGAATTAACACGAATCTCAGGAAAACGCGACATCAAAAAAACAATGTGGTTCGTGGGGGAAAAAAGGACAGACTGGAATTGCCGCATTTCAGTACCTCCAGCGATCATTTTAAGCCAAAGCATTCTGTCCGTTAGATGGTTTTCCAGGTCCCAGTGATGTTTCCTGCAGAGCTGCTGCCTCAGCTGCTTAAAATGATCTCGATGCAGATTTACAGTAATCCCAGTTCCTCCAGGTAGTTAGCCCCATCATGCTTGCAACTGCACTGCAGCCTATGCTATCACTGTCGTTCCTGTATGCACCAGGATGAAGAAGCAATAAAGAAATGTATCCCTCAGCTGACAGAAAAGATGTCCGGGTAAGGGCTAAGACTAAAAATGCTTGAATTCATACCTGCAGAGCTACTACTCTGTTGTGTAACTATTTAAGAGCATTCCAAGCACATTTTCACTTTTCCTTATTTTACAAGCTGTAATCGTGCACACAAACCAGCCAGACTGAAAGATTTCAGTCAGAACCAGGGGGAGTCAAACTGGAATCAAAGTATCAAGGCTTAAACATGAAAAGTAGAAAAAGTTGTAACTCAAATCCTTCAGGATCCAACTCAGAAAGTCACTTGTCCACTCAGAGGTCATGCCAGATTTTTTTGTTGTCGGCCCCCACATTGAAATGATCTATATGAGGCTATGCAAATACCTGTTAATATATATGATGCGTATATATGCCACATATAGGCTAAATTGAGGTGCATATACTGACCACACGTCTCCAGTGTTGCTTCTATAAATCCACATATAACACCTATATTTACTTATTAGATATGTCTCCTATATAGCCAATGGCAGATTCTGTGTTTTCTTTTCACTTTGGCAACTGTCATACATGATGCCTAGCTCATTTTTTTTTTTTTATTATAAAGGTATTAACTGCATTTTTTTTTTTATGAAGTCCATGACAAAAAAAATAAATATATCATGCATTAACTTCTTTATGTGCAAACATGTGAAATTCATTGGCATGTTATGGAAATTAACCATGGCAAGACATAGAATTGCCACTCTTAAAACTATTTTCCTTTTTGTGTATTTTTGACTTTATTCCCAAAAATGTACTGAGGCAACGGACTTCTCAAGTTCTGCGCACATCATCCGCATGCGTCAGCCTCGCGAACTTTGGGTTGTATCATAGAAGTACAGCTAGGTGAGTCGGAGTAAATATGCCACTGTCACACGAAATATTTCAGGAAAATATTTTTTAGAAATGTTACAGTGTGGTCTTGTCATAACTGCGATAGATCAACATTGCTGTGTTGTCCTATTAGAGCAGATTAATTGGCTACCTGCTGTGGTCTGAACTCTTTGTATAGAGCTGAATATGTGTTCTGTTGCCACACTACAGACTTATGAGTGTCACTTCATCTAACGTTTGAGTTTATTTTTTCCATTTGAAGTGATCAGAATTCAGAAAGACTCTCTGAACGAGGGCTAGCTTTTCTGATTGCTTCAGAGAGAGGAAATCCCTTGCCATGCGCTCTTTTTTTTTTTGCATCAGAGGTGAGGTTAGGCTGCAGCGATCTTCCACCGCTGGTTTGTGTATGGTGCAGCCGCAGATGTGCTCCAAAGCCTCTGTAACTCTTCTTCGTGCTTCCAGCCCCTGGGTAGCAAGTTGCAGTGGGTCCAAGACTGAAATGATGAGCAGATGCTCTAATGGGAAATTTGATTGATTCTGTTATCTGAACTCTTAGGGGGGAAAACGTGAAAATGTCTGCTCATCCGCACCAAATGGTCAGGAGTGTTATTTGCAATATGTCAAAATGACCAATGGCCTTCAGATTCTTCCCACTCCGTTTAAAACCCCCGCAAAAATGGTGAAATAACGAAAATATTTGGTTAACGGGACAGCTGCAAACACCATAGCATCTGCTTATCCCAGGTGATCAGCCTTCAGTGTTGTAATCAACCCAAAACCCCACAGTAGTTTCTTTTATTCCAGTTTTATTTTGGTTTTCATTTAAACAAAAAACAATGTTGTATTTTGTGAAATCATTTGTGAAGTAATGGCAATCCATGCTTGCTTGTGTGCTTATTATCCGTCTACCCTTTAGGTAGAGAGCCAAAATGATTGACTGAATTCCGGTTGTTGTGTTCCATCCAGGTGATGAGTTGGAATACTACCGACCTGGGGTGTACCGTAACGTAGCCCGGCAGCTCAACATCTCAGTGGGAAATGATAGTGTAATGTACGACGCCTTCATGAGTGTCGCTGCAGAAATCTTCTCAACAGGTATGACCTACTTTGCTGCACGCACGCTTCACAGTGTATTTTGATGCATTAAGTAGTGGAGCTCAAGAATTCTGTTTCATGACTTTAAAGCGGTTTTACTGACCAACATCCAAAAGTAGGGTAGCTACCAAGACATGGCCGTCCACCTAACTCGAGGTCAGGGAAGTATTAATGAGTGAAGTGGCAAAGACAACCACAATGACTCTGGAGAAGCTGCAGAGATCCGCGTCTCAGGTGGAATATGTCTAAATTAAATAAAATAAAAACATTAGTTGTGCACTACACAAATCTGCCCTTTATGTTAGAGCGGCAGGAAGAAAATAATTGTTCAAAAAAATTGTGGTTCCCCACAAGCCAGGTAAAGGACATGAAAAAAGGAGCCTGGATGATTTGGGGAGCCCAAGTTTCCACCCCTTCCGGTCGGCCCATAGATCCCCTGGCCGAACAAAAAAATGAATGAAAGTCAATGGAGTGATAAAAGTTATTTTCTGGACTGCTTTGTCTTACGTACTGATTCATACATACGTATGTTGTACCTCAATTTAAATGATAAATCCTGATCTGCATTTTGACTCCATTTGTCATGTGATTTATTTGCTTGTAAAAATACGGAATTAAAATGACTACAAATCAGGAGTCGCATACATCATGTCACGGAGCTAGCGCTAGTTAGCTCTTGATTTACTCACCGAGACCGTGTAGAGCAGGTGTGTCAAACTAATTTCCAGTTTTGGCCACATCAAGATAATGAATGTCTTTAAAGGGCCAGTTGTGGCAGAAAGTGTGGATAAAACTTATATTTAACAAAAAAATCAAATCAAATATTAATATCTGTCTCCACAAGTAGTTCTTAAAGTTTGACTTAAAATGAAATTATACTGAACACCTGTTCACAATAATAAGATTTAAGACTATTTAGAACAACACTGATTTTAGTGATAAAATAGTATTTAGGTACACATAAATAGAACTTAAATGTTCTATTTATTGGATCTTCTAGAGTTTTGAGGGCCACATAAATGGCTATAGTAGGACGGATTTGGCCCCCGGGCCTTGAGTTTGACACGTGTTGTTGTAGAACTTCTCCTGCATGCTGGCTCTCACTTAACTGATTGCAAAAACATTTAGAAAACCATGCATGTGGGTCCTTCTACTGCTCAATCTGTCACCAAATCCTGAAAAGATGGACTAAAATGTGCGGCGCGAAAAGTTGAAGGGGTATTAATACTTTTGTAAAACATTGGATTTGAAAGCAGTAACCTAGTCTTGATAACGACGGAAGGTGTTTCTTATTTTAGAGAAACTCTTTTTGGGAGCAGGAACCTTGAGAGTTTAAGGCAAACACAATAAAAATACTGAGCAAAAGGGGAACTCTTTGTACTTCTCTATGTATTTGCAAAATGGATTCATAACTTTAACTTAGTAAAACAAAATGTCAGAACATTACTTTATAAGCAGTCACTGATTCCCCATTACTTAGAGGCATTTTGGCAACCCCTTTATTCCCTGCCGGGAAGAGAACTTCAGTGAGAAGCCTTCGGCCCTTATTAGGGTAAAATTGTTACAGACAGTTTGGATCCCAACCAAGAAGCTCAGGCATGAGTCTCGACCTCCTTTTTCCTCTGGGAACATAACAAAGAGATGAGCTTCAAAGGTGGTTCAGAGTTTATATCTGGACTGGATCGGGTTAGTCTGGTCCTTAGTGAGGCTGAAAAGGTCCAATTAGAGATTAGTTCTTTACTCAAAAATGTTCTTGCGGTTTGAATGAGTGATGGTCAAGTGAAATTTAATACAAGAGAGTATGGTGTCCTAGTTTATGGCTCAGTTCTTCAATAAATGCAGAGTAAACATGGACAATTGGCTCAGATAACAGTCCAGACAAGTCATTGTGTCAAGAGGAAGTCCTGAACAGCTGGAGGTCATGACCGCAAATGCCTCATCCGCAAAAGCTGGGTTACACATGTCCTCCTGCGCTTTGTCGAGCAGAGACAAAAAGCAGCTATGATATCTCATGGGGTAGTGGTTGGAGGGGGGAATCCTTTATGCAACTTATCATGTCTCTCCTCCTAGTTCCTGTCTGCTATGAGCACGACTCAAAAATCCACACTGTTGGGTAACATTCAGGTCAAACAGCCTTTCCTGACTTCTTAGCTGGTAAGACCTGAGCAGCTAAGTGTTGAAGTACATGAGCTAATGCTCAAGATAGAGGAAAGCCTGGAGAAAATGACAACAACAAAGCAGGGTTGCTCAGGATACCGATAATGTCTCATTTAGAGTTAGATCTAAGCCCTGTCATAGCCCCTTCTTCAGGATCCCAAGCTCAACAGAGCATAAAGTGAGGGCAGACAACGCCATACATGCCCTTATTCTTATTTAGTTCTCCTTTGTGTCAATAGGCAACTTTTCATCAGAACAAACAGAAATCACATGTGGTGTTCCCCATGGCTCCATCCTGGAGCCCCTCTTATTTAATATCTAAATGTTCCCTCTAGCGCAGATTATAAAAAGCAACAAGATAAGTTACCATAACAATGCAGATGACACTCAGCTCAACATTACATTGTCTCCAGGTGACTTTGAACCCATCCAAATGGGTGAATGCATTGAGCAAATCATTGGATGGATCTGCCTTAATTTTCTCCAGCTGAATATAAACAAATTACGTATTTTTGGATCAAAAGAGGAACGCTCAAGAGTCAGCAAACCGCTTCAGAAAATGAAGCAAGAAACCACTGATCAGGACCAGAGTCTAGGTGTAGTAATGGACTCAGACCTGAACCTCCAGGGTAACATAAAAAAAAAAAATCATAAGGTCAGCCTTCTATCACCTTAAGAACATTTCTAGGATTAAAGGACTAATATCACAACTGGACTTGGAAACTCATCCATGTGTTTATCTTTAGTCAGATTGGTTACTGCAAGACTTTTCTCACAGGTCTGCTTAATAAGTACATTGTCCCTTTTCCACTCGGGTTGGCTGGACCCAGGCCGGGTCAGCTCAGCCCAGCCCAGAACGGAAGGTTGTGGTTCCATTGCCATCTCAGGAAACTCAGTGGTGGGCAAGGAATGGGCTGGCTCAGAATAGCAGAGTTCCAGTAAAAATAGATATTCTCTTACAGTTTTCTGACGTTACAGATGACGATGCTGGAGCTGCTTTCTAGAACTCTATCTGTTGCTCGCTGGCCTTTCACTGTAAATGTCATCCAAAACGCTTCCAGTGCTATGAACTGACTCAACCAGAGCCAGGCCGACCCAAGTGGAAAAGGGGCATTGGAACCAAAAATGGAGAAGCAGCTTTCATTTTCCATGATCCCCTTATTTGAAACAAACCTCCAGATTACTGCAAAGCTGCTGAAACACTGTTCCTTAAAATCAAGAAAAAACCCACCTGTTTAGAGCTGCTTTTGATTATTGATAGCTAGAATGTCATAACGGTAGCATTTTTTATTGTACTTTTTGCTTCTCATGTTGTGTTTTCTGGTTTTTATAGTTCTTTTATTGCTGCTTTTATTTTTGCCCCTAATCACCCAAAGCACTTGAATTACCTTGTTGCAGAAATTGTGCTATACAAATAAAGTTGCATTGCCTAATCTTAAACTGTGCTTGTAAAACAATCTCTTTCTGTGTAGAATAATCCAATTCAATTAGTCATGTGAAGTACTTTAACATTTAAAATGGAAGATGATTAAATGTGTTCTAAACTACTTCTAAGACTCAGAAATGTGTGACTCCTGCTATAAATGTTGTTTCAGTACTTTTGATCTGTGTGAAGTCGTGTATGGTTAACAAAATGCAGAGGAATAAAGACCTCAGCAGTGATATTAGATAAGTTCATGACTTTGTTTTTAAAGCCATTTTGCCAGATGTAAATATGTTTGACCCACAGTGAAAAAAACAAAACACAGAATATCTTCACAAACTACTCAAACCGAGCTGTTAAGCATAGTGGTGGAGGGGTGGTGATATGGGCTTGTCTTGCAACCACATGATCTGGGAACCTTAAAGTGACTTGAGTTGATCTGCAATATACTCTACACTGTAGAGTCTACAGTATCCTTGAGTCAAATGTGAGGCTATTTGTCCTCCAACTAAAGCTTGACCTAAACTGGGTCATGCAACAGAATTATAGTCCCAAACACAGCAGCCAATAGAAGTCCTGACCTCAGCCTGCTTGTAATTTAGGAGAGCTGTGCAGAGAGAAATGCCCACAAACCTCATTAAACTGAAGTAACATTGAAAGGAAGCTAAATGCATTCTCTCACAAAGATGTAAGAAACTGATAAAGTCATGTGGAAATAACCACTTCAGTTAAACCCTGAAATACAACCATGTATTTCAAAAAAAGGCATTGTGAAAGAAAATGTAGCTTGTCATGTTAAATGACAAATAATTCCCCATTTGTAACATTGTCCTCATCTGTTGGTTTGAATTTAAAATGCTTCATTTAGGCTTAAAAAGTCAACTCTGGGTTCTTTGAGGCTCTCCAAATGTAACCCGATGTGTTAGAAAGCTTTGGTTCCATCTTGGAACCTTCCAGATTCCACCAGTAAAGAGAAACCTGATCTGTTTTTAGAAGATTCTAGAGACAGCAGTGGAGGGAGCTGCTGCTCGGTTTGTATGTCTTGGCTATATAAACTCCACAGAAATAGTCTGAAGCGTTGACTGTAAATGCTGTGGGTGCACTTAACAGGAACACTGCTCTGGCAAAAGTATCTGTGTATGGAGGACTAAGTCTGCCATAATTTAAAATATATAAATGAATGAATGAATAAATAAATGGGTTAGTACAATTGTACATACAGAAATCTAGAAATATATTCAAGAAAAATATTTAATTTCACATTTATTTATTTACACATTTATTCCATCATTTATTGTATTTTTTCTGCATTTATTTATTTATTTCCACATCACATTTATTTCCACATTTCAAGAAGGGTGTTTCTAACAGTTACCTAAAGCCTGATTGGCCAGCTCCAGATCTCTGTATTTACACTGAACTGGCTGAGGACAGAGCGTTAGCAATCGGCTAGCTGCTCTGTGTCTGTGACAGAGTTAAGGTTCTCGGCTGCTGGAATCTCACTGTCAGAGTAATGCTTTATCACGAGCTCTGTCCTTGACATTGAGAGCACCTGTGAGAAACAGACAAAAGTGGAGGTGCCTTGAAAGGTGAGGTGATGGGGTGCAAATGTTATCAATTGAAGGCTAACCCGGTTTAGGCTGTCAGCTAAGCTAGCGGGAAGCCCCCCAAGTAGCACCTCACAACCTAGCGCTCAGTCTGCCTTGGCATCTTGTTTTAAGTTTTTGACAACCGTTCACAAGCACCTGTCCATGTCTCATGTTGAATTCCCCACTCAGGACCGTGGTCAAGGGAGCCGATACTTGGAAATAGGCAGTTGAAGCTGCCGACGTTATCTCTCTTATAAAGATTACTGTTTAAATAAATGTGATGTGCAAATGTAGAAATACATGTGATGTGGAAATACATAAATAAATAAATAAGTAATTACATAAGTGCAGAAAAAATACATATGATGGAATAAATAAATGTGGAAATAAATAAATATATGTAAAATTAAATATTTTTCTTGAATGTACTTCTAGATTTATTTATTTCCAATTGTACTTACCCATTTATTTATTTATTCATTTATTTATTTTCAATTATGGCAGCTTTGGTCCCCCATGTCCTTTTTGTCTATATGCTGTCTCATTAGCTTTAATGTTTAACCGTGTTTCGGTTTCTAACCTTAAATGATCTCCATCACTCAACATGTTCGCACATCCGACTTGAGACCTTTATGGTTTGCTCTAAGCTTCACGTTCGTATGTGTGTGTGTCTCTCACCAGGAGTGACGTGGGGGAAGGTGGTTTCCTTGTACGCTGTGGCGGGAGCTCTGGCGGTGGACTGTGTAAGGAGTGGTCATCCAAATATGATCCACGCCATTGTCGACGGCATGGGGGATTTTGTCCGGAATAATCTGACCCTCTGGTTGAAGAAAAGAGGGGGCTGGGTAAGAAAAACAGCCATCCATTTTAGAGATCCACTGATCAGAGTTTAGTAAATGTTCAAGTAGCCAATGCTGACCTCTAAACTGTTCAGATTGCTTTTGTCAAGAGATGATGATACCAGAAATCCAAATATTAAGTGGCCATTAATTATTTAATCCAATCAAACTAAATATCAGTTGACCATGTTAATTATGTCTTCATCATGGTACCTATTTGGTGTCAGTAGACAAGATATGAAAGTGTTCCTCTCAATGTTGATGCTTTATAACGAGGAACCCTGAAAATCCCCAGACAGCTTGTGAAAAGTGGACATGTCCGACAGTACAGTTGGTTGCCCTAGGCTAGACACGTGGATCAGGGTACAAACATTAGCACCTGTGGGTTATTCCCGGTCTACAGAGGTCAATATATATTCAAAGTGGTCCAAGAAAAGGGCCATTGTTGTTGTTTTTTTTTACTTGGTCCAACAAATTTAATCCACCATCTTGCACTTTATGGGACCTAAAGGATCTGCGACTAATATCTTGGTATCAGATACAGCTTCAAGAACCAAATTCCTTCCGTCCGTCCGTCCGGTCGCGGGGGCAGTAGCTTAAGCAGAGAGACCCAGACTTCCCTCTCCCCAGCCACTTGGGCCAGCTCCTCAGGAGGAATTCCGAGGTGCTCCCAATCCAGTCGGGAGACATAGTCCCTCCAGCGAGTCCTGGGTCTTCCTCCGGGCCTCCTACCGGTGGGACGTGCCCGGAACACCTCACCAGGGAGGCGTTTTGGGAGGCATCATGCCCAAGCCACCTCAACTGGCTCCTCTTGATGTTGAGGAGCTGCGGCTCTGTTCTGAGCCCCCTACAGATGACCAAGCTTCTCACCCTATCTCTAAGGTAGAACCCAGCCACCCTGCGGAGGAAACTTATTTCAGCCACCTGTATCCGCGATCTCGTTCTTTCGGTCACCACCTAGAGTTCGTAACCATAGATGAGGGTAGGAACGTAGATCAACTAGTAAATCGAGATCTTTGCCTTTCGGCTCAGCTCTCTCTTCACCACGACTGACCGGCACAGCACCCGCATAACTGCAGATGTCTTACCAATCCGTCTATCGATCTCCCGCTCCATTTTTCCCTCATTTTTTTAAAAGACCCCCAGATACCTGAACTCCTTCACTTGAGGAAGGTCCCCGTCCCCGACCTGAAGAAGGCACCCTACCCTTTTCCGGCTCAAGACCATGGTCTCTGATTTGGAGGTGCTGAACCTCATCCCAGCCGCTTCACACTCGTCTGCGAACCGGTCCAGCGAAAGCTGTAGATAACATTCCGATGAAGCCAACAGGGCCGCATCATCTGCGAAAAGCAGAGACCCGATCCTGAGGTCACTAAAACAGATCCCCTCAACACCTTGGCTGCACCTAGAAATCCTGTCCATAAAGGTTATGAACAGGATCGGTGACAAAGGGCAACCTTGGTGGAATACAACTCTCACTTGAAGTGAGTCAGACTTACTGCCGGCAATGTGAACCAAACTCTGACACCGGTCATACAGGGACCTAACAGCCCTTATCAAAAGGCCCGGTACCCCATACTCCCGGAGTACCCCCCACAGGACTCCCCGAGGGACGCGGTCGAACGTCTTCTCCAAGTCCAGAAAACACATGTAGACCAGTTGGGCGAACTCCCACGCACCCTCCAGGACCCTGCATGTGTTCATAATATTATTCCTTGGTAGAAAATGTATTGAGAACTATAGAAATCATCTCATAATAGCCCCTTTTAAACGAGCCATGAAAAACTGTAATTTTAATGGACTTAGTCTGTTTTACTTTTGAGTCTGAAAGCACCGTTCCAGACTTAGTTTGGGTTACCTTAACTGGTATTTTTGCGGCTGAAGACCTAGTAACAATAGCTGAACTTTTGCGGTAGGGTGTTTGCTTTCAGATTATCAGGTAATGTTCCGGAATAGCTGGAGGGGTGTGGGGCGAAGGACATGGACAGCGAAAGCTATTAACACAAACTGACATGTATCTCCATATTTATCTCCCATTTTAAAATCCTTTTGTCTTTGTTGCTTCTGGGTATGTTTTCTCTTTTTTTTTTTGTCTAACCTCTACAGCTAATTCATAAAAACCCAATATCTTTAACCATTGTTAACCATTACCTGCATGCTGTTATGGACATGAAAAATTTAAGTAGAAATACCGGTTTTTGCATCCCTTGACCCTAATCATGTGGAATGGTGGATTCACATTGAGGGAATTGAATAGTGGTTGGCCTTCCGTAGGATCCTGTTCGTGTCAGTATTTTGTCAACAAAGTGAGGCGCATGGAATGAAGAGCGATCAACATGTTGGAAATGTACCTGTTTGCCCAGAACCACATCTCCCATGCCTGTAGTCCTTTGAGGTTAAGTGGAGTATGACAAAATGATGAGCTACATATTGTGCCACTGACCTACTAAGCTCAAATGAAGGAGTGACCTTTTTTTCAGTGAAGCACAAACAAAACACTCCACTGGGAGGTGACAGCGTAATGGAACCCAAGAGCTTTCCCAGGGTGTTGGAACCTAGGGGATCAGAAAATGGAGAAGTGTTTAGTGTCAAGCTGACTTTTAACCCTGCTGCCTGGGGTATTTCACTCTCTTGTCAAGCTAGTTATGCAACCCTCCTTACAAGAGTATTTATAACCCTTGAACCTTTTGCACAGCCATTTTATGAGACACACCAACAAAACGAGCATAACTGTAATTTCATACAAACAAAAAATAAAAACATGGAATGTGGTGCATATTTGTCTCGGTATAAATGCTACCGTTCTTTTGACAGATTAATGTTCAAACCTCTGACCAGATGTGCAGACATTTTCAGCTTTATGCATGGAATAAGAGTAACTGAATCAATTGAAAAAAGATTAATGTGGGAGTATCTTAGCATTATTTTAGACACGGACAGGGTACTCTATGCATCTCAGTGACCAGGAGCTGACAAAATGTCCAGCTGGGAAAACCCTGCCCCTTCAGGTGAAAAGAAGGGCCTGCTCACTCCTCAGGCAAGAAAGAGGCTTGAGGTCATTGAGCTCAGTGCAGTGCACTCCTGGGGTTTGCAGAGGGAGAGCAATGCCCAGGACTGGACTTAGGTAGTGACACTGGGTGATAAATAATAATAATCCTGTTTTGGTGATAAATAAAAAATATTTTTAAAAAAAGAGTTAGGAAGGCTGTGCAGAATGTTGCTCCCAAGTCATGTCCATGCTGAGAAATGTCCTCCCGCTGAGGCGATGCTTGTGGGTCAGGAAACTCGTAGTTCAGACAGTCTTCTGACTTCTGATTACTTCAATTTGAGAAATTGTCACCTATTTTTACATTTTTGGCTGATGTGAAAATTAATAACAGTCTGTGGCAGTGGGTCCCGGATTCAGCCTCCTGAACAACATCTTTTAGACGTCGTCTGTCTCAGGCAAAAATTCAAAACCACATGGCAAAAGCCTTTGCAACAATCCGACCATTTGACTATGCATAAATGGGTGCACATTTCAGATCCATGTGGAGCAGCAGGAACTTGTGAGATTGTGTGTTCAGTTCACAGCAGGTGAACTATTTTGATCTTAAAGGGGAAGTTCTGGTTTTTGCAACCTGAACCTTATTTGTAGCATGCAATATGGTCTTTTACTCAGCCAGAAAAGTTTGGTGCCACTTGGGGTTTTTCGGGAGATGTTTAAATCAATTTGCGGTCAGCATATACATATCCATATACTGTAATTAGAGTTGTTGGGGCTCCCAAAGTCCAGTCCCTCAAAATAAGGCATTATCTGTCACGAAACTCCTTCATTTCACCAGTGTTTTGTTATGAATCGCTAGCACTACTCCCCTGTGAGTTTTGTCATTTCTGGTTAACTAGAATTTAGTTTCTTCAGCTTCTGAACGCATTACCCCTTCAAGGAGCAATGGACTACAAAAATTATGTTTTATTTAAACTATAAACCTTTTTACTAGAAGTGCAGCTCACAGAATACACCACAAACAAATGTAAACAGACACAGCATTGTATTTTGTCATTTGTCACCAGTTGTTGTAAGTTGAAGTCAGTTGGATTAAAAGTCTGTAAAACATCTATGATGACAACAACAAAGCTCCTTCGAGACGCTCCGAACAGGTGACTAGTACAAGCGATTCAAACAAAACATTGTTAAAATTAGAGCTGGGTATTGATTCAAATTTTAAGAATTGATTCGATAACAATTCTCAAGAGTCAGAATTGATTATCACGATCCAATCCTATTCGATCTGTTCCAATTTGTGATATAGGTCAGTGCCTGGACATTGTTTTCCTATTTTAGTTGTAAAAAGGGACAAGCATTGTTAAACAGTTAAATAGTTTTTTGGACTTGTGAATGTATTCGTTATACATATCTATATATAGATCTCTCTCTCTCTCTCTCTCTCTCTAATATATATAATATATATATATATATAATATATATATATATATATATAATATATATATACAGACGTGGACAAAATTGTTGGTACCCTTCATTAAATCAAAGAAAAACTCATAATGGTCACAGAAATAACTTTAATCTGACAAAAGTAATAATAAATAAAAATTATATAAATGTTGACCAATGAAAGTCAGACATTGCTTTTCATCCATGCTTCAACGGAATTATTTAAAAAATAAATGCATGAAACAGGCCTGGACAAAAATGATGGTACCCACAACTTAATATTTGGTTGCACAACCTTTTGAGGCAATCACTGCAATCAAATGATTCCTGTAACTGTCAATGAGACTTCTGCACCTCTCAGCAGGTATTTTGGCCCACTCCTCATGAGCAAACTGTTCTAGTTGTTTCCGGTTTGAAGGGCGCCTTTTCCAGACAGCACGTTTCAGCTCCTTCCAAAGATGCTCAATAGGATTGAGATCAGGGCTCATAGAAGGCCAGTGTTTTCCTCTTAGCCCTTCTTGGGTGTTTTTAGCTGTGTGTTTTGGGTCATTTTCCTGTTGTAAGACCCGTGACCTGCGACTGAGACCATGCTTTCTGACACTGGCCAGCACATTTCTCTCTAGAATCCCCTGATAGTCTTGAGATTTCATTGTACCCTGCACAGATTCAAGACACCCTGTGTCAGATGCAGCAAATCAGCCCCAGAACATAACCGGGCCTCCCCCATGTTTCACAGTAGGGACCGTGTTCTTTTCTAGATATGCTTCCTTTTTCCATCTGTGAACATAGAGCTGATGTGCATTGGCAAAAAGTTACATTTTTGTCTCATCTGTCCACAGGACATTCTCCCAGAAACTTTGTGGCTCATCAGCATGTAGTTTGGCATACTCCAGTCTGTTTTTTTAAATGATTTGTCCTCTGGCTCAAACAGCGAAGGATGTTCCGATCTGACACTGATGTTCCTTGAACATAAAGTTCAGCTTGGATCTATTTTGAAGTCTTTCTAGGCTCTTTTGTTACCATTTGGATTATCCGTCTCTTTGATCTGTCATCAATTTTCCTCCTGCAGCCACGTCCAGGGAGGTTGGCTACAGTCCCATGGATCGTACATTACTGAATGACATGTGCAGCTGTAGTCACAGAAACATCTAGCTGCTTGGAGATGGTCTTATAGCCTTTACAGTTAACATGCTTGTCTATGATTTTCTTTCTCATCTCCTGAGACAACTCTTTCCTTTGCTTCCTCTGGTTTATATTGAGTGTGGTACACACCACGTCACCAAACAACACAGTGACTACCTGGAGTCCTATATATAGGCCCACTGAGTGATTACAGGATTGTAGACACCTAGGATGCTGATTAGTGGACATACCTTGGATTAACATGTCCCTTTGGTCACATTATTTTCATTCTTTTCTGGGGGTACCATCATTTTTGTCCAGGCCTGTTTCATGCATTTATTTTTTAAATAATTCTGTTGAAGCATGGATGAAAAGCAATGTCTGACTTTCATTGGTCAACATTTATATAATTTTTATTTATTATTACTTTTGTCAGATTAAAGTTATTTCTGTGACCATTATGAGTTTTTCTTTTATTTAATGAAGGGTATCAACAATTTTGTCCACGCCTGTATATATGTAGGGGATGCATCGATGCACTTTTTTTGCCTCGGATACAGATATCTGAGATTTATAATTTGCCGATATCAATAAAATCAGTACAGATTTACATAAACCAACGATACCACTTTTTCCGAACCGATACGATACCAATACTTGTATCTGAGTACTTGCCGACTCAGAGTACCAATGCCAATACTTCTACCACAGACAGCAATGCAATAAATTGGAAGACACGTTTGATTTTCCCTTCTGTTTGGTACAATAAATTATGGTTAATTACAAATGTGTTTTTTTTAAATATAAAAACAGCAAAAGTAAAATTTCAAGTGAAAAATAAACCTTATATTTGAAATTATTGCACTTTCCAGATTTTAAGTATCGGTTCATGGTATCTGTTAACAAACCGATTCCGATATCAGTACATTAGAATGGTATCGGCCCCAATACCCCCATAAATAAATGATGTATTAAAAAATCGGATATTGTTTATGACATTGCATTAGTTAAAAAATACATGAGAAAAGCCACATAAAAAATAATCACAAATTAAATCGCAATTGCAATACTGAAGAAAAAAATCGCAATTAGATTATTTTCCAAAATCGTTCAGCCCTCCTCTCAATTTAAGTAGCATCATTTAATAGTTAGGTGTTCCGGGCACGTTCCACCGGGAGGAGGCCCAGACAAAGTCCCAGGACACACTGGAGTGACTGTGTTTCTCGCCTGGCCTGGGAACGCCTTGAGATTCCTCCCGAGGAGCTGGCCCAAGTGGCAGGGAAGAGGGAAGTCTGGGTTTCTGCTTAAGCTGCTGACCCCACGAACCAACCCCAGATAAGTGGAGGATGGATGGATGGATGGATGGATCTAGTCCTCTGTTCAGATTGAATATTATTTAAAATGAATAAAAAATAAATACTCTTGAATATATATAATCAATGTAACAATTGCCAGGTAAAAATGGATTATGACCGGATAAAAAAAAAAAAAAAAAAGGTCAACTAAAGAATCTAGTGCAATCTACCACAGTGTGGTCCCAGCATAAGAGGCTGCAAAAGACTTGAGACTATTTGCAAAAGTTCGCCTTTCAGCCCTAATACAACCTCACACTATACTTAAAATATTTTTGCTATCCCAATAAAAAAAAAATCATTTATGGTTGTAATATGACAAAAGTGAAATACTTTTCTAAAGAATGGTAACCAGATGGACCAGTAAATGTTTGAAATCAGTGTAATGCTCATAAAGCTACGCAGGGAGTTGTAACTCTGTTAAGTTGAAACAGTCCTGAAGTATTACCGTTAAAAAGCTTAACAGAGCTAACTCATCCTCCTCGCTGATGATATCAAAGTTTTATGTGAATCCTGCCTGCCCTCAAATGTAAGAATTCTGTGATTTATTTTTTTTTCATTGTATTTTTATGTCTGTTTCTTTATAGGTGGATATAATGACATGTGTGGTGAAAGTTGGTCCCACCACCCACTGGCTGGTGTCTGCTGCCTGGGCGTTTGGATACTACCTGAAGGCAATGGTGGTGTACCTCCTCAGGGAGAAGTGAAAGACTCAACACACTAGACCTGTCTGCACCCTGCACCCTACCAGCACCATAGCAGCATCCACCGTGTGGGACTATATGTTTACACTCTTTTTGCACTGAGCCTCAGTCCACGAACCACTGATATCTGCTGGCTCAGTGGGCTTCGGCTTGTCTATTTATTGTCAGCGCTGCTTGTGTTAGGGCATGCATTTTTTTCTAGACCTTATTTATAGCATGCATTACATTAATTTACTCCCAAAGACAAAGTTCAGAGCCACTTGAAGTCCTTTGGGAGAAGTTTAGATGAAAATCAGCATATATCCATATAATGGGAGTCAATAGGGCAATAAGGGATTATCTACAACAAAACTCCTTCATTTCACTAATGTTTTGTTATGAATATTAAGCGCTATTGCCTTGTGAGTTCGGAGAGTCTTGGAAGTGCTGCTGTGTAGTCTACAGGGGTTGTTACAGGCTTTTAAAGCAAACAATTCCTATTTACACTGACCGGCAATTTCAATGATATCGCACCCATCCCCCATCACAGCTGTAGTCTGCGTGCGTCAGTTGCCGAAATTGAGCCTCTGGAAGATGAACTTAGTCCACTTGGTCATTTTGTCTGTGCAGTTTGGAGACACGCAAACGCAAATCATGGTGATGCTTACAACAGAAAGTTCTGTCTAACCGACCACTGTCAAGCACAGAGTGAAAGTCCTGTACTTCCTCTTTAAGTGAGTTTACACGATCACACTTTGTGACTTTTTATATATATATATATATATATATATATATATATATACTTTTTTCTCTAGCTATTGCACTGTATGTATACCTGTGTGGGTGACTTGCATGCCCCCTTGTGGTAGTCAAAGGAGCAAAGATTTCCACATCAAATACCACCAAAGACAGTTTCACTATTTCCGCTTGTTTGATTAAATGTCCAAGATTGTGCAAAATGATAGTAGAGAGGCTAAAGTTCAAGTACTTGGGAGAATGTGAGTATTTTAGTTGTTTATTGAAAGGATTTAAAGGAAAGTGCTCAGAAAATGAACCTTGTCGTGAAGTACAAGGAGTGCCTCGCAGTGTTCAACCCCATAAAGAGTTGTCATGTTACAACCACAGTAGATTTTACGGGATAGACCAACCCAAAGTAGTGCAGGAAGATGAACTATGGATTTCTTTCTTTTTTTCTTTTTTCTTATCTGAAAATGTACAAAAAATATATTAAAAAGTCTGACATTCATTTGTGTTCTAACCCCCCAAATGAATACTCTTTTAGAACCAACTTTTCATGCATTGATGTCGATGTTTAGTGCTAACAAAGCCTTTGCTCTAGGCCAAAAATATGCATTCTGGTTTCATCTGATCCAAACACCTTCTAATATGTGTTTGCCTTTCACCATCTGCGGAGTTCTCATGGTTTTATTACATTAGATTTGTATTTACTATTCTTCCATGAGGGCTGCAGACGTGATATCATTGCCTTGCAGCAAGAACATCCTGGGTTCAAATCCCGGCCTGGCATCTTTCGGCATGTAGTCTGCATGTTCTCCCTGTCCAGGCAACCTGTTCAGGGTGTACCCTGCCTCTCATCTGATGACTGAAGGAAGTAGGCACCATCCTAACCCTGCAAGGATCAGCTGTATAGATAATTGACGGATGGATGCTCTTTCACTGGGGCGAGATTTGCAACATGCATGACTGTCTCCGTATCTTGATAGGCCAGACGTTCTATACCCTTTCCATTTCATTGGATGATGGGTTAACGTGAGTTCGGTGAGATGTTCAAAGCTTGAAATATGGTTATAGAAACCTAACAATGCTCTAAATGTTGCATTGTCTTTATTCTTAACTACTGTGTTTCTTGTTCTTCATGAGGCTGGTTTTTTTTTTTTTTTTGCTCTAAGAAATATGAGTCCTTCACAGAACTGCTACAACTAACTTTTATCATTTTGCTTCCAGTTCATAAACATGAATGGGTTGGTCTCTTACATAAATTCCCAGTAAAGTACCTTCAGGTTTGTGAACGTGAGAAATTCAAAGGGGATTAAATTATTTTGCAAAGTGTTGCATTTCAGCACCATTTACTGCCTAACAAAAAGCAGCACTTCTTAAAGCAATGTAAAGCTGAATGAGTATGTAAGCGGTCCATGCGGACAATGCAAAAGTACAAGGAGCTGTTTGGTTGAGGTCAGAACTGGTTCAGATGGGACATTTTACATTACATTCCTGTAGATTACTTTTTTCGTGACTATTTTTCTGCTGCTTTTCAGTTGTTGGTTGTTGTTTTTAACAAATCAAGAACAAAAAAAAAGTGTTTAAAAATCTTTCAAGTTGAGTTCCTAATGAGATGTATTCCAAGCAAGGTTCCCTCCATCTCTATGGTTACCACTAAGGCTGCAGTGTACTGCTGCACCGCAAAGGAGCTGATGTGAGCACAATGATGCACTTGCAATTTGTGAGTAGATATTATTCTGTGAATAATTTCACTGCTGTGTGTAGTATTAAAGAGCCTAAACAATCTGTATGTGTGTGTGTGTGTGTGTGTGTGTCAATCAGAAATCAAATGGTAATTAATATGAAGGCAGTCTCTCCTTTTGTTGTGGATGACGGCAGGTACAGTAATTTATTGGAGAAAAAGCGGTGTAGTTTTACTTTCATTACACTCAAACCAAAAATATATATATATATATTGTTTTTTTCCTTTGCTTAATTAGCCATATATTTCAAAGATAAAGTGGCAAACAACCTCGTGTTTTTATATTCACAAGGTTTTTGCTTCATATTTCAGATTGGTGCAGACATTTCAGACAATAACCTGCTTCTTCAAAGCCTGCCTTCTACTTTATGGCTGGATATTGCCACTTATATATATATATATATATTTATATATATATATAAATATATATATTTTGTAGAGGTTCCACAGTTCACCTCATGAGATCTTAGCTGATTTCTTCATATCTTTTCAGCATGATATCACACAAGGAAGCACTGTTCGAAATGTCTGTGATGCATCAAAAAGGGTTCCTCCTATGAAAACAAAGGATTTAACCTATTCCAAGCTTAGAAAGTCATAGCTTTTGGTCTTTCTAACTTTGTTTGAACATACAGTAATCTTAAAGTATGGAAGATAAAAAAATCTGTTGGATTATTCTGCCATTAAGAAAATAGAAATTTATTTTAGTAACAGTAACTGACCTAAACCATGAAATGTTTATAATTTAATGCAAGACGCAAGCAAAAACAAGTCTGTATAGTTGGCAGCACTCTTGTATTGAAGGTCTTTGATATTAATCTTAGGCTGGAGTTTTCAGGTTCTCCCTGCACATGCATGGATTTTCTTCAGGGATTCTGGCTTCCTCCCACTGTCCAAAACTATGCTTGTTACGTTAAATGGTCTCTCTAAAGTTCTCATAATATGAGTGTATGTGTGTGTCATGTATGTATCTTTGTTGCCCTGTGATGGACTGGTCACCTGTCAAGAGGTGGACTCTGCCTCTCGGCAGATGAATGCTGGAGATGGGCAGCAGTGTCACTGCGACCCTGCAAGACAACGGATGGGTAAACAGCACAACACAGAAAATGCTTCACATTTATAAAGCTGAAGACATTATAATTTAGGGTAATCCATCACTTGTTTTAGAGAAAAATGAAGGTTAATCACATTTATCCGGACAGGTTGCCATTCAATCGCAGGCCAACACCGCAAACAACCATGCATGCACACACTGATCATACCTGAAGGTGATTTAGTGAGACAAAATAACCGTCATGTTTTTGGACTGTGACAAGATGCCGAATGCAAAAGGAAAAAGATGCTAACAGTGCAGAAAGACCCCGGCTACCCTTCTTACTGCAAGGCAACAGTGCCACAAACTGTTCAACTCTTATTTCCAATCAGTTAAGGCATTGTTAAAGCATCTTTTCTGGAAGAAAATAACTTCAAATAGCAGGAGTGGGACTCCTAGTTAAAGCAGGTCAGCTGATGATTTAACAGTATTCAGACGACACGTGGAGCTGCTCAGTTATTCATGTTTGCGTGACTGAACTTACAAATACAGACCCTTAGAGGGCGTTCGTCATCATTTCTCGTTGAAACGCGCCCGTTGTGTTCCGCAGACATGGCTGACATGCTTGTGCCAGTTTTTATTGGATGTTGGAAGGAACGTCCCGCCCATGGAAATATAGCAAGAAGCAAGAAATGCGGCGGCCATCTTGGACCGGGAGTCCTCTCCGGAGACAAACCAAAACAACAGGAGCTGTAGCTACAAGATGCCCGAGTATTCTGGGATGTATTATTATTCTAATCAACAGACTATCGAGCGATAGGGCTCGGGATTACATTTCAAGTAAGAATGAACATTTTTGTTGTTTGAATTTTGTAAATATGTTATTACCCTGTGTTTATTGTCCACCAGCAAAATCCTGCTTGCTGGCTAATGTTAGTTACGTGTTTAGTGCCAGTGATCACCAGCTGTTTAAATTAAATGAGACTTTATCGTATATATATGTACACTGATTTAGATTACAACCAACACAGGAATGCTACTGTAGAAATAAAAGTAATATTACTGGTAAAAAATGTCCCACATGTCATCTGACTGTAGAAAAGTTTGTAAACAACCTTACTGATAATTTCAAAATTATTAAGTCAAGTTTTAATGAATCTGAAGGGCAAATTAATGGGGAAAATATAAATAAAATTGGAAGACAGAAAAATATGAATGAAATACAAAGAACTGACATAATAAGATTAATTGCATTAATAAAATGTTTTTGTGTTGACTCTCCTAATTCCTATTTTCAATTTAAAGGTTCCCAAAGAAGAACTGGGAAGTTGTCTTAAGGAGAGAAGTCTTCACTGCAACTAAACAAGACGATGCTGGAGAAAGGAGAACGTCACACCAGACTAAACCTTTTTCATTTAAACCAATAAACATAAACACATGTTTTATATTGTGTAACAGAATAAAGAGGGAAAGAGTTGTTTTTTATTTTCATTACTGTCATCAAAGTCAGACATATACATACATATGTATGTCTAATTATATATGTGTCGGTGTGTGTGTGTGTGTGTTTGTTCATATTGTGTATATATTTATTAAGACTTTCTGCTACTCTGTTACATATATAGGCAAGGATATTTAATTTATACAGCACACTTTCAACACCAGGCAATTCAAGGTGCTTTACATGATTACAGAAATGTGAAAATTAAAACAGAATCAATGAAAGCATGAACGACCATTTATAAAACAAATAATTGCATTTAATTAAAAACAACAATTTAGGAATAATAATATTGGCCATAATATTATTAGTTACACATAAGCAAGTCTAAATAGGTATGTTTTTATTTTAGATGTAAAATAAATGTAAATATATACACAGACACAAACGTGTGTGTGTACGGTATATATTTGGCATTAAAAGAAGGGGATCTGTTTCTCCACATATTGTCTTTTGCATACATCTCATGAGTATATCTAGATAGTTTACTACTGTTAATCCCACTGTAAATATTATATTACACCAAGGTATATCTCTTGTATCATAGTTTCATGTATCACGGTTTCAGAAACAAAAGCACAATAAAATCAGATCAGTGTTCAGTGAGTTATGATGGATTAAACGCACTGATTAAGAAGAAGCGGGGCATACCGATCCAAGATGGCGGCCCCGTGGCTCATGAGCGCCAATAGGCAGTAGCGGTCGATGCGGGGTCTATTCTATAATATGTCTATGGACCCGCCTCCTTCCGAATTCTGCAGCGGTACTCTCCTCCCATTGGTCAAGCAGGTCGGTGTGCTGAGAACAACAAACAAGATAGGGTGACGATCGTCGGGATGGATGCAGGTAGGCGATATTTAGTAAGAAATCAGTGTCATTTTTGTTGCTCTAGCAGCCCCCGATTATAAGCTGAAGTACTGTCGGTGTTATCATTGTAATCATGGGTATATTTCTCTGTTTGCCATGTTATTTCTGACAAAGCTAGCGGCGCTATAACGCTTTGTAGCCTTGGTGACGTTAGCCAGCTAAAGTGATGACTAAAGCTAACTAACGTTAGCCTGCTATCACTGGTAAATTAGCTGTAAATCTTGGCGTTGACAGCCTGCTGCGTCGCTTTCTAAAGTCAAGTCTGGACGCCCTGTTGTCAGCTGTAGGAATGTCACGGTCGCCGTAAAGTTCCCCTCACAATAACTTACTCGACTTTCTTTGTGTTACGCCCGAGGCGTGCATCTCAGTTGATGCACCAACAGCTCAGCAGGTATTTTGTAACAATTAGCAGCGAAATGCTAAAGCTTTGCCTGGCTGCTACTTTCATTTCCTCCTCCCATGACTGCCAGTAGCCCTGAACCTGTACCAGAGGAGGCTGTCTTATCACCACACCGCCTCCTTTATCAACACAAGCCTTCCAAAACTTTATGGGAGTTCAGTTCCCAGTCAACAGTTATGACTTGTTAACTGATTGGGCTTGCTGGCGTTTTAAACCTGAGATTTGTTTTTACACATACATTACATTGACTATAAGAACGCAGCTGGGTTAAAGAGGTATGAATTTCCACTGCAGAGATTCTAGATTACAACAGAGAATTGTTTAGATTTTAACGTGACGTACTGAAGAAATAAAACCAAAGTTTTACTTTTCTCTCTGGTGAAAAAATAAATAAATGTCCACCTTAACAAAACCCAGTCCAAATTAAAACTAGGGTTGATGACGTCACAAAAGGCAACAGCACTGTGGCAGAGGTTTCCTCTGAGCCACGATGCATTCCTGCATGGTGGGCATTGTGACAGGACTGTCTGCCCTGTGAGCATTTTCCTAACAGAATGCACTGGCCAGACATGTTCTGTGATTATTTGGCTTGAAAAAAAAATCAGCCGATTATCTGAGAAGGACATGGCCATTCCCGTGTGCCCCAGATGTCTTCATTTCCCCTGTTTGTCACCAATTGTTGCCAAATTTTCTGAGCAACGATGTTTGCTAAAATAGAACATTGAAAGAGAAATTGGTTTCAAAGTAGTCAATAAAAAAAATGATGAAGTTGAAATTCCCACAGATGAGTTCACCTCCATGATGTCATGGAGGCATGTTTTAGAGGCTTGTAGTTGGGAGATTATGGTTTATCCTCTTTGAAAAATGATTTACATCAGGAAAGTCAGGAAAATAAATTACACGTTGCTCCAAGGGCGACACAATTTATCTTCATTCGGTTTGACAATCTTAATGAAACACCTAGTTGGTTGCTTTAAGAGCATCACACCTTACCTCGGAGTGTTTGACTCTGAGGCTACTGTTTCCTACGGACTGTGATAAGTCTGCATACACAGGTGATGACTGGATGATCCTAGACATGTCCACTAAAACAGATACGTGTTGGTGTTATTTTTATCTGGGATTGTGATTGACCTTTGAGCCATTTGCATAGTTATTATCTCTATATTAGTTTTTATTAGTATTCATCATGGGAGATAAATCAAAAAAGTTTGAAGTTTTCTAATTAGGAATGTACAATATCCATGGATTGAATTTATATAGACTTTTCTAATTAGGGATGCACCGATTACGATACTGGTATCGGGGCCGATACCGTTCTAATGTACACGTATCAACCAATACCATGAGTGAATACTTAAAATCTGGAAATCTGTAAAATTTTACAAACATTTTTTTATTTTTCACTTTAAATTTTTGTCTTGTGCTCACTTTTGCTCACTTTTGTTATATATATATATATATATATATATATATATATATATATATATATATTTTTTTTTTTTTTATCTAATCAAGCAGGGAAGAAAATAAAACCTCCAATTCACAGATTTTTTTTAAGTGGTAGAAGTATTGCCATTGGTACTTGGTATTAGCAAGTACTGAGATCCAAGTATCTGTTTGACAAAAGTGGTATCGCTGCATCCCTTTTTCTAATCATACTGACCACTGAAAGCGCTTTGCACTGGAGCCATATTCATCCACCAGGACAGTTATGCACCAATAGGCTGATCAGTCGGCAACCTGGGGTTAAGTGCCTTGCCCAGGGGCAAATCGACATGCGATAGGAGGAAGTTGGAATCAAACCTGAAGCCCTCTACTCTAAACCAACTACTTTAGAGTAGTTGGCTATAGCAATTGCCATCACCATCGGTATCGGCCGATATTAATAATGGTAATTTCCACCTTCTTGCGGTTTGTGACACACCAGTGCTGTGTCACTAAATTACAGGCGTATAATTAAGGTAACGGCAAAAAAAAAAAAAAATTATTTAATAGCATTGACCCATATCATTATCGATTTGGAAAAGATTGAAATGGATCCCGATACCTTTGGATGGATTTTGTGTATCTGTCGATACCGATCCGATACTATTTGTGACAGTGTGGAGGTCCTGTCACTATGGCTCTGATAGACCATGTGCCCTGGCTGCTTGGCCACAGGGATTAAAGGCACCAGACTTTACAAACAAAAACATAACTGAGACAAAATAACAGATGTAAAATATATTATTACCACAAAAATAAAATTTCAAGTGAAAAATTTATCTTTTTTGGTGAATTTGTTGCGTGTTTTCCCTATTTTGAGTATCGGTTCATGGTATCGGTACCAGTACATTAGGCAGTATCGGTGCAACCCTAGTGATAATCAAATCTAGCTCTTGAGAATCGGAATCGTATCGATTCTTGAAATTGGAATCGATTCCCTGCTCTAGTGTTTCAGGAGGTGGAGGCGGAGTTGGTCACGTCATAGTGACGCAGCACGGGATTATGGGGCGTTTATCTGAAGCAGAGAGGCAATGTAGGAAACATGGTCACTTTTATATGGTGTAAGAAAACATATGATATCATTAATAAATATTTGCCATTGATATTGGCCCAGATTTTTAGGTCTGTGCATCCATACTTTTAATCCATTTTGGATAATTTAGAAATGTATAAATCTGTTTGATCAGCAGTATTTGACATTTGACTATGTGAGAGACCAGACTTGTGGTCCGGGGGTCATTTGTGGCCCTTGGACTGATTTAGTACGGCCCCTGCCCACCATTTAAGATAGATACATTCTGCAATAGACATAACAACACAAATGATTGATGCAGATGGATTTAAAAGTCCCTTTTCTACAAAAATGTCTACAATATCTGTAAAATATATATGTTTAATTTATTGTTGAGTTGATAAAAAACACATTCTTGTTTTTTATATAAAAAAATAATCTTATTTTTGTGCCCCATGGGGACTTTTGACTTGATGATTTTGGCCCTTGTAGCGAAAAGTTTGGACACCTCTAGTTTAAACCCTTGTTTCTTGCCACAAGTCTGATGTCAGCCATCTGAATTCGAAGAAGTAGCTTATAGCTTTCTGTGTTAAGATAAACATCCTGGAAGTTACTGTGGTTCTGTTCCGGCAGCTAATGGACACACCAATTCACTTCCTGTCTAATAGCTTCACTTATATCAGCCAGCAGCCCCATGCACAGCACATTATCAGTACCACCAATCAGCTCTCTCTCATTCTAGTTGTCTCCTTTTGCGTTTGTTTGTTTGTTTGCAGCTACACTGACGTACGACACACTTCGCTTTGGAGAGTTTGAAGACTTCCCTGAGACCTCGGAGCCCGTGTGGATCTTGGGGAAACAATACAATGCGCTCACAGGTTTTCTCCGTGCCTTGCCTCATAAATATTTTTTTTCTGTAAACAAACTCAGAGCAACGAGAAAGTCAAGCTTGATTCTTTTTAACGCCGATGTATAATATGTTGATTCCTTTACTGGATGTAGAGAAAGAAGAGATTCTGTCAGATGTCACATCCCGACTTTGGTTCACATACAGAAGAAACTTCCCACCCATCGGTGAGTTGGTCCGATAAACTCCAGCTCCTGTAGTTTAAGCTTTTTAGTGACATAGTGGGGGGAAAACCAAAAAACCCAACACAGATTGCGTTACAGGAGGCACCGGGCCGAC
Source organism: Apricaphanius iberus (assembly GCA_028564705.1). NCBI lineage: Eukaryota > Metazoa > Chordata > Actinopteri > Cyprinodontiformes > Aphaniidae > Apricaphanius > Apricaphanius iberus. The sequence continues at coordinate 44,733 of JAPXFQ010001011.1, read as the reverse complement.
GTCAGACACAGGATGGGGATGCATGTTACGGTGCGGCCAGATGATACTCGGTCAGGCCTTGGTTTGTCGACACTTGGGCAGGGGTGAGTCGCCCTAAAATATGCAGCGATTCTAGATATTTTCTTTGTGCGTTCATCCAGTACAAGGGTCTGCAACCTTTACCATCCAAACAGCTGTTTTTAGCTCAATCCAGCTAAATAAAACTAATTTAGGCAAGGTTTTTTTTTTTTTTATAGCGCACTTCCAGCACAAGGTAATTCAAGGTGCTTTACATGATTTGGTGGTAAAGAAACCAAACATATGATAATAGCATGGAAAGAGTAGTAAGACAAAAAACAGCGTAACAGTATGAAAATTAAAAACAGTAATTAAGCATAAAATATAAGAATTAATAAAGCAGAGCCCTAAGTGCTTCATCACCTTTAGAAAAACGTCACTTCAAAATTTTCTAGAGTTATCATACATAAAGAGCCACCCTTTTATTTCTGTTTTTAGGAGTTCAATAAAATAACCAAATAAGGCTTTACAAAAAGTTCATTTACTTCGGAGTTTTTGATATTTGTGGCAAATTATGTAAAAATGCAAATAGTTTCAAACCTAATGACCAGAAAAATTGATCTAAAAATATTACCTGTAGTGCCATTTTATAATGAAAGTTCAAAGCAGTTATTCAAACTAATAATAACACAGCAAATTATTATTTGTTGGGGGCCATTGTGAAAGATCTAAAGAGCCACTTGCAGCTCTGGAGCCGAAGGTTGCAGACCCTTGCTCCAGTAGTTAGACGGTACCAGGCGGAGCTTGTTTAGACGGATGCGATAAGTGGCTTTTGTTTTTTTTTCCAGACTGGAGATGGGCCAGCGAGCAGAAACAAAGAGAGGAGTACATCAGTATCCTCAACGCCTTCATTGACAAAAAAGACAGCTATTATTCCATCCATCAAATCGGTGAGTGGCGATCGAGGTCAGGAATGCACTCTGCCATTGGAAGATGTGCGTCACTTAGTTAGTTTTTTTCTTGTTTCTCGGACGCTGCAGCCCAGATGGGAGTCGGAGAGGGAAAGCCAATTGGACAGTGGTATGGACCTAACACTGTCGCCCAGGTTCTGAAGTAAGTAGAGGAGAGGGTTCCATCAGTGTCCAAAGCAATAGTTAGGTTATCTTTATTCCAAATCATAAAAAAAATATATTCATGCACAAATATATAAAGGAGGCAGGTAAAGAATCTGTTTATATGTACTTATTCAAATCAGTCAAATCTGCTCATTATAATTATAGAATCCTAACCGTTTTTTCCCCCCTTGCTATTAGAAACTACTGTGGTTTTTGATTTTCCCTCCTATCAGTTTGTAATTCATAGTCCTGCAATGGTTGGTTACATATGTTAGGGTATGGGGGGGTGGAGGACTTTTCAACAGATGAGTTGAATAGCACCGTAGGCCATTTTGTTGACAATCGCTCTGTATTGATCTGAACTCTTTTTGTGATGGTGAGAAAAATGTTGGTTTTGTTAATGATTGAGTTATTCTTGTTGTTAGCGCTACACAATGTTAGAAAATCTAGCGATGGCAGTAATATTGTTGAATATGGCAATGACCTACCAGTTACCACACGGGGTGTAAAGGGAAACAAAAACCCCGCTTTGGTACATTCTTGGAGTTTTAAAGTCAGGGTTTAGTATGTCTTTGGTACATTTGAATAACTGAAATCTTGAAACAAATTAGATCTTTATTAAGCTCTATAACTGAGTGGAGGTTTGATTAGATTTTTAAAAATAAATAAAATAGTACAAGCAATTCAATCCGGTTTCTTTATTTGGTGCAGATTAAAAACAGAAGACACTTTACAAGAAAAGTCATTTCAGTTCAGTGCAGAACGTGTTATGGACCTTAGATGTTCTTGAAAGATGCGTTCGCGAGCAAAGTTCTGGTTCTGTCCATTCTTCTCTTTCTACTGTAGCTGCATGACAAACCTTTAATGTTCCCAAAGAAAGTTTAGTGATTGCTGGGAGTCTTTTCTGTTTGATTTCGGTGTCACTTTTTAAAGTTACACTTCGGAACGTTGCACTGCGATCTGAGCTCCTCGTGTACACACCACCTGCATGTGTTTAGGTATCTGTACTGTAAAATCCAAATACATGTACAGTTACACTGCGAGTTACCATATATGTCAAATATCTTCTTTCGTCTCTTTCTCACCTGAGCATCCATCACTCCGTGACTGTTAGCATTTTAAGCAGCATCATTAGTTTTTAGTGTGAGCATCTGCAGCCCTAAGATGATGTACAACTGACTGTTAGATCTGCATGAAAGATGCAAGTTCATAACAGTTGGAAGTACGTTAGCCAACAATTATTGCACTCCCAACAGTTCCTTGTGATGTAAATATTACACACACTGAAATGTGGTGGCGAAATATTGCCGGTAGATTATGCAGCCTCACATCTATTATTTATATATATATATATATATATATATATTAGGATTGTCACCATTTTTTTTTTTTTTTTATCGAAAATCGATCAAAAGTAATTAATGACTTACTGTAAATATGGTAACATCCCACTCAGATTTCGTAGCAACAGTTAGCAGGCAACAGTCTATTTACTCAAATTTCCTCAACACAAGGAACCAAAAGACTTCATTTTCCCTAACAAGTAACTCTCACCAGTTCTCATCCAACTCACAATAACACCTGGTAATATTATTAACCGCTATATCACAATAAAAGCATCCCCGTGAACAGAGCACACCTCTACAGACATTATTAGCTGACAATAGCAAGTAGCTATTTGCTAAGCTACAGTTAAAGCAACACCAAATAGTTTTTTTTAACCTTAAATTAATGTTTCCGAACTCGCTTCAGTAGTTCATCAACTCATAACAGGGTGAAACGGGCCTTCCGCATTCGCTTTGAGGCCCTCTATTGGCCGTAACCACACTATGTAAGTTTGGATCTTCGGGTAGCGGTTTTGTAGTTCAAATGAGACTACAAATGCGACTTACGGCTTCAGAAAATACAGTCGGTGGAGCATCCTGCAAGGCTCTCTGGGTGGAGCATACTCGGCAGGTACATATAAATGGAAGATACCTAGCAGCAGGTAGCTTGAACAATTCTAATCATGACTGAGCCTGCAAAGAAAAGGAAGAGCATGTCGGAGGAGGTGAAGAAAACGGGAGCATGATAGAGAAATAGCTCAAACTAAAGTGAACATTAGACCGGCTTTCACTCGTTGGCGAGAGTTGAGGGAGGCTACAAGATGCGATACTGATTGTTCGCTTGTCTTTGTTGCTGCTGGACTTGTAAGTAAAAATCTTATTTTTCACCCCAACATGCATAGATTTGTGTACGATAAATTGAGGAAGGGGAGGAATCCTGAAATAAATTATGAACTTATTACAGTAACTGTATGAGGGTCAAATACTTGTAGGCATGAATCATAATTTGGAACTTAAGTCACACACATACAAAAACAAAATAACATGGAACATAACTGTGTAGATTTAGCCACCTATTCCAATGATATTGTAACAATGCAGCCACTAAAATGATCTCTGAACCTTTTTTACAATAACATTCTCAAGATTTTCAGACAATGCAAATGGATATTACATACTAAACTATTAGGCAATACGGGGTTTTTTTTTCTTCATCCTTGCGTAAACCTATCTGGCTAATTCTAGACCGTTTCAAAAGTATGTCAGTTTCACACAAAAATAAATGGCAAACAATGTCATCATTATGTTTTAATTAGTTTTCATACTTTCATAAAGTCATGCAACATATTCTTCCTTGTCACTGGGCATCGTTATTTACAAAGACAGGATAGCCTCCAAACAAATAACGTCCGTGTGACGCAACGGTAGGCTTAATTATTTACGACAGCGGTAATGGACAATTCCGCTTCCGAGCTGTAGGGGGACCGGACAGCAAAAAGTATTTGTGTTGCTTTAAACCATGGCTAGGAAGAAAGAATCATCGGGACCGGAGCTAAAGCCGCTCCAGTGAGGAAATTTTCAGTTCATAGACTGGTCTAAAAGTGGCATATGGTTCTGTACGGTACGAAAAGAAGAAATTGTGAATCGAATCGTGACCGTAAAATCCAATTAAGGATTTGGAGAAATGAGACACTAATATATATATATATATATATATATATATATATATATATATAAAATTAGATATTCTGAGATGCTATCTGAAACTGAGGAAAAGTTTCTCATGAAATAAAACTACGCATTATGACAAGCAACCTAATGATTAAAGCTTTTTGGACTTGGTGAAGAATGGTGTTTAATGAAATCCCCAGAAACACATTTTTTGCTGCTGTTGGTCCCACCTCTGCATTCACCTTCATATTATTGTTAATTTTATTTTCAATATAATTGACCATGTGATGCTGGTACCCATCTTTGTAACCACTTATCAGTTTACTTGACACTCAGAGCTTTAGTTTGTTCCCAAACTCGAGTGCAACTGAAAGAAGAAAACATAAAAAAACCATGGCATTACATAACGCCGTTAAGAAGGGGGAACTTGTTTTTTTTCTTGTTTTTTTTTCTTCCATTTGGGAGTGCTCCCATATGTACAGACTGTAATTTGTGGTTTTCCCTTCCAGGAAGCTGGCTGTGTTCGATACTTGGAGCAGATTAGTTGTACACGTGGCCATGGACAACACCGTGATCATCGAGGAGATCAGTGAGTGCAGTTGTGTCGCCGTCCAGAGTTTCATCAGCAGAGGCTTTTTAAGTAGCACTCCGCTATAAAAAAAAGAAAGGTGGACTTTGCTTGGACTGTTTACACAAATGGCAGCCAGCATTTTGACTTTTTTTTTTTTATATTTGTCTATTTACATCAAATGTTAGTAAGCACACTCAGTGATTTGGATCCTGTCAGTCTGAAGCTTAATTAGAATGTGAGGAATGCAGCTTTTATTCTTAGAGCACACGTTAAAGATATGATCTGAGGCTTTTCCCCGTCTTTTTCTTCCTCGGGCAGAGCGACTTTGCATGCCATGGCTGGACCTAGCAGGTGGAGCAGAGGGGGAGGTCAATGGCTGCCTGGAAGGCGCGTGTGCTCTGGCTGAGGAGGCGACGACTCTGTGGAGACCACTGGTCCTTCTCATCCCTCTCAGGCTGGGCCTGAGTGACATAAATGAGGCCTATATCGAAACGCTCAAGGTTAGAAAGCTCCACATCAAGGACTTCTAATCCCCGTTTTTATTGCAGGTTTTGCAGGAAAAAAAATGTAGTTCTTCATGAATAAACAGAAATTTGCACTTTTAGAATCTTAAAATGTATGAATAACCTGGCACACCAAGCTTCTGTTAGCAGCTTTTTAATGAAGTGTTCATTCCCCTTGAATTTATTTCATTGCACCTTTAAACATAAATGCATTTCACATGGATTTAATGTGACAGAACACGGAATAGTGCATAATGGTGAACTGGAAGGGAAATTATACGTGTTTTTGAGATCTTAACACACCTAGAGAAATTGCATTATTTGCTTACTCGTCTTTGCAGAATGGCTCAAGCTCAGTTCAGTTGGGGTGAGAACTTCTGTTAACAGCAATTTTAAACTATTGCCATAACTGGATGTAGGTGTAGCCTTTGAATAGGCCATATCACATGCTGTGATCCAAACCGTTATGTTGGAGTTTTGGCTGCATGTTTATGGTGGGTCTTTTGATTAAACTTAGTCTAAAGTCTTTTCCAGCATCTTAACAGCTTTTCTTCCAGGATTTTCCTGTATTTAGTAGGGCTTTAACAAGAGCTCATCGTACAGTTAAAGGAATATTCCACCCCTAAGTTAAATTTAGTCTTCTGCCTTATTCCCCCAGGGTTGAAGTGAGGAAAAAACTTTTTGTAACCAGCGTAGTCATTCCCCTGATCTGACAGCAGTCTGCTGGCTTAGTCTTGGGACTAAATCAGCTCCTCTAATTCCTCACCAGTTCTCATACAACTCACAACAACACCTGGTAATATTTTAACTGCCTGTATCACATCCCCCGTGATCAGAGCACACGTCTACAAGGCACTTTAGCTGACGCTAGCAAGTAGCTATTAGCTAAGCTACAGCTTGACCACAGCTAGGATAGATGAAGCAGTGGGGCCGGAACTAAAGCTGCTCCTTCTGCTCTCAGTGAGGAAATTTTGAGTTCCGGACGAGTTAATTTCCACATTCGCATTGTAAACAAGAGGACCGCTGTTAGCTGCATTTTACTTGGTGGAATGAGCTGTCTGGAGCTCGTTCTGCAGTAACTGTAAAGAGTCACAAGATGGCAGCCACTCTCTGTTAATCATTTGTTATTTAGCAAGAAGGTTTTGGGTTCGTATCCCGGTCCAGGGCCTTTCTGCATGGAGTTTGCATGTTCTCCCCGTGCATGCGTGGGTTCCCTCCCACAGTCCAAAAACATGACTTTCAGGTTAATTGATCACTCTAAATTGTCCTTAGGTGTGAGTATGTGCGTGGTTGTTTTTACCTGTCTGTCTCTATGTGGCCCTGTGATGGACTGGCGACCTGTCTAGGGTGTACCCCGCCTCCGCGACCCCTTGAGGAATAAGCGGTTCAGAAAATTGATGGATGGAAAATGCATTGAATTAAACCAATGATAGTAGACCACTCTAAAAACGAAATAGGTCTCTGTACTGTAAAAAATAAAATCGAGAATCGAATCGTGACCCTAAAATCGAAAATCAAATCGAAGATTTGGAGAATCATGACACCCCTATATAGTAATATTCATCACTTTTGCACTCAAAATACCATTCACTTAAATAGTTTTTGCTAGGCTAAACAGGTTGGTTACTAAATACCTTTTCTCTCTAATCTAACTCTGGGGAATATGGCAAGAGAATAATTTTCCCCATGGGGTGGAATACACCTTTAAAACACAATATTTCTTGTTGAGGTGACTGCTCTCTCTAGAGCACAAGCCGGCTACGGTCAGCATGATGGAGTTATAAATGAAGCTGCCCCAATTACGAGACGAGACAAAAATAAATTGTAAGATCTGGAGGTCGATCAGATACTGAAGGAGAAAGAAAGCATCGCTATGACAACAATTGCTAGAGGTCTAAGGGTACGTTGAGCTACATCACAATCAGTGTTATCAGTAGCAACCAGTTTTGGGTACATTCCAAAAAAATTTGAATATATTTCACATTATTCATTAGAGCTTAAAAAATTACATATTACTGTGTCACAAATGTAACAGAGTTACACTACTTGAAGTTACTTTTTACCCTAACCCTATCTAACATGACTTCTAAACACTGTCACTTATCAGTTAACATTTGACACAAGTGTGAACACCACAAATACTGTTTATTAAGACTTTTAAACTCAGTCTTAAGTGCCTTTGCATTCCATCTATCTCATGGTAATGTTTGTTATGTTGCATCAAAAGGAGGTGCTGAAAGCTATAATCACGATGGTTGACAAAGATGAGACTCCTGAGACTGAAAAGGTGGTGAAGGGAACAATGTGAATACTGCCACCGTGTAAATGTACAGTCAATCTTTTCTTCAGCCATCCTGATTCTCTGGTGGTTTGGTTTTGAGCAAAAGGAAGTGGATGGTGGATCTTATTCTAAGGTATGCAACCGGCTGTTAAAGAAGAAACACGTTACAAACTGATGTTGGCGTGTTCAAGGTGAGGGGCCGCTTTAGTTTTCTACCACTCAGCGTTTTGTACTTAGGGGCCAAAAAAAAGTTATAATATTCTTCTCACTGATCATAAAACCTTCCATGTTTCTATATCTCTTATAGGGGTTCTGGAATTCAAAAGCGCATTTACCTTGTTTAACTTATCCAGCTTGGAGTGTCATGTGTACCATACTAAAAGGTCTTTGCTGTATCCGACCTGCTTTCCTGCCTGGTACTGAGCGAATTGTTGTTTTTGTAGCAGGGCTACATCTAAAAGCTACAGGATGGTAGTTCTTGAGCGTTGGAGTGCTGTAGACACACCCTGTTTAATGTACATGTCCCTCACCCAGTTCTACAACAGCAGTATGTAACTTCTGGTTATCAAACTATAAACCCTACCATCATACAACCATCAGATTAAATCGGCCAATTAGTGAGTGGGGAAAACCAGTCGTTCTATTATAGGGCTTTATGATGGGGTTGTATTAAGACATGTATGGACGTTACTGGGCCTTTTTCAGCTCCAAGAAAGTTTCATAGAGGCTCAAAGAACAGCTTACAATAGTCAAAAATGTTCTAGAACCTCTTTAAGGTTTATGTTCAGAAGTAGCTTCCTTTTTTCCACTTTTCAACTAATAGTTTAACAAGAAATTCCCCCCAACTGTGAGCTTTGTATCTCTGCAGCTCCCCCAGAGTAACTATATGTCTTGAGATTTAACAAGATTTATGCGAGTAATGATTGCAGCTACTTACTCTGGTAGGTATTTCAGATTAAAGATGACTGAATTCAAACAATTTTCTGAAATAGCAAGAATGTCTTTTTTCCTTCCACTTTACAATTCGGCACTTGCGTGCAAAAGTTCAAGGGGCATGAATCATTTTTCCACGACTTTTCTCTCCAAGGGGAATTCCGTTTTTTTTCAACCTGGACCCAATTTTTAGCAAATGTTATGTTTTCTTATTCTTAAGTCTGGAGCCAGTCTGAGCCATTCAGCAGTATTTATATTCACTTCCTCCACCCACAGACATCCGTAGAATAGAAGTGCTTGTGGCCGGACAAATTCCACTTGTAATGAGGTTTAATCTGCCAAAAAATGCAATAATTTTACCATGTTTGTATTCACCTTGGATTTACGAACGACTCTGAAGTGCTTCTTGGTTTCCGCTCTGATTCGGACGTAACACACATTCATGCTGCAGAAGGACTGTTGGAAAAACAGCTGAACAACTGAATTTTCCTTTAACAGTCCTGCAGCGGTGTAAATGTATTACGTCCGAATCGGCCCAGAAGAGAATCAAGAAACTCTTCCCAGGCGTTTGTAAGTCCAAGGGGGGTATACACATGGTGAAATACTGTGTTTTGGGCAGATTAAACCTTATTACAAGCAGAATTTGTCCTGCCCTTACCACTCCCGTTCTACAGATGTCTGTTGATGGAGGAAGGGAATATAAATACTGCGGAACAGCTCAGACTGGCTTCAAATTTCTCAGGGTGAGTAAGAAAACCCAAAATTAGGTTAAAATAAAGTCCAGGTTGATTAAAAAAAACATAATTCCCCTTTAAGCAAGAGCTCGGTATCAGGAGCTAATAACAGCGTAAATCTGCTAAATTAGCTCAGGTTTGTGGATTGTATGCAAAGCTTAATGTTGAGGTAAACTTAATCTGGAGTCAGGGCGAGATCAACCCTGTTGTCTTTTCACAGCAATGCTTCATGCTGCCTCAGTCCCTGGGTGTTATTGGGGGGAAACCCAACAGTGCCCATTACTTCATTGGTTATGTCGGTATGTCTGACCTCATGTTTGTACAATAAACTCTCAGCTGTGCACTGTAAAAAGCTCATAATCATAGCTCGCTGAACTGTTCCCAAGAGGCTCAGTTTTGTTGTGGACTCGTCTCTTTGTCTCCAGGAGAGGAGCTGATCTATTTAGACCCACACACCACGCAGCCCGCCGTGGAGCCGTGCGAGGACGGTCAGGTCCCTGACGAGACGTACCACTGTCAGCACCCGCCCTGCCGGATGCACATCTGTGAACTGGACCCATCCATCGCAGCGGTGAGACTGGAGGGGGAGCTTTAGTATCAACAGCCATTAGAATGTTGATGTTGTTAGAAAACAGATTTAGTTTTAACTCAACACGTTGCTGTTCGCCAGGGTTTCTTCTGCAAAACGGAGGATGATTTTGATGACTGGTGTATGCGCATACGCAGGGTAAGTCTCTTCTAATTGTTTCTTTTCTTAAAGGCACAGTGTGTAATTTTCGGCCAGTAGGGGGCAGTGCATACCTAAATTATCACAAGCATGCGGTATCTGTGTCTTCGAGTAAGAAACTCAACAACGGAGGTCCACCTAGTGCTGTTTTCAAACACTCAATTCCCTTAGAATTATCCATTTGCAGCAATATGACGAGCACATCAGTCTCTCTTTCATCGCTTGGAACTAGCGAAGAGGTAAAAATGTATTTATGGCTAAACTTTTTTGCATTTTGAGGGGAAATCAATGTTTTAACAGCGGGCTTGTTCCGTGCGCTTTGTCCGTCCGGGCTCTTGTAGAAGTAAAGACGTCATCTAATATGACTTCCCCCTGAAAAGAGGACCCGCGCCTATGTATTTTAAAACTGGTTTTTAAAGTCATATTTTACAATATCACCAATATTTTGCAATTAATGTGCTTTACGTAATTATTACATAATATTTTATTGGCTATTTTCAAAGATGTACTGCAAAAAACTACACACTGTCACTTTGAACAAAGGTTCTATTTAAAGAGGAAATATAACAGGGTTATAACTTGTTAATGAAGTTCTTTGCACAAAATCCCTGTAAGATAAAGCAATCTCAGCAGCTCAATTCTTGACATTTTCAGTCACTTCAGTGTATTTTAGGGTTTTTTGAAATGTATTAAAAGTTGATAAATTGGTGTAAAGAAAATTAAGACCCTGAATTGATTTAGTAAAGTCTTAAATTTGGACAGCAATTACATTTTTAAAAAATAAGTTTGTCAATCAAAAAAGAAGTACGTACGTAGGGTTATGGTAAGTATGCCTCCTTGGGTTTCCGTACCACGTGACTTGTACTATGTACTACCACTTTCTGATGTGATGTATCCATCTAATTTATAGTAAAATGCAGTGAAGCGCTGCGGTACAATCGAAATTGGGGACGTATAAATTTGCTGACTAATGCCTAGAAGTTGAGAGTTTTAAACAGTGACTGAAGTGTGTGGTCGAAAACAACATGGAAGCTATGGTGCGTATTGTAAAAAAGATCGGAGTTGCTTTGATGGACGTCGGAGTGAATTGCGCTAATTGCAAAATTGCCGGCATGATCATCTGCACCGATTAATCGGCAGACTTTTTTGGTCTGACAGGGGGAGAACACTGCTTGTGAGTACACCGTTCTCTTACGCGAACACCTCCACAGTAGTGATGTGTTGGATCTCAGAGTCTGTGTAGGTAACAGATCTGTGCTATGTGGTTACATTTAAAAGAGACATAAATGTTAACAGATCCTTTGGGGATATAAAAAAAAAACCATGTCATATTTTCTGGTACTGCTGTTTCACGCATGGGCTTTGGAAAATTTGGCAGGATGTTAATGACCATATTTTGACTTATTGTCCTATGATGTAAAAATGTTTTCTTCTGTTTATTTATTTAGAAAATCCCAAAATGATGATACGTTTAACTATACATCAAATCAGTATCAGGCTATCAAGAAGGCTGTCAATAGGATTTTTATACTTCGTTCGTGTTTTGTATACTTGCTATTTGTTGAATAAAGTTATTTAAAAAAAAAGAAAAGCAAAATGCATTCTAACGTCCAGCCAATCATGTAATGCTTAGTCATAACTACGCACAGGCCCCCGAGCAGATCTGGTACCTACATTGGCTCTTTGAAGTGACCAATCGGCGCCGGTGTCGTAAAATAACATCGGCTGTGCTAAATGAGATCGAATTCCCAGCACTACTCCACCGCAAAGACATCCGACCTCTTAGTGGCGCCAGCGGGCGCATCAACATAGCTAGCTGAGGGGATTTAGTAGAAACCCAGCGGTTAACCACCACTAGCTGATCTCTAATTAAAGTAATGAATGGAACCACCGGCTATGGCTTTCTAATTCTGCAAAATAATCAAATATTAATATTGAATTACTTAATAATGTAGAAGTAGATTTCGCTAAAGCCTTAATTTTATTGTAGGTCTTAAAAAGTCTTAAACGTATTGAAATAGTTATGAGTTACCTGCATAAACCTTTTATGCAAATTAGCAGTTGCAGACCACGCCCACCTGTTTTGTTACTAGGCTGCCGGTTGGCCACACATGAGAATGGCATGGAAATGGAACGGGTGGGGTGTGCCTGACAGGTGTGGGGCGTTTATATGCAAAATTACAACTACAGGGCTTGTAGAAGCACAAGATTCCTGACAGCAAAAACTTGCAAAAACAAAAATGGATGATTTTTATTCGTGTTTGCAGCGGAGACCCAAAGGGCAACACAAACGGATGGAGAAAAAGAGTACAGCTTGCATTATAGGTCCCCTATAATTCAAAAAGTAAAACTTAAGATTTCTAACACACATTAATCTGTTGTTTTTGATATTACTACTTTGTCTCATAGATAATACATAAAAACCCCAACTTCTTGGCACCAGACCTTTGAAATAAGGGTCTAAGAAACAAAAATGTTATGTTGTAGCCAAGTTAGGGTTTGCACACACACACTTGATACTCTCCACAAGGAAGTAACGCACAATGGGCCATTGGTAAAGAAGTTGTCTGTTCAGAGTGCAGCGCTTAAACACATTACTGTTGTAGCAAAAGATGCCCAAGCTAAATTGATAATCGCAGCCTTTTAGAGGATTGTGATGAGGCCAGTGAAGGATTTTCAGAACGAGTTGGACTGTGACAGAAGGGTTCAGGGGCCACACAGATGTCTTTGGGACAGCAGCAACAACTGTTGCATTCCTTGTGTGAAGCCAGTCCTCAACCAGAGGTAGGATTAGAAGAGAGAGAGAGAGAAAAAAAGAAGAACTGGACTGGCTGATTTCACAATGTTTGAGGATTTGGGGGACCAAGCTCTTCTGTGGTGTCGGTCCACCTTGTTTTATTCATTTAAAGTCAGAGCTGTCGTCTAGTTGGAGGTTTTTGCTTTTCCTGCTTACCTCTGCCGACCTAAACAACGGCGCTCATTTATCAACCGTACTTACACACAGATCTGTTTACTTCGTGCGTAGGAACAATTCTATGCATTGTGTGATGTTTAATAACTTGTACTTGTGCATAAAAATGTTCCTACATAGGTATACTTCTAACCCTACGTACGCACAGTATCTCGTTTTAGAATTGGGAAACTGCAACACTGGAACGGTTTTACTTTGACATAATATTTCTCTTGGCAAAATAACTCAAAAAGTTATAGACGGATTTGCAATCAACTTTCAGGAAATGTTAGGAATTGGCCAAAAAATACATGATTCAATTTTGGGGGTGATCGCGCGCAATCTGCCGTTGAATGTACAAAACATAGTTAAATAATTTCCCAATTCTGAGAAAAATAAAGTACGTAACAGCTCTAATAAGGCCCGTCACATAACAGTCCCCCTATAATATAGGACAGTACTGTACTTTTGTAATTTTCTCCTTAATTTATATATATATATATATATTAGTCTTCATTCTTTATTTTTACTTTTCTATTTTTGTTGTGTAAAAATAAATAATTCTACAACTTACCTCTTTGCTGCTGTTAATGCTGTATTGCCCCATTTGTGGAACAATAAAGGATTATTCTATTCTATTGAAAATTATTGAAATTATCAATCCATAAATTTTTTATTATTTGCTGACAGAACACTGAGGACAGTAGCAGAGGGGTTGGCTTCACAAAAATAGGACATTCGAGCTTTCACGGCTGTCCTGTACGAGCAGAGCGAGGCGAGTTTGGTTTGGGAGCGAACTTAGATCTAGTATGTGCAGTTTTTTTGTTTTTTTCTGCGTCGTGCGTGGCACAGAGCTGTCGGTGGAACACAGATTGACATAACGCAGTCGATATATTTTCCTCTTTGGGACCCAACTGAAACATGACCGTTTTTGGTGTCCTGAAACAGTGGCCCCTTGTAGATGAGCCGCTTATGTGAGTTAATATCTTCGCTGCTACGCCTGGTTTTATCTCCATGTAGACAGGGCCTCAAAGGGTTAATTCAGTTTCTCCTGATGAACTGCGGCCCCATCCAATGTTCCGTCATTGAATTACAGTCATGTAATTCAGGTAACAGCGCAAAAACATTTATTTAATAGCACTGACTCCTATCAGTGTGGAATAGTAAAAGGTTGCATCGGGATAATCGATTATAAATCCCGAGAATCTGAATCGATACTCTCAGCCCTACTCCGATGCAACATTAAAGCTTTTTGAGAAACAAATTTTAGATGTGCGTTGAGCAGAATCCCTATCATCACCAGAAAGAAAAGGTTACTGTGTATTAACTAGAGGTCACCCATACGTTAACTTTTTGCTGAACATTGCCTCTAGCTGTCCTGCAAGAAAGGGGGCCTGCCCATGTTCGAATTAGTAGACAGCCAGCCCGTCCACATGGTCAGCGTCGACACCCTCAACCTTACTCCTGGTAAATCAGCAGCTTTCTTTTTAAAAAATATTTATAAAATGCTGTAAACAAAAGGAAGCATTCCAATTGTTTGTTTTTTTCTCTATCCCTTTCACAGATTTCTCGGACTCCGACAGGCTGGAGCGCTTCTTCGATTCGGAGGACGAGGAGTTTGAAATCTTGTCCCTGTAAGGAACTCCACGAACAATGACATTGGGAATGGTAGGCGGAAGATTCGGTCTCTTCTCTGGAATAGGAGAGAAGCCCTCCCTTCCCCCCCCCTCTCCACCCAGAGGGGGAACAAAGAACATTTATTAGAGACTTCTTGAGCCCGTCCAGCTCCAGTGCAGGGCAGTCCACGGCGTTCTTCTCATCGGTCTCCAAGCCGCTCCCGCGTCCGACATCCAGGCTGCCTGGAGGAAGCCGTAGCAGGAGCTCAGGATCTGCTCTGTATGCACATCTTCACAACCGTGTGTTTTCATTCGAGTCTTAACACTTTCATTGTTTATGCTGAAGTTATCTGGTGCCTTTCCCTGATTCCACCTATCCCCCCCCCCCCTCCTGAGTAAAAAAATTTGCCATCACGGTTTTTATGTGGACCAGACCCACAGTGGCTCATGACGCCTTCGGCTTATACGCGGTTCGTCCACTAATCTCTGAAGTCTGTAACAGCTTGTAACGAAACCAAATCCAGAAAAGGCAGGTTGTGTTAGCGGCCGATGCAAATGTATCCTTGCCAAGTCTGGAGCGTACGCTAGTTTGTTTGGAAAATTATTTATTTCATCGAAACAACAGAAAAGTGGTGGAACAGGAGACATGTAAGAGGACTAAACAATAAATCACAACTGTTTATCTCTTTCTGGTTTCAAATAACTCTTATATTACACTGGAAATGTCGATCATGCAGAAAGTGTGTGTTGTGCAGAACAAAATTAATTCAGTTGCTATGGTTTCCTCCTGACCTATCACTTCCACAGCTCCCCAAGCGGCTTGTTCTGGGTTTCATTGATCACATTAAGGCTGTGTGACCTGATGTCGTCGTGAACTCCTTCGATATTCCTGGAGGCGTCGATCGCCTAAGAGCGGGCAAATGTAGACAGTAAAAAGATATTTTTTTTTTCTTCCATCACCACATTGCATGACCGCACATGATCTTCATACCTTCCAGTTTACCGTCGGATCCCTCATCAGCTGCTCAAACTTCTCCTGAACCGCTTTCTGGAAAGCGCTCGTCTCGTACCTCTCGGTGCCAAACTGACCTCGGAGGGCGGCCTCGGCCGGGTTCAGCTGCAGGAACAGGACCAGGTCGGGCTTCGGCAGGCCCACGTCTGGCTTCATGCACCATTCGAGACAGAAGCCCTGCGGAATGAAAGGAACCGCAGCGGTTGCACCTCGAGAGACATGCAGACAGCGGCAGATGGACGCGGCGCGATAAGACTTCAGGGAGCACTCACAGGCTTGGCGCTGGTAAAAGCCGCTCCGGAGAAGGCGTACCTGTCCACAACCAGAGTGATGCCCTGCTCCAGCTTCTTCTTCATGGCAGGCCTGTGTGTGTGTTAAAAATTTGTCATCATCAAAAAGAGAAACGATAAAAACAGACAAGTCATTCTATAGATTAAAGCTTCACAGTTCACTACAGAAATACCAGTGAAACTTGAAAAATTTGAATATCGAGCAAAAGTTCCTTTATTTCAGTACTTCAGTTTAAAAGGTGAAGCTAATAGATAGACTCATTAAATGCAAAGAGGAATATTTCAAGCCTTTGCTATAATTTTGATGATAATGGTATACAATTTGTGAGAACCCGAAATTCAAAATCTAATCTACCATTAATCAAATACCCCTGCAAACGGTTTGTGAGTCTTTAAATGGTCTCTCTGGTTCAGTTGAAATCAGAATGGAAGACTGTTGTTGTTCATAACCTGACAGTTCTGTAGAACACCAACATTGAAATTAGAACTGGGAAATATGGCCTCAAATCTATATTGTGAAATATACTGGAAATAGAAGAGAAATAAATAATCCATTCTCATAGGAATTTTAAGAATCGAATCGATTCACAAGTTTAAAAATTGGTTTGTTAACATTTGACCTTTTTTACAGCGAAAAGGGGGAATTAAAAATCCAGACAGGTAGTTTAAGGCTTAGTTCTCAAAGTGTTAATACAGTTTGTTGCCAGTAAACTGTTACCCACCTATTCTAAAGTCATTGATTTACAGGCATTTACTTAAGATTAAGGCTAAAAAAAAAAAAAAAAAATGTTTTTAATAGCGCTGACCCATATCTATATCGAACTGGATCAGATTCAATTGGATCGTAATAACTGATTCTAACTCTTGAGAAGAAAAATCGTATCGATTGTTGAAATTTGAATGAGACCCAGCTAAAGATATGTATTGCGGTAGATTCTTTTTTTTCCCCTGAATACATGTCAAAATTCTCAGTTTCCAGACATGTAGCAGAATTGCAAAAAGGTTTAGAGTGCACTTTAAAGAGCATTTATTGTGCAAAATGCATTTATGATTTTTTTAAAATGCAATATAAAAAAATCACAACATAAAGATTTTTTTGGGAATAAGTTAAATATTATGAAAAAGAAAAAATTGTATGCTTTCCTGGTTACTTATACATGTAATATCGCACATTAATAAACTTACATATATTTGAATTAAAAGATGCTTCAAGTTCAACACATTTTCTTTCTTTTAAATGATAAACAACAAACTTTAAACTTTGAATATCTAGTGTGAAGACCAACACTAAACAGCAGTATCCTTGTGTACCTGGTACAAATTATGTAGACACAGCTTAAAGACATCCTAAAAATCCATAACCGCGGTACAAAAAAAAATCTTTACCTTTTGCTAGATTTACATCACTTATACCTCATACTTTTTATACTGCCCACTACTAATTGAAACCCTCCATAAGGAAGGGAAGCCTCAAAAGATCATTGCCAAAGAAATGGAATGTTTTCGAAGTGCTGTATAAAAACACAATATAAAGTTATGTGAAGGACGGTGCAGAAGCAGCAGAGATGACCGCAGCCTGGAGAAGATTGTCAAGGAAAAGGTATATCAAAGTGTTGGATCTTCACGAGGAGTGGGCTAAAGCTGGAGTTGGTCAAGAGCCACCACACAGAGTGAGAGACGGACAGATGGGCTTCACATGTCGGATTCCTCTTGTCAAGCAGCTGCAGGTGTGTTGCTCAGTGGTCAAAAGTCCTCTTTTCTGACGACAGTAAATTTTAAATCTCATGTGGAAAGCAAGGTCCCAGAGTCTAGTGGAAGAGTGGAGAAGCACACAATCCAAGATGCTTTAGGTCGAGTGTGAAGTTTCTACAGTCTGTGTTGATTAAGGGAGCCATGTCTTCTACTGGTGCTGGTCCACTGTGTTTTAAGTCCAGAGTCAATGCAGCCGTCTACCAGGACATTTTGAAGCACTTCATGCTTCCTACCACAGACCAGCTTTTAGGAGATGTTGACTACATTTCCCAGCAGGACTTGGCACCTGCCCACACTGCCAAAAAATACCAAAGCCAGGTTCAATGACCATGCGGTTACTGTTTTTGACTGACCAACAAACTGACCTGAAGAACAGAGAATCTATGGGGCATTGTTGAGAGAAAGATGGAGAAGACCTGAAGGCTGCTGTCCTATTCTTAATTTTATTTGTGTTGTTTTACCTATACAATTTGTTTTCAGAGGTTTTGTCTTAAAGGGCCTATATCATGCAAAATCAAGTTTTGGGAGTTTTCAACCATCTGGTAATGCAATTTTCTCATAAAAAACCCTCAACATAGTGGTTTGGCTTTGGCTTAATTCATGTATGTCTGAGTAATCCTCCTGAATTCTGCTTTCTGAGCAGCTGCCCCTCCCCTTTCTAGAAATCAACTAGGGACATCACTGGTTGAAAGTTGAGTGCTAGAGGTGTCTGCAGGAAGAACGGCTTACCCCTGGTAGATTTTCAAACAAACCCTCGTCCTTCTTACAGCTGCTTCGGTTTTTGGCAGCTTAAAACCCTTTTTTGTTGGATTTCTCTGTAAAAACGCCCGTTTGGCTGAATGGATTACAGGATTTTATTCTACAGTCCTAAAGAACAGCAGCTGGATAAAAGAACAAAGATGCCTGATGGATAGAGAAGTGGCTACATGCTAATGTGGTTAAACAAGTACACGGCACTGCAATTCAAATCCTACCTTGCCAACGGCTAAGGTAGGATTTGAGGTAGGCTAAGGTAGAAGAGCTACCAAGTTCGCTCTTCTAAGCGTGCTCCCAACTAACCCGAGATTTATTACCAAAACTAACATCAAATCGTCAAACAGCGAGAAGTGCATATCTTCAGTTGAGAATACTTTTGTATCATAAAAAAAGAAAACAAAATAATCTCAACTAGAAGAAGAACGAGACAAGACATGGCGAGCGGAAAATCAGGCTCTAAGCTAGCGCTAGCCTCAAGCCTAGCTGAACACGACTATACACCAATGGAAACGTCTTCCAGCGGCTCTGGTAAGAGAAGAAAATCTGCTACTCCAACCCAATCTCCGCCTCCACCTAATAAGATTAGAGCACCCCAGAACCAGCCAAGCGAGAACCGAGTCAAAGCCATTGAAAAACTAACCGCCAGAATTGATACTTTTGGAGAACACTTGACTAAAACCTCCACAATGGTAGCAAGTGTTGCTAAGCTGGTGGAAGTGAATGCCGCTGATATCAAGGAGTGCAAAGCCAAAATTAACAACATTGAGAAAATCTTACCGCAACTTGTCAAAGAAAATAAAAACCAAAGAGAGAGACTGACGGAGTTGGAGAGGTACAAGCAGCGCTGGAACCTTAAAATACAAGGCATAAAAGAAAAAGACCAGGAAGATATCAGGGAAGAAATCATCAGCATCCTGTCAGAAATCGCACCACAAAGGGTTCCTACTATCGGTACAGTTGTCGACACTGTCCATCTCGGCAAACGAGAGGAAGGAATAAACCGAGAAGTCATCATCCATATTGTTATGAGGTTTCAGCGCGATCAGATCTGGAAACTTTAAAAAAAAACACTCAATTCTGCAAACAAGCTGGGATCCGCTTCAAAGAGGACTTTTTGCAAAGCCGACAGGGATGCTCGGGCAGCAGCATGGCCCAAGCTGGGAAAAACGTATACGCCAAGGGCCCTGTCGGATACATCCATGGTAGAAGAGTGGCAGTAGACACTTGAGGATCCTGTTCACTACTCTGGTGATATTTCAAATGAAGCCTTAAATTTAAGCACTGTTTATTCTCAATGATAGCATGAAAAGGGATATGGCAAAAAAGGGTTATTAAAAAAGATAATTTGTTCTAAGGTCCTCTAAATATGTTATAATGTATTGCTTAAATATCTAAGTTTTCTGACGTGTTCTATCACTTTAAAGGTAAGCATGTAGTTCACAAGTAACCTTGTTTACAACTTTGTATTTGCAACTAAATCTTTACCTCATTTAATAAATAACTTTAAGTTTGAGAAGTTAACATTAATAAACTTGCACTATGCTATACTAGGATTTTTTTGTTATTAATATCAGTTCCGATGTTGGTTAAAATTTAAATATATCAATCAGGGGTTCAGTACACCTAGTTTAACAACTAACTAAGCAGTCAATAACCTATATTTACTTTACTACAATAACCCTGGTTTGGTGTATATATTATCCTTTATTTTTATTTATTTTATTTTTTTCCGTTTTTTAATTTCACTTATTTAAGTTCTGTACTGGAGAGAAAAGTTGCCGGAGTCAAATTCCTTGTATGTGTCATACTTGGCCATTAAAGCTGATTCTGATTCTGATTCTATTACTTTTATTTCATTTATTTTTTCTTGTCTATCTTTCTTGTCTTCTTTTAACAGCAACTTTTCTGCTGTATCACTCAATACTAGAGGTATAAGAGTCTGTAAAACGCAAAGAAACATTTTTGTTTTAAAAAAAATGAAAAAGCACAGTTTTATCTTCTCCAGGAAACTCACATGCATAGCACAGATGAAAACTTTTGGTCAAACCAGTGGGGGGACAAAATATACTTTAGTCATGGCACAAATAGATCAGCAGGGGTCGCCATACTCCTCAATAATCTTCAGGGGAAAGTAATTGCTTCTAAAAAAGATTATTTAGGTCATTGGATAATTTGTGTTCTCAAGGTAAATGAAAGAATTCTGTTATTAGGGAATGTATATGGTTAAAGTAATAACAAAATAACAACCTATTTTCAGAATTAATTCATGCGCTAAAAGACAAGTCTCAACGATTCCTAAACTGCAATATTATTCTCGGAGGGGACTATAACATGGTGATGGATGAATGACCGTTGTCCTTCAAGATTTCCCAATCAGTTTTACAATCATGTTATGCTCAATCTTTGTAAAGAACTCAAGTTAAAGGATAAATGGCGCACTAACAATCCAGATGTGCAAACTTTTATCTGGTTTAAACCAGATGGAACTATTAAATCCAGAATAGACTAGTGGCTTGTATCGGAAATTTTACATGTAGAAGCTAAATGTGCTATGGCTGCTGCACCTCTTAAAGTTTATTGCATTATTAACCTGACTCTAATGGCAATAAATTCACAAAGACGGAACAAAGGATATTGGAAGTTCAGTTCAAATCTCCTTAAACATGAGCCCTTCTGTCAGGATGTAGAACAATAGATAATATAAATAGAGATTCATAAATTGGAATACTTAATACTTAAAATATAACATACGTCAAATCTCCATGTCGTGTAGTAAAACTTTAAGTCAAGCCAGTAAACAAAAGGAAACTAATATTGTAAGGGAAATACATCATATTTATAATAAGTCAACAGTAAATGAAAAGGACAAGCAAAAATTAATCCTCTTACATTTCTTACTAGACGATATTTATATTAATAAAGCAAAGGGAGCCTTCATTTGGTCCAAAGCAAAATGGGTAGAAGAGGGGGAAATAAGTTTGGCTTATTCCTATAGGCTGAAAAAAAGGAGACAGGAACGAAATACAGTAAAAAAAAATTAGTAGTTGATAACGAGGAATGCACAGATCCTGTCAAGATTTCAAAGGCAATTTTCATGTTTTATAGCCAACTATACTCCTCTTCTTATTCGCATGCAGACGCAGAACTTTTATTTGAAACTATCAAAGATCCAATCCTTAGTGTTGATGAATGCTTCAGGAATTTATGTGATGCAGAAAAATCCTAATGGATGAAGTAGAAAAAGCTTTGAAGCATTTAGCTCTTGACGAATCTCCAGGCTCAGATGGTCTAACAAGTAACTTTTATAAAGACTTCTGGACTCATCGAAAAGTTCTAATGTTTAATATGTTAAAAGAAATTTCCACAACGTTTATTTTACCAACTACGATGAAGCAGGGAGTCATAACTCTTATTCCTAAATCGGGCAAGGACCCTAAAATAATCGATAACCTCCGACCTATAACTTTATTAAATAACGATCATAAAATCCTTACCCATATTTACACAAATAGATTAAAAATTGGTATTACTAGCATTATTTCAGACACACAACCGGGTTTCAGTAAAGGACGCTCAATACATAATAATATACGCCTACTATTTGATTTACTAGACTACAACCAGTTAATGCAAGACGATGGATACATCATGTTCTTAGACTTTTTTAAAGCCTTTGACATTATCGAACACAAATGTAAGTTTAGGACTTTGGGGCTTTTGGGGTTTGGTAAACAATTTTTGAGTATAATCAAAATTAATTTATAAAGATAAAAGTTCTACTACCTCATGGTACATCCCGAAGATTTTTCATTAATAAAGGCATCTAACAAGGATGTCCAATGTCCCTCTATTATTCATTGCTGCAGCAGAGATGCTCTCTATTCTCAGAATAAAAAAAATTGATTTTGACAAACTAACAATACTGGGAAAACAATTAATCAGCCAACTGGCTGATCATACAGCAATATTTATGAAAAACAAATGAACAAATCCCTCAAATCCTTGATACAATAGAATTTTTCTCTAAAGCTTCTGGGTTAACATTAAATCTCCAATTGAAAACAACTACCTATTCATAATTCAGATCAGTTAGCAATTTATAATATTCCTGTTAAAAAAAAAGTCAAATATTTAGGCATACGCATAACTAAAGATATGGACCCTTTAACCAAACGTAACATTTGGAACAGCCTAGACAAAAGCAAAACTCTTCTGAATTCTTGTTGTCAAAGAAACATTTCAATTATAGTCCGAACCTCATATTCATTATCATTTTCTAAAGATGCAATTAAAGCTATAAATCAAACAAATTTCAACTTTATTTGGAAAGGGAAACATTCTACATTAAAAAAGGGGCAATGGTTCACGAATATAATGAAGGCGGCTTTAAAGCAATAGACTTTGAATGTATTAATGGCACAATCAAAATAAACTGGTTAAGGCATTATCAAAAACATTTTTTTAAAATCTGGTTTTATATTCCTAATGAAATATTTATCGAATTAGGTGGCACTGAATTTCTGTTAAAATGTGACTATGACCTAAAGAAGCTTCCCTATAAGCTTTCCTTATTTCATCAGCAGGTTTAACTATACTGAACATGATTTACAAACATAACTTCAGTCCTCACAATACCCCGATTTGGAATTGCAGATATGTTTTATATAACCACAAATCAATATTTTTACAAAACTGGCTAGACAAAGGCATTTGGTATTTAATGCACTTGCTTGATGAAATAAGGAAATATATTATTTGAACATTTTAGTTCAAAAGTTTACATAACTGACAAAAAAACAATATAAAAAAGTATTGAATACAATACCTCAAGAAGTCATATCAATGGCGTCGAACTTAACTAAAAATGATGTATACCCAAATCTCCCCTAAGTCTTAATGAATAATCTAGATTTACTGAACTCTAAATTAACCAACTCTGCTATTCGGCATACATTCAAAGAATTGTACCCTTTCTCATCTTCTCGAAACTCAATTTTAAGCTATTTCTCCAGAAAAGATGTCAAACATTTGAGATCAAAATTCTACAAACTTCCCATTTCACCAAAAGCAAAAGAAACTCATTTTAAAGTAATAAATAGAATATACCCTTCTGCTGAATTCTTACATAATTGATTTGGTTTTGAATGCAATGACTATTTCCTGTAACAGACATGTTGAATGTACAGACCACATATTCTTTGAATGTATCTGCACCAATGCCTTTTGGGGCGATATACATCACTGGTTATAAAAATATATACCGATTCCGGACTTGAAAATTGAAAATGTTATGTATGGTTGTATTGTAAACAGTTCTCAACATGATCTGCTATTTAACTCCATTGTTATTTTAGGAAAGTTTTTAATACATAAAAATAAATTACTAAAAACTAGACCAAACTTTGTTGCTTTTCACAAACAACTGGGACTTTTCTTTTCATCACTTAAATATATGGGAAAAAAGACAGCTGTGAAACTCTTCAACTTGTAGTTACTTTTTGCCATTCGTACCTTTGTACGTATATTGTTATACGTACAAAGGTACGTTGTTGTCATTTTACCCCACTGTAACGAAGTTCATTTCAATGAAATGATTCACGCTGGAAAAAAAATATTTCGGGTTATTGACGTAGGCTTAGTGACGACAGCAGTCCGGCCCATGAGCGGTCTTGGCCACTACTCCCTGGCGAGGTGCCATGAACTGCCTGCAGCAATATCGGCTCATAACCTGGGTCCATATACATGTGGAGAGAGTTATTGGTCATCTTAAAGACTTTAAAATATTAAACACAGTCATACCCATCAGCTACGTTGGATGAGATTGTAACATATGTGTGCATGTCTCACCAATCTTAGAAAGACTGTGGTCCCTAAATAGGGCTGCACAATTTGGACAAAGCTTTTTCCAGTAGTCATTACAGTTTTGTCGATGCAAGAGAGATGTATGTAGTGATGATATGGACGTTTTGTTTTACTATTATCTGGCCCTAAATTATTGTGAGTCACAATATTGTTGCAGCAATTTTTCCTAAATTTCTTATAGTGAATTGAGTTTAATTCTGTGTCTGTGTTTTGACAATTATCGTGACTATTAAGCTAGTATTCAGAAAATTAGACAACTAAACTGCTATTATATATTGTTTTCATGTATTACATTTCAGCTTCTTAAAATACTTAAGATGCCAGACCCTAACAATTTGAGGTTCGGGCGTTGCTTTATTGAAAATTTAAATATTAATCCGATTGTGAATAATTGAGCAGTCCTATCCCCAAATAACAACTCTACCGAGACAATTGAGTATCGTTTTGTATATCGTTTACTTTGTCATCTTGACAAAAGTTTGAACTTGACCTTAGTGACTATAAAAAACACACTGTATAAATGGATGAATAGTCCACAATGCAATCAAATAATATAAGTACGTATCAGTAATATGAATTAATGAATATGAGTGTACAGATTTTTATTAAATGAACAAATATGAATGAATACACGAAGAGTCGATTTTTTTACGTATACTGTACAAGGTGTATAAACATGGGCTGTATATATTTCCACTGGATCACACAGAGGGAACAGGGTGAATGAGGCTTAACCTTCCTGCCTTGAGTTGATTTTATATTGTTCCCAGGAATTATTTACATGTCTTTGCAGCCACATTTCCAGGTTTTGGAGTATCTGGTTATGTTCACACATGCATAGTGGAACTGTTTGTAGCAGTCAGTGCACTTGATCATTTTGCCAAAACTAGGTCTTTTGCAATGCAGACATCTGACCTCTTCAGCCAGTCGGGGTCTTGGTAGTGGCAGATGAGCTCTGGAAGGAGATGCTCCATAAAGAAGACCTCTGCTTTGGGAAGGGTTTCTTGCAGAAAGGACTCGTCTTTTCTTATCCGGCAAGTTATCCTGGTTGTCTTGGTCCACACCATAAAATCACAGATGTCCATTCGGCAAACACACATCTGTAGTTGAATCTGGGCATAGTAAGGGTGGCTGGGGCACAAATGATAGTTTTCATCGAGGCAGAATGATGAATCAAGCTCAGACCCCTCTAATCCCTCCTTGTACTTTTATGGACGTTTTATCTCCAGTACTCCTGTTCCGCAACAGTCACAGGAAAAAACACCATCAGGAGAGGAAGCCAGGTACGGCTTTCACTTTTAGATCCACTGCTCTAAAATTAAAGTTACTGGGTTTTTTTTGGGTTTTTTCATTTCTGCGAGGTAAAACTGACGTGCAGTGTCTTCCATTCGTCTTCCCCACATGACTGCTGGTACAGTAAGCTCTTTGGATTCATACTGCGTTATTTGTTTTACAACAGTTTGAGAGGACTCCTTGCCTGTTAAAACCTTGTGAAAGACCTGTTAACCAAGCGAAATTTCAACAATCACCAACAGCAGATTGCTGGCGGGAATGCCGTGAATACCAAGCTGATTATAGTCACATATTTCGGTGGTTATCCTGTTTTAAAAATATAGTGGACAAGAATTGGCAAAGAAATTAGTAAGGTTATTAACATTGACCTTAATATTTACAGTGAGTTGGTCTTGTTAGGGAAAATACCAAAAGAAATAGTAAAAATCGAAGACAAGTATCTCATAAGAATTTTAAGAATAACAGCTCTCAAACTTATAACAAAAAAATGGCTTCAGAAATTAAGTCCTGGCTTAGAGAAGTGGTGAGATCTAATGGAACAAGTAAAAGACATTGAACAGCTAACATAAAATCAGAGGAAATCTTCAAATGAGACACAGACTGTGGACCAAATGGGAGAGCTATGCAAAGAAGGTAAAATGCTAAAATTTAAGACATGATAAGATTTTGCTGTATTTCAACAAAGGGGAGAAAAGGAGAGGAGCACGGAGTGGAGAAAAAAGAAAGAAAGGCGAAGTTTAATAAACTAAAACAGACAGAATGAATTATCTGGCAGATACTGCAAGGAATCAACAACCAAATTGGGAGTACTTATTGGGGTTTCTTTTTTTTCTCCACTCTAATTAATTTGTATTTATTTATTTAATTTTACCTTTTCTTTTCATTAGGATTTACGCATTCACTTGCCTTTCTGATGTATTTTTGTTTTAAGTGTTAATAAAACCATAAAAGGCAAGAAAGAAGATTGATTGTTGAGTTGTAAAACAGTGAATTTCTTATTTATGCATTTCTTTTTTTATGTATTGTTTTCTATGTCATTCTTGTTTGTTTATCCTATGTTAATGTATGGTGGTACATTACAGAAAAGTAAAGTAAACAAAAAAAAAAAATCTTGTGAAAGGTGCTGCCTGTTATGCGTACAGCTCTGTGTGTGTTCCATGCTGCACAATTATCTTGCTTTTTAGTCACATCCTCTAGATGTTCAAGCTTACTCACTGTGTTTGCATTTCTTATTTTCTTATAGCTGGCTGTACGCCTTTGTTTAAGCTCAGCTAATGTCAGGTGCCTTGCAGATGGGTCAAACATAGCTATCAGGGGTTCAGGGAGCTCATATTCAGTTTCTGATGCTGTATCTGAATCTGTGTTGATTGATGTAAACTCAGCAGCATCTGGACAGGCGATTTTCAGACTCTATGGGTCTTCTTTTGTAATTGCTGTGTGTATAAATGGAGACCGAATAATTAACAAAGGTCAAGTTGGGATCAATTAAATGTGTGTTATTAAAAAAAAAATCATGTACTGCAATACCAAAACTGCAGTTTTTACTATAGCATAACTGCAGTGTACTACAATATTTTCAACACAACTGTAAAAAATAAAATACTGCATATAATATTTTGTTCTTAAGACCGGAACTTACGCCCGTGGGAGCTTTCACATTCAAATGTACAATATATTTTTGTTTTTCAAATTTACAGTTTTTTTTTTTCTCCAAGTTTACGATTTATTTTTCAAATTTACAATGTCTATTTTTCAAGTTTACAACCTGTTTTTTTCATTCACTTTATGCTGATCCTGATTTGACCCCATACGTTCACCCTCAAAACGCAGAACTCCGTTCCGGAGTCAAAGTATTTGATGTTCTGCACATGTCCACATAATACATAATTGCGGGCATCTATAGACTTATATGCCTAAAGATTAACTTTAGTATAGACAAAGGGTGTCTGAATGAGGTAATTATAGATATCAGGCCAGCTAACCGATGGCCATTTACACCGGTCTGTCACCCAATGCTCTGTGGCAATAGTATATGGGTCAGGCAGCTGGCACCCATTAGTGAGGACCAACTTACTTAGGTATGCGGCGTGATCGGAACTATTCAGGGTTTCTGTGTAAGCTAGGATCTTAGCCATCCTGAACTAGCCAACTTAGCCTCTAGTACTGTGTACAGTATCGTAATCGTACATGTAATATAGTCATGCGCGCGCAGCCAGGGAGTTAGACAGAACTATTATGTTTAGTACTGAGACGCTTAGTATGTTTTGCTCCCTGGCTGTGCGAGCATCTCCGAATGTTTGTAAACAGGAAACCCATCTATTCAAGGGAGCAAACGAGTTTTTGACCGCCATCGCTTTATGGTGTTGTTGCTGCCGTTTATATGTTAACTTCTCCATTTCTTTTTGTCGTTCCATTAAATCTCTCCATTTATCTAAACCAGGACTACATTTCTGTAACCAGTTTTTTGTTATTAATTTAAGAGCCGTTATCCTTAGTACTTTTAAAACATACTTGTCCTCAATTTTTACCATTTATCTCGGCATTATCCATAGCAAAACAAATTCACTATTGATATTAAGGGCCATGCTCATAACCTTACTTATTTCTTTGCTGATATTTATCCAAAATATTTTCAATATGGGACAGGACCAAAAGATGTGACAATAATCAGCATCATTCTGATGTTAATTGTTGAATTTAGCTTGGTTAATGGGTGTTAAAAAATATCTCATCTGAATCTTCCATGCACATTCCTGCCAGAACTGAGATGTGGTTGTTTTATTAGAGGATAAGCTTATATCTTCCCAGTCAGATTTAGTTAAGGTTATATTAAGTTCATCCTGTCATCTAATTTTTTGTCTAAATTCTTCTGGTTCATTACTTTCAAGAATGCTATATAATATGGAGACTTGATGTTTAGCACTTGTGCATTCATACTTCTTAACTAGAAATTGGATTAATGGATTAAAGTCTGTGATGCTTTTCTTTTTTATTTCAGTCTTTTCCATATAACTTCTAACTTGTAAGTAACCAAAGAAATGTGAGGATGGCAAGTTATATTGTTGTTGTAATACTGAGAATTCCACAATTCCTTTTTTATCTACTAGCTGTCCAAATATACTCAATCCTTTTTTACTCCAAATTTTAAATAAATCCACTTCATTATTTGGTCTAAAATCCGGATCTTTACTAATTTCTCTTAGTACTAACAGTTCATTTTGAATTTTAAGATTTCTTATTACTAAACGTATGGGTAATAGGCCAATGTCTATCTTTCAAATAATGATAAGGGAGACAATCTCCATCTATTTAAATCCTGTTTAATTCTTGTTTCCAGTTTATCATAGTTATATATTTATCATGAGATTTTGAATAAAAGGTATAGTCTCTGTGTAGGGTTGAATGTTCTCCATACATCAACTATTCCAATTTCTTTTGTCACTTTTCTAAGCATCTGTGAACCTCAAGGAATCTGTGCTGCAGATTTAGAACTGTGCAATCTTTTACTCTGAGAATCCAAATTAGCATCCATAACAATATTAAAATCTCCAGCCACTATTGTTATCCCTTGGCTTAGGGAGACAATTATATCTACCCCTTTTTTTAACTAATTCTGGCCCTTCCTCTGCGGGTTTATATACATTTATTAAGGAAATCATAATATTATCAATCTTCCCAATCACCCCCACATATCTTCCTTCTTTATCCGAAGTTACTTTATCTACATGAAACATATTCTGGGGCCGTATTAAAATAGCTACACTTGTCTTTGATTGCTCATGTGATGAGTAGAAAATCTGTGTATCAGTTTCTTTTCCTAATTTTTCATGCTAAGTTTGGTTTAAATGAGTCTCCTGTAAAAATAATACATCCCCTTCTTCCTTTTTCAATTGATATATTTATTTACGCTAAAGGTTTTTTAAAGGCCGTTTACATTATATGAAAGTTTTTTAAGGGGTTTCATAAATATCTAGATTTTTAACTATGCCATCCCCGATTTGCTTAAAGTGACAGTGTGTAGTTTTTGCAGTACATCTTTGAAAATAGCCATTAAAATATTATGTAATAATAACTACGTAAAGCACATTAATATCAAAATATTGGCGATATTGTAAAATCTGATTTTAAAAATCAGTTTTAAAATACATAGGCGTGGGTCCTCTTTTCAGGGGAAAGCCATATTAGATGACGTCTTTACTTCTACAAGAGCCCGGACGGACAAAGCGCACGGAACAAGCCCGCTATTAAAACATTGATTTCCCCTCAAAATGCAAAAAAGTTTCACCATAAATACATTTTTACCTCTTCGCTAGTTCCAAGCGATGAAAGAGAGACTGATGTGCTCGTCATATTGCTGCAAATAGATAATTCTCAGGGAACTGAGCGTTTGAAAACAGCACTAGTTGGACCTCAGTTGTGGAGTTTCTTACTCGAAGACACAGATACCGCATGCTTGTGATAATTTAGGTATGCACTGCCCCCTACTGGCCGAAAATTACACTCTGCCTTTAAGTCCCCGATATCTCTTTAAGAATTTTCTGATAATTTTCATTATAATTTGGATCAAAAAACCTGTGCAAAAATAGTGAACAATAACAACAAACAACAAAAACCCCAAACGACTTCCATATTTGGCCAACTCTACACGTTTGCCATTGCTGTGATTCCATGTGTCTTCTAAGGAATCCTGAGTATCCTAAAAAGATACTACCCATATTAGTGTGGGAATCAGCATGCTGTGATTTAGATTCCTATAAATTATCCCTTTATTTACCCCCACCCCCCGCGATATATACTATGCAAATAAATCAGTCAATATCTTCTATTTTCACTGCTTTATCGGACAGATAGCTATCTTATATTAGTCTCTATAAAGTTATTCTCCTAAAGACCATCCTTATGTGTTCAAACATGAAGAATTGACAAAAAAATAGGAAAAATACAGAACATTTCCATGTAAATTAGTTTTCAAAATTTCCATTAATTATATACCCATAAAGACAAAATCTGGTATTCTTTTCCAAGTTCAGACATAACTCTCTTACTCATCTAATCGTCGTAATGACTGCAGTAATGTTGTCACCAGGGCTACCAGTACAGCCTCTCCCTCTTTGCATCCGCCGGCTATCTTCCAACCTCCTCTGCTCAACAGCTCATCCAGGTCCAGATGCAGATCCTCTGATACGTCTATTGTCTCTATGCCTTGGGCCTGTAGACCCTTAGCTGCTGTTTGAGGATTGTCATAGACCTCAATTCCTTCTTGGCTGAAAACCTTCAGCTTTTCCAAATACATCAAATGAGTCTTTAGCTGTTGCTCTTGTAATATTTTAAGCATTGGTTTGTACTTTACTCTCTCTTTCTGGATGGCAGTGGAATAATCCTGATCAAAAAAGATTCTTGATCCTTCCGTATAAATCTCCTTCCTCCAGGCTGCCATCAGGACTCGCTGACGAGTATTGTAGTTCAGAAACCGAATTATAAAGGATCTAGGTCCGAGCCCCATTTTATCGTTCGGGGCCAGAGAACGGTGTGCTTGGATTATCTGCAGATCCCCTATAATGTTCAACTTTTCCTTTATAAATGTTTCAAGTAATTTCATGGGGTCATCACCTTCACTCCCATGTATATTTTTTCTGCAACTTTGACTTTCCAGATATTCACCATTCTTTTTTATTTCTCTTTGAGTTTGCAACAGGTGGATAATCACACGTGTCAGTTGCGCGTCTTTGTCTTCCATTTCCGTAATTCGAGATTCAGTTTGGTCCATTCTCTTTTCCACTTCTCCCAAGTCCGATCTAAGTTCTTTAATTTCTGCCCGTAAATCCTCAAAGTGTTTCCCCGTTTCGGCTCGGAACTGTTGAAGTTCATTTCGGGAATCTTTAAGTCCTTGTAGAATTTTTTCCAGCGTCTTCTCTTTGTCTTTTTCAGTTTTATCCATCCCTTTGCTGCGAAGTCCAGTGGCCATTAATTTGCCTGACATCTGTTATCAATTTTATACTCATGTGAAAATTGTTTACATATCGCTAAATCTCTTTTTTAAACTTGTAAGCTTTGATGGGGGAGACGGAGGTCGGAGCAGCGTTCAATACGTGTCAGTCAGCATGCGTGCTTCACCGGAAGTGCCTGTTTGTTGCACATTCTGCTGGTGCGAGTACATCCAACATCGTTATTTGTGTTACGGTGTGGATTTTAATATTTCTTCCCAATCAAAAGCCTAATGGGTGAAGTTCAAAAAGGAAAACCGTCAAACCTATGGCTTTTTACTTGTATTGATTTAACCATCAAGACCATGGTCTCAGATGTGAAGGTGCTAATTCTAATCCCTGCTGCAAACCGTTCCAGTTGATTTAAAAAAGATGTGATTTTCACCACGTTTATAGACTGCAGTGCATAATGTAATCAAACATGAAATGGATGAATACTTAAGAAGCTAAATAAATATTTAATTAAAGTCCCCAGCAATCCTAGAACCGCATCCAAGTTTATAAATATTGTCCCCGGCAATTTTAAAAACAAACTGACGCCCTTGTTGATGGGTGTGATAACATGTGAATTAAGCGGTAACTGAAATGACAGAAGTACTGATTATTATTAATTAAAACGACTTTCATTTTTTTTTTTTTTTTTTTTTTTTTTTGGGTTAACTTTAAACAATTATGGCGGTCTGTACTGTTCTTACACCAGCTCCCAGCGGTTTGCAGAGAACAGCAAATGCACCGTGTGGTCCTCCAGGTCACTCTTCTTTTCCAGGTAGGAGCTGATGAGCTGTCCAATCGTTGTGCTCCTGTCTGCAGAAGCACAAACATACTTTGGTCCTAGTTCATTCACACACAAGTAGATGAGAGGAGGAGGATGAGGAGGAGGAATTGTGCTAGGATGCTCCTACTGTAGGCTAAGGGTATAAAACTGCTCACCAGGAAACCTCATCATCTCCGCCGGGTGACCGCTCTGTAGCAGCGCCTGGACCAGCTTCCTGCACTGCGTCGTTTTCCCGGCTCTGTCCACCCCCTCCAGGACTATGAAAGCGCCTCTTTTAGACGCCATGACAGCTGCAAGAGTCCCGTCCCGCCATTTACCCACTTCCTATGTGGGGGTGGGTTCTGGGTACGGTGGCCCCGAGAGACAAGATTGCAATGCAAATATCAAAAACCGATTCAAAACCAGAAAATATGCAGACAGAGAAAGCATGCTAAACAAAAAGCACGCAAAAGCACAAAAAACATTCAAAAACACAAAGCGTTCAGAATCAGAATGCATGCAAAAACATGCCTATGTTTTTTTTTTTTACTTTATTATCAAATTAGACAATTTACAAAGTCTAGTAGGGAATACAGCATTTTGTACAATGTCAGATTAAGTCAAGGAAATTGCTACGTTGACATACATACAAAAAACAAGCAAAGAGAGAAAAAAAAAAGATACGTGTGTTATACTCTCTTTGTAATGTAAGGCTTTCATATCAATAGTTAGTTACAGGGCAGGAGCCATGTTTCAGTGCATTTCAGTAATTTTTCCACTGATTTTTTTCTGATAACCAATTCAGACACTGGAAATCTTTTTTTAAACCAACAGCAGTAGGCAGAAAATTGTTCTATTTCTTAAAATGAAAGTGGCATTTGGCTAAACTAAAAATGATATTAATAAGTTTCTGATATTTTTGGGTTATACTATCAGCATAAATTAGATTAGAATTCCAAAAAGTTAAGGTGACTCGACGATAAAAAATAACAAAAAACAGGTGGATTAATGTTTCATCATTAATTAAACCTAACTACAGTAGGTGCTCCTGACCCGCCCTGCTTGACGACCCTGACTAAGATGGCATTGCAGTGACGGAAAGTTCTCCACGTCCTGCAACAAACTTCTGCATCAGTTCTGTTGCTCTTTCTGTGTCTCTGTTCTGTATTCTCCAAACCACAGACGGTCTCGGCAGATGACCGCTTGTGCTGAGCCTGGTTCTGCCGGAGGTTTCTTCCTGTTAAAAGGGAGTTTTTCCTTTCCACTGTCGCTTCGTGCTTGCTCAGTGTGAGGGATTGCTGAGAATTACACGACGCAATCTTCTGTGGTTCTCTAATTTCTAAATTAAACATTGTACTGTTGTCTCAAACCTTGAGATGACATCTGTTGTGAAACGATGCTATATAAATAAACTGAATTGAATTGAATTTTCTCCACACAAAAAAAAAAAACATGGTTTAAGGATGTCTTCAGAAAAAACCCCAAAATAAAAACCAGGTCTAATGCTGTCTGAAGAGCAAAATAAGCTCTCACAAACAAAACAGGAGGGAAGAGAGAAGATTTCCTTATTTCTTGGTCTTTATTCAGATATGTTATTTAGACAAGGAAATTGGCATAAAATTATATCAATCAGAAGATTGCACTATACAAAGCTCCTGACAAAGTTAGAATGTCTGTGTTGATAAATGCCATCCTATCCCTGTGTGTTCTGACCTTAAAAATCACTGCTGCTCATATATTTTGGTTGTCATTTTCCAGGTTAGGTCATCTACAGAAATGTAACACATTTCCATTTTACAGACAACCAAGGGGATGTCGCTTTATTGTTGCTGCCTGTGATTCTCCCAAGTGCACCCTACAAAGTTGGAAGAAGAGTGTTCCTACCAAGCAGCTTGGAGGTTTGCAAGGCCTTCATTGATATCCAGCCTGTGAGTTCAATTATTTTTTTACTTCAGTTATTACTCACAGCCTACTACCCACATCCATTTTTGAAACCATATATTTTATGCCTCAATCGTTTACCTTTTTTAAGACTTTTTTTAATCTCCTTCACCTGAATGAGGCTACAACTGAGTACTGTAGAATTAAATTTTTGTAAAGAAAAAATAATTCAGTGCATGTTCAAGCAGAGACAAAAAGGAGCCAATTTCCAGTTCTCAGTTTTATTTTAAACAGATTAAGATATTGCAGTTTACAGAGAAACATGCCCATTTTCTCTGGGCCAGATAAAGACATCTGACGACGAATGGTTTTCATGCCATAACTTTATAGACATCCAAAACTTCCCAGGATCTGGGCGTCTCTTCTCCCTCGGAATCTGCTCCAATCAGAACGTTTTTAAAAAGTGTCTTGACACCGACTGGTCCGTCAAGAATTATGCATTCATAAGATGGAAGTGTCCTCCTCCTGGGTCCAAGTCAAAAGTTCATTCTGAGTTTTATGGTTTTATGGTCCCGGCTCCTCCCTACTTCTAGCTTCTTAAATCCTAATCTATAGACATCCTGGTTTTACAGCCTGCAATAAAAATCTTTGTCTCAGAGGTCCTCAAAAGGTCACACATACTTCCAACATACACAAGGGCTTTGATGTTCCTCAAAAGGTGCCCAATTAAAATACTGGCAAACAATGTGTTTTACAACCATGAATAATATAAAACAGACTTTTACCTCTGAATGCTTACTAAAGATACTACGAAACTGTATATAAAATTAGCCCCAAAAAAGTAAAATACAACAGTACCCACATGTCCTTATGCTAGGAGAAGACCATCGATGTTCCCAAGCATATCTGATTATCAATGGGACTGCCATGGAATACCCATCACTTTTGGGTGCAGTTGATGGCTGATTTTTTTGTTTTTGATATCAACTACCCCAAACAATGTGCCCAAATTTGGGAGTTCATTCAGAGAGTCATCTTTCAAATACCTGATCATGAATCAAATGCCATTAAGCTAAGGAGCGCTCAACTGACTAAGATGTAAGGTTGATGTTTTGCTTTGTTAGATGTTAATGGACATTTACTTGAGTACATTTCTTCCATTGGCATTGTGTTTGCATTTCGATTTGTAATTTTTTTTAAATTATATTATATGTATTATATTTATATTAATGCAATTAATATAAATAGTTCTTCATAAAGAATTTCAGGCTCTGAGGGAATCGCTGGAGTTCAGCCAACAACAAGTAGCTTCACTAGTTACAGAAAACCAAACACTAAAAGAAGACGTTAAAAAACTCACCGAGGGAATGAAGCAGCTGTCTGGAGAAAACAAAAGCTTCAAGGAGTCTATCCTAGACATCCAGGCCCGATCAATGAGGGACAATCTTGTTTTTTCGGGGATACCAGAGCAGCCTGAGGAAGATGCTGAAGTAGCCGTGCGAAAGTTCATTCAACACCAGCTGAAACTGCCAGACGACACGGTTAAAAGCATAACCTTCCATCGGGTTCACCGACTCGGAGGTAAGAAACACAACAACACCCGCCCGCGACCAATTGTTGCAAAATTTGAACATTTTAAACAAAAAGAACAAGTCAAAGGACGCGGGAGAGAGCTACGGGGGACGAATTACAGCGTTAATGATCAGTTTCCGAAAGAAATCCTGGACAGAAGACGCGTGTTATTTCCAATTAGAAAAAAACATATTAGTGAGGGCTGTAGGGCTACGGTTAGTGTGGATAAACTGTATGTTAACGGTCAGCTGTTTAGGGACCCTCAGGTTACTCCTTGGCTTTATTAGTCATATTTAACAGAACCAAGACAGAATTAGCTTTATCAGACAACTATAGTTTTTAAAAAAAGCACAGCTCAGCAGGCTGTTTTTGTTTGTTAATGTGGGTAGGGGCAGGGCTGTGCACTTTTTTTTTTTTTCTTTCATTTTTTCTTTTTCACTATTATCTTTCTCACATGTGTACAACCAAATCTCTTTATCACCTTTTTTCCTTTTTCTCTCTCACACACACAGACTTTTATCATGGCATATTCATGTTTTTCCATCATACTTTCATTCTGTACACACCTGTATGGTGCATTATTTGCCTCGCTTTATCTCTGCTTCTGGTTTTTTTCAATCTGGCAACCCTATGGACAAACCAAAATTACACCTATATTCATCCTTGGCGATAGTACATATCTAAGGTTTATCTTAGCTCTATGAATCCTGTAAAATTTATAACATGGAATATTCGCGGCGCTAGCTGCAGAGATAAAACCATTAAGATTTTCAACCATCTTACAAGACTGAAGGCAGATGTCGTCTTACTACAGGAGACTCATAAATCAAGTTCAACAGCTAATGATTTAAAAACACCAGAGTATCCTAATATATTTTCTTCATGCTATAACTCTAGACAACGAGGAGTAGCAATATTAATAAATAGAAATACTAATTTTAAAGTAATAGACACAGCTACAGATCCAGAAGGTAGATTTATAATATTAAAACTATTTATAAATAACCAAAAGTTATGTATAGTTAGTATATATGGTCCAAATGTTGACGACCCCTCATTCTTTCATACTTTCTTCTCGGTTCTGGCTAATCACATGGATTGCTCACTTGTTCTTGGGGGAGATTTCAACTTTGGACTAAATGAAGAAATAGACAGGCTCAGTACAGCAGGGACTCAGCGCAGATGGCAATCCATAGATATAGTTAAACAGTACATGAGCGATTATGGACTCTGCGATGCATGGCGATCGCTTCATCCCAACGACAGAAAATACACTTTTTACTCAAACGTACATCATTCTTATTCTAGATTGGACTATTTGTTAGTCAGCAGCTCACTGTTGAATGACATTTCAGACACTGAGATACATCCTATAGTGATCAGCGATCACGCTCCTGTTTCTTTAAATTTAGCAAATAAAATTGCAACCCTTCAATATAAAAATTGGAGATTTAATACATCATTACTTAAGGATAAAGAATTTATTAAATATATTGAAAAAGAATGGGCTTCATACATGGAATTTAATGATCTCCCTGGTATGTCGCCATCCACTCTATGGGAAGCAGGGAAAGCTGTGATTAGAGGTAAAATAATTTCATTCTCATCAAATAAAAAGAGAACAGAAAATAAACATGTTCAGGAATTAGAAGAAACTATTAAATCATTAGAACCTTCCCTGGATAAAGAGAGCTTAAGTAAAATAAGGAAAGCAAAATTAGAGTTAAATGAAATTATTAATAAAAGGACGCAGTTCTTAATCCAAAGACTTAGAATAGAAAACTTTGAACATAGTAATAAATCAGGTAGCTTCTTAGCTAATCAGTTAAAAATAAATAAAGAAAAAACAACTATATCTGCAATCAAAGACAAAACTGGGAATATAATATATGACCCTGAAAAAATAAACAACACTTTCAAAGAATTTTATGAGACGTTATACACACCAGAGATAAACCCTTCAAATAATGATATTGTACAATTTCTGGATAAAATAACTCTTCCTAAACTTTCAGACAGTCAAGCAAAGGCCCTGGATTCACCGCTAACAGTGTCTGAACTCCAGGAGGCCCTCCAATCTATGCCTAATAATAAAGCTCCAGGTCCAGATGGATTTCCAGCAGAGTTCTATAAAGAATTCTGGAATATTCTGGCACCAACATTTTACAAAATGTTACAGGAAACAAAGGAAAATGGTCGAATACCACCAAACATGAATTCTGCCTACATCAATCTTCTATTAAAACCAGGAAAAGACCCTATGTCTCCTACCAGTTATCGTCCGATTTCTCTTATCAATGTGGATCTGAAAATAATTTGCAAAGCTCTTGCAAGAAGGATAGAGAAAATAACACCTCTAATAATCCACCCTGATCAAACAGGTTTTATAAAAGGTAGGCTCTCTTCCACAAATTCACGTAGATTAATAGATTTAATAGATTATTCCCACTGTAAAAACGTCCAAACCAATATATTATCTTTAGATGCAGAAAAAGCATTTGATAGAGTTAACTGGAAATTTTTATTTGCAGCCTTAAATAAATTCGGATTCAGTAATTCTTTTGTAAACTGGTTAAAAATATTATACAGCTCACCAACAGCATGTATTAGGACCAATAATCAAACATCATCAAGGTTCTTTCTTCAGAGAGGTACCAGGCAGGGATGTCCACTTTCTCCCTCCCTCTTTGCTATTTTTATTGAACCATTAGCAGCAGCAATCAGGCAAAATAATAATGTTAAAGGTATACAATGCAACAAAATAGAACATAAAATCAGTTTATACGCAGATGATGTACTACTTTTTCTACAGCATTCACAAACTTCCTTGTATCAGGTAATTGAGTTAATAAAATCTTACTCAAGAGTTTCAGACTATTCCATAAATTGGTTAAAATCTACAGTCCTTCCTATCAACTGTTCTTACCAGAGTCCTGTTGCTTTGCAGCTCCGGTCCGGAAATATTACATATCTAGGTATCCATATCTCACCAAGACTGGCAGACTTATCTAAGCTAAACTACGTCCCACTTTTAAAAAAAGTGGAAGATGATCTGGCAAGATGGAAATCCCTTCCAATATCACTTATTGGAAGGGTAGCTACAATAAAAATGATGGTTTTGCCTAGAATCAATTATTTATTCTCAATGATCCCAAGCAAACCATCACCTGATTGGTTTAGATCTCTGGACTCTTCTGTTTCTAAATTCCTTTGGAAAGATAAACCCCCACGTATCAGCTTAAAAACACTACAGAAGTCCAAAGATAAAGGAGGTCTAGACCTACCAAACTTTCGTCATTATTTCTTAGCCAACAGACTCCAATACACATCAAGATGGGTAAAACACAGTTATATCGATGAGTGCTGGGTAGATGTAGAACAGACACTATGCAATAAGATAAAACTTTCAGATCTACCTTTTGTTAGCTCAAATATAAAACAAAATGAATGTTTCAAAAGTATAAATATCAGCTCCTCTCTGACAGCTTGGTGGGAATTTCTTAAAATGACAAAGACCTCACTAGTCCCATGCAGGCGTACACCCATCTGGAATAACCCGGATATCTTACAAAAAAAATGCATGATTAACTTTCCAGGCTGGAGTTGTAAAGGAATTGAATACCTGGAGCATATATTTGATGGAACAGACTTTATCCCCTTTAATACATTGGTTACACAATTCGGAATTAACAAGAATAAATTCTTAGAATACCAACAAATTAAATCAATTATAAAAAATAAATTTAGGCTCAATACAGTTGATTTACAAATTCCAGGAAAAGTTTTAGACTTCCTTAATC
The DNA here is from genome assembly GCA_028564705.1 of Apricaphanius iberus. Lineage (NCBI taxonomy): Eukaryota > Metazoa > Chordata > Actinopteri > Cyprinodontiformes > Aphaniidae > Apricaphanius > Apricaphanius iberus. The sequence continues at coordinate 5,354 of JAPXFQ010001011.1, read as the reverse complement.
TTAACCCTCCCAAACTGCTATCTAAAATATACAAAACATTAAATAGAATAGATGAATCAATAGCCCTTCCGATTTCAAAATGGGAGATGGACTTGTCCATCTCAATAGACCAAAACCTCTGGTCTCAAATTTCATTAAGAACCTTCAAATTTCTTAAGAATCCTAATCTACGATTAATACAATATAAAATCCTTCATAGAGTGCATTATAGAGTGAAATATAGATGAAGTTACCATGGATACAAAGTCTATGCAATTATTTTACATCGCCTTGTGCATCGCTAAGAAAAATATCCTCTTGAACTGGAAAAATAAAAATACTCTGAATATTAATCAATATAGAGATCTCCTTCTATGCGCATGCGTCGGCGTCCTGCTGCCTCCTGCTGCCTCCTGCTAACTCCGGCTCGTTAACACGGTTTTAACTAGTTTTAAATTATTTTTTAAGTGTTTGTTTTTCGTTTTTTAATAATTTCTTTTGACTAGTTTTAACCGTTTTAAACTTTTAGCGACATATCTTTTATCGGACACGTTTTTAATCAGAACACGGATCGCTGTTACTTCCGCCATGCCTCCACTCACCTGTAGCTCCGGGTGTGATGGTTGTGCCAGGCTAACCAAGAAAATCCAGGAACTGGAGCAGAGGATCACCAATTTACACCTGATCCAGGACCACGAGCGCGACGTGGACATCATCTTTGGCCGAACTTTCGCTGCTGCCACCAGCGCCCAGCTGGCCGACACAATCCCCTGCCAGCCCGGTGAAGCTGCGGAGGGGGATTCCATCGCTGGGTCTCCAGGTGGACTCGGACAGACGAACTCCGGCGGAGGTACAAGATCTACGGCAGAGGAGGAGTGCTGGATCCAGCAGGGGGCTAAGCCAAAAGCCCCCCTCAGCTCCACTCCGGTGCCCCAGGGTGCGTGGTCGACGGTCGGGCCTGGTCGCAGTGGGGGCGCCCGGAGCGGCTTTCACCGTTCTCCTCCACCCGGCCTTCCTCTGTCGAACCGCTTCAGTGCCCTGGGGGACGACTTCCCTCCTCTGGCGCCAAAGACCAGCAGCTCCGCAGGACCGCCGCCCATCCCCACCCAGCAGCCAGAGCAGCAGTCAGACTCCGGTATCCACCCACGTCGCGCCAGACCCAGGACTACAGCCGGGACCCGCCGAGGAGTGCTTCACTACACCCCGAATCCACGGAACGAGCCCTCGGCGCCCTCTAAACACCGCTGCAGTCCTGTGGATGCCAAGCTGTCCAACATCCAGCAGGTCCTGGATAACGAGAGGTCTTCTGCCCAGCAGCCAGCACACCATCCACCCAATTCTCTCATCATTGGAGATTCTATTATCCGGCATGTTAGGATGAGAGGAGCTGTCACCCTTTGTTTTCCTGGAGCTACAGTAAAGGATATATCTGAACAGATTCTGGACTCCATCCAACGTTTCCCTACTGTGAGTAAAGTTATAATTCATGCTGGAACCAATGACATCCGTAAACAGCAGTCTGAGCTTTTAAAGCAGGATTTTATTAATCTTTTTAATCTTTTAAAAGACAAGCCCCTATCTGTTTTTATTTCTGGCCCCACTCCCACCATAAACAGAGGAATAAATCGCTTCAGTAGGTTACTCTCTCTCAACACTTGGCTTTCCTCTGTTACCGTGATGCACAACATTGGTTTTATAGACAATTTTAACATTTTCTGGGGTAGGAGTCAATTATTGGGGGCAGATGGACTACATTTAAACAGACAAGGTACCCGCATGCTGGCATTAAGCCTGGCATACCCTCGCCCACCCCTGTCACCTGCACCGGCTCCAGCTGCTCCTGTCCTCTCTGCCCCATCCACAACATCCTGATGTGCAGCTGGTCCTTGTTCCTATGAACTCAATCCTGATTTTAACAGTAACTCACATATCGGACTTGGACCTTACCCTACTTCATTCATACCTGTTATTGTCAGCAGAGAGCGAAGAAATAATCATAAACTAAGAAAATGCAACCCAAATAATCTTAAACAGTTACTAAAAATCCCACCTACAGTAAGTCATACAGTCACTCCATCACCAACCACTATTAATATGGCTCTTTTAAATGTTCGCTCTCTGCTGAATAAAACTTTTATAATAAATGACTTGATTTTAGATAATAAACTTCAGTGTTTATTTTTAACAGAGACATGGCTGAGTGCAGATGCCCCTGCTGTTCTTACAGAGGCCTCTCCACCTAATTATAACTTTTCTTATTCAACGAGGAGTAGCCAGAGGGGAGGCGGAACTGCTTTTATTAGTTCATCAACTCTTTCCGCCAAACCAGTTTTATTTAATAATTTTACCACGTTTGAATACACTGCCTCTGTTTTTAGCACTCCTCAGATTTTATGTGTCACAGTTTATAGGCCTCCGAAAAGGAATGCACTTTTTATTCCAGAATTTTCAGAGTTTTTAATCAATTTTACACAACTCTTATGAGAAGATAATTTTAGCTGGTGATTTTAATCTACATATAGATAACCTTTTAGATCCTTTATCAACAGATTTTTTAAATATTTTAAATTATATGGATTTTAGCCAACATGTCATGCAGCCGACTCACAACAGAGGGACACAACCTGGACCTGGTCATCACGTATGGCCTGTCCACCAGTGTGTCCTCTGTTGTTGACTTGGCTGTCTCTGACCACTACTGTGTGTTTTTTAATATCACCAGTTTTATCCAATCAGGGACCTCTGTGAGAACTGTCAGGAAGCATCATCTAACCCCTGAAGTGGCTGCAGGTTTTCTTGAAGTTTTTAAAAAATTTCCTCCTATACCTTTACCTGCCCCCTGTGATTTTATCGTTAATGATTTTAACAGTAGGCTTCAATCTGCTCTCGACCTGCTGGCTCCAATTAAAGTTATAAACCCTCATTGAAAACGTACAGTACCGTGGAGAAATGCAGCTATTAGAAAATTAAAGAGGAGCTGCAGGGTGGCAGAAAGGAAATGGAGGAAAAATAAAATCACAATAAATCATCAGATATACATAGAACATCTCAGATTATATAATAACGCTTTAAGAAATTCCAGAAATACATACTTTTCCAGAATCATCTCAGAACATAAAAATAATCCCAAAATTCTGTTTTCCACCATTGACAACATTTTACATCATAATTCTAATACTTTTCCGAAAACCCCCTCAAACACTCTCTGTGAGGAGTATGCAGACCACTTCAGAGGGAAGGTAGACACCATCAGATGTAATATTTTATCCTCTCAAGCAAACATGGTTTTAGACAAATCAGAGTGTCTGCCTTCACCAGAGGAAACACTGGACAGTTTTGTCCTGGTAGAAGCTGGGACCCTTGATAAAGTTTTCTCCTCAGTGAGGCCCACCACAAGCGCTTTGGACCCGATTCCCACCAGGTTTTTTTAAGCAATTTTATGGTTCTTTTAAAGATGAGATTTTAAACTTTATGAATTGCTCCCTTCAGACGGGGGTTTTTCCTGCTGCCTTTAAAGCGGCGGTAGTGAGGCCCCTGCTGAAGAAGAGCAATTTAGATTTTAATGATTTAAACAACTACCGACCGTTATCTAACTTACCATTTTTAAGCAAAGTTTTAGAAAAACTTGTTTTTATTCAAGTTAATGATTTTATTAACGCTCATAATGTCCTAGAGAAATTTCAGTCTGGTTTTAGGATGAACCACAGCACAGAGACGGCGCTTTTAAAGATTTTAAATGATTTTAGACTAAGCTATGATGCTAAAAAGGTGACAGTGTTGGTTCTTCTGGATCTAAGCGCTGCCTTTGATACAGTAGACCACACTATTCTTTTAACTCGTTTAAAACAGATCGGCCTCTATGGTGCTGTTCATAAATGGTTCACATCCTACCTCACAGACACTTTTACGGTAAGTTTAGATACCTGTTCCTCTAAGGTCCATAAGATCACATGTGGTGTTCCCCAGGGTTCAGTTTTAGGCCCAGTGCTTTTTAACCTGTATATGCTCCCTCTTGGCAGTGTTATCAGGAGACATGGAGTTAACTTTCACAGTTATGCTGATGATACACAGTTGTACATCTCCATGTCTCCTGATGACACACGGCCAATGGATGCACTTTTTAACTGCATTTTAGACATTAAATCCTGGATGGCAGAAAACTTTCTCCAGCTCAACCAGGACAAAACTGAGGTTTTAGTTTTCGGTCCTGAGGCTCAGAGAGAAAAACTTTTACCAAAACTACAATCATTGTCTTTTAATTCTTCTTTACAAGTGAAGAACCTGGGTGTGATTTTTGACTCTGAGCTGACTTTTATCCCTCACATTATAAACATCACCAAAATAGGTTTTTATCACCTAAAGAACATCGCCAGAGTCCGCCCCATTCTCTCTCGGGCCAATACGGAGACGCTAATGCATGCTTTTATCACCAGTAGAATTGATTATTGTAATGCCCTGCTTTCTGGTCTTCCCAAAAAGACTACCTCATGTTTACAGCTTCTACAGAATTCAGCAGCTCGTGTCCTGATGAAGACTAGGAGGCGGGAGCACATTACACCGATCTTAGAATCACTGCATTGGCTCCCCGTATGTTTTAGGATCGATTTTAAGGTTCTTTTAATTGTCTTTAAGTGTCTTAATGGTCTTGGGCCTTCGTATCTGTCAGAAATGCTTTTACCGTATGAACCCTCGCGGTCTCTGCGCTCCTCTGGCAGCCGTCTCCTTATCATCCCCAAAGTCAGGACACAGACTCATGGTGAGGCGTCTTTCCATTATTATGGCCCTCACCTCTAGAACAGGCTGCCAGAGGACCTCAGGGCCGCAGAGAACATTAATGTTTTTAAGAGCAGACTCAAGACTCACCTTTTTAGCTTAGCCTTTAACTAATTATTATTTATTAATATATTTTTAATCGCTCAGCATGTTTTACCTGATTTTAATTTTTAGTTCAGCTTTTAACTGTTTATTTATTAATCTGCTTTGCATTTTTATTATTTGTTTTACACTTATTGTTTTATACTTTATATTTTATTAACTTTATATTTTAATGTATTTTAATCTTTCTTGCCAGTGTTTCCTCTCTGGGGAGCCCCCTGCATCGGGGGCGGTGGTCGGCTGTGGCTGCCTGGGTGCCCCCCAGGTAGCGCTTGGGTGGAGGTGGGGGCACCAGCCCTCCCTCCTCTGGGCGCCCTGGGTGGGAGCCTTGGCTGCTGCTGTTGATCTGCTGCTGCTGATGCAGATGGCTCCATGATGGCATTTCCTGGCTCATCTGTACTCAGCCTGCTTTTTGTAGCTTCTAAGTGTGTGTGTGAGTGAGTATGGTTGATGGGTTGGGTTGGGAGGGGGTTGTATTTGCACTGATGATTTTATTTTTT